>OU426898.1:15934903-16534903 GCA_911387775.1 Thymelicus sylvestris | reverse complement strand
GTGGCTGTACAACTTGAAAACTATTTCATAGATTGACTTGAAATTACAAGATGTGGAATATTTTTAAATAAGATAATAATGTAGAGTCATTAATAGTATTGAGCAAATGTAGTTAAACTTGTAGCTTGCCTATTATTTATTACCTTAAGTTCCATGGGTTTCAGCATCTGCCTTTTGATCGTTAATCGATTGAGGAACGTCCTTTGTTCTTTTTGCCATGGTGTGGCCTTTTAAAAGGTGGTCATTCAAGATATTCCTTCCCTAAAACTAGGCCAGCTGCAGTCAACGTTACCGCTTCAGTAGTATTTTATGATATGTCACTTTAGAGAAATACCGGGAATAATTATTATTTATATACCTAGTACGATTTGCGTCTGCCTGTTTTAGACAATAAGTAACAGGCAATATGCCTTTAGGTACCAGGGCAAGGGTGTCAGATCCCAATGCTTGCACACTACTTAGCTAAAATACTAAAGGAGATTTCAGCTCCCTCTGACCGTCTCAATAGACAAATAGGACAAATATGGTTTGGATTTTCTAGAGTCCTGATGACATTACCAATTACTTAAATCAATCAGAACCTGCAGGCATATCATATACCCAATAGTGATTAGAAGCTCCCTCAAATGGACCATCAAATATTGCCGGGGCTAGATTACTCTGGCGTTTGAACACTCCTAGCGAGCGATATGTCGGAAAACTTCAAAAAGTATATGTAAGCGATGGTGGAGCTAATTAAACTTGCAATGGTGCTACAAGGCATCTTAACCCGCAGGTCGCGGGGATGCGGGGAGACAATGCGAGGCGAGAGCGCGAGCCGAGGCGCGAGGCGGCGAGGCGGCAGGCGGGGAGGCGCCTCGAGTGCGCCGCTGTAATCAGGGCTAATAGAAGCGCGTGTGCTTTGATCTGCGGCTCAAAGAGACGAGGGCCGAACTCGTGAGACAACGCGCCCCAGCAACGTTTAGAACTGGCAGAATGTCAATAGTTTAAATGACGTGAAAGATACTCAAATGTTTACCTTTTTCAAAATAGAGTAGCTATAATTCACCCATTCTTTCTTAGGTTGAAACCAAAATGAATCTTCGCTGTGAACAGAGGAAACAATGCAGCTACTTATTTTAACTTCTTGTTAGGTATGAAGCGTCAGGATAGTAGTATGACGACACAGTCCGAGGTTTGTCCATACTGTTCGTGGATCAGCAAGATAATGGTTGGCTGTTGACTACTACTACTGAAGTGATGAACTGTAATAAAAAAAGTGTTTACTTTACACGCAACGATTATTTAAATGTATAGAGTTGTACCAAAATCGGGGCCATGAAATTCACACCCCGTTAAAGGCTTTTTGGCGGCCTAATATATTGTCGAACTTGATGTTGAGAGTCGACGCTTGTAGCGTAAAGGGAATTTGCTTTGAGCGTTGCAGCTCGCGGACCTTCGGATGACACTAAGAAACTAACTTTGTTACATCTGAATTCTGATGGAACCCATTATCCTGTCAGTCAGTATTAACGTAAGCTGTCTGTTCGTTCGTAGTGCCCGCGGTAAAGGTGAGCCACGGGAACGGTGAAGGACGCGTCACGAGTGCCGGCGCAATATCGTTGTCTTCCCGCACCCGCGCCGCACCCGCCCCGCAGCGCGTAATTGATTCCTTTGTGCAGTAACCGCGACCAGATCGCATCTGGAATTCATATTCAACGGTTACGTGACGTTTACTGTTTTTTTAATTAGCATCCTCGTTCGAGTGGTATTGTCATCGAGCGACTGTCGGGCCGCGCCGCACCGCCGCCTCCGCCTCCGCCTCTACCGCGTAGCCGGCTCTTCTTTCGCTTTACAAAAACAAAGTCGTTTGAAGTGAAAGGGTTAGGCCGGAAGGATCTCTTGTCTTGTTTTCGCGAACATCAAACATTTCAATGAAACTATTTTTAGATGTATACGTTGCGACTTTGAAGCATCAAAGTAGCTCTACACGGGTACCTTAATTATCTTTGTTTTGTGTTTACAACTGACGCGCGTCGCGAAACTACCGCGAGACGTATGAAGGAAAATGGAATATTTTTTTGATATAAGGACTTGTAACATCTGACTTGGTGAGCTTAGGCTTGAGTCGATGTAGTTTTCGTCACTAAGACATAGTACTTTTGTAGATTTTTGACTCCAACGAATTTAATTCCAAGTTTATCAGCCACATTGTTTGGAAAAACTCAAAACGCATTCCGAAATTTTTGATTGTATCAGGAACATGATGCTTCATGATCTGGACCCAATAGTTACAATACTTTCCTCTTAACCCCATAATGTGAAGCATTTAAATAAAGCTTATGTTGTAGGTCTATCTTCATGTTATTGAGTTCTCTGTGATAAGCCTGGTCACTCGCGTACTTCACAAAACAGTTCACAAATAATTTGGTATTAAAGTTGTTTGTCAGATAAGTTATCGGTGGTATCGCTACACGTGTAAGCAAACAGTGCAGCAGTCAGTGGCCACTGTGGCCAGCAAAAGAAATAATCCTTCCGTTGAGTGCGGGATTATCAGCACAAATACACAAATAGTTCGTATCGGCCGTGATTGTTGTAATCGTGTTTGCTCCCCCCGGTATCAAGCCGGCAGTCCGGCACCCCGGCACCCGTCGCGCTGATAACGGACCGAAGTCGTGAGGATATCGGTGATATGTTAAAAAGTACCTATGTCGGATTTTAGGATGCTTGTCAAAAGGTATCACTGAAATTCTATGCGAGTTTGCCACGGCGTTTACTCGGAGGTCTTCTCACGTTTCTGGGAAATTGTTTATGGAGTTAGCAAAGCTAGCTAGTTTTCTTTAGAGGGGCGCAACATGCGTCGACACAAAAGGGGCGCACAAAAAAATATCATGGATCCACCAATAGAATTTTAATCCGAAAATTATAAGCCTGTATCTGGTAGGTAATCCTAATCGAAGGACCTATCCAATGATAGCCTACGCACTGGGATCTAATAGAAGATAAAAAATACCTACCCCACTTAATTAAATGTAGGTTACATAAAATTTTAGTTTATCACAGTGTAGGCGTGACAAATACTCATTATACCACACGTCCACACCAAATTACAACTTTCTACTGTTGAGTCACCAAGCTAAATCGCGGACGGACAAAGGGACAATGAAACTACTTAGATATGTTAAGTCTTCCTACTTTACTAAATATCCCTTAAAACGGCTCTCCTCCAAAGCGGGAATTGATTTTATGACTAATTATCGCGAAAATCAAAATTCAAGTAGTGAAAATCCACTTCACATGTTGTTTTTGTACCAAAACACTGAATTATAATTTAACTAGGTATAGGTTGTATAAGCAGTGGAATGCATGATGTGCCTTCCTTCCTTATCAATAAATTCGGTGAGCGGCGACCGGCGACCGCTTGCCGATCACGTCACCGATCATTTATCTAGGACGTTGCCAACAAAATATCAGATTTACTTACATAAAGATTGTCAAGAATTGTTGATATAAAGAAGTCTTCAATCATTGATAAAAATATTCCAAACGTTTATCTAACTTGTGTCATTTACGGCCGGTCTCAATAATGTACTAACAGATGGAAGACTGTGGATAGGGCTGTCATCTGTCATATTTGTCAATTTTTCAGAGGCAAAAATTGACAAATATGACAGATAACATACTAATGGTAGCCCTATTCACAGCCTTCCATCTGTTAGTACATTATTGAGACCGGCCGTATGACTTCCGTTACATAAAAGGTATGATTATGTATAATTTATATGTATATACTTATTATTATATATAAAGAAATTACATAAATTCAGTAAAGGTACACACATAGAAAGTACTAGAATCAATGAAATAAAATTCACAATCTAAAATTAAGTAAATTGAAAGCATCTTCACGTGGCGTTGGTGGTGTAATGGTCAGCATAGTTGCCTTCCAAGCAGTTGATCCGGGTTCGATTCCCGGCCAACGCACACTTTTTATTTTTTTATTTAAGTCTAATGTTTATTGATTATTCAATTTCCGAATATTTTGAAATTGCGAGTATTACTTGTATAAACTTTGAAAAGAGATTTTTTTTCTATACCTAATAGTTTAGTTTAGCCTCCTATCAACAGATGGCGCTTGACGCATGTTAACATGCTGTCATCTCATATCGAACACAGACAACTTGTCTTGTGTTTTGTATGGTTGTAAGAATTTTATGTTTAGTCAGCTGTTATTAATAATCATTATAAAATAGTATATACCTATAAATAACAGACAGAAATCCTCACTATAGTTACTAATTTGACTCTTGATCTGGCCATAAAGGTGCATCCACAGTGGAGCAGCGTGGTTGAGTATGGTCCAGGCTTTGTCAGTTGCAATAGAAAGCGTCAGTTATAAATGTATTGATATAGGCTCATGGCTGCAGCCGCTGGCCGGGGGCGCCCTGTTTCAGTTGATTCAACTCGTAATCGCTACAATTAGCGGGAAATCGTGCGGAATCCGCCCGGGCGCCCGGCGCCCCCACCACCGGAAATTGTGTTTTCTGTCAATATGAACTACTGGCAGAGTTTGTAACGTATAGACATGACACAGTGGCGGGATTATTACATAAATGTATGTCATGAATATACGTATAGATCACTATCATGAGAAATATATTTATGTTTTATGAAGAAGAAAAATAGGTATGATTGTAAATGGAAGGGAAAAGGAAATTTGCCTCTTAATTGAAACTTCAGGAGGCTTGAATAATTATGAACTTACTAGTATGTACACTGGGAGAGGCTTTACCGGTTTAGTGACTAATAATTGTGTGTAGAAAATCCTTCGACTGTCGCATCTCATATGATAATGCTATGTAACAATAACAAGTCGGGATAGGTTTTCCAAATACCCTCTGAAGCACGAATGTCCCAATGTAACGTGCTTTAATTTTTACTTATGGTCCTAAGACTCCTAAATTCTATTTTATCTATGCTATCAGTCCGTCGTTTTGATTCATATTGCTCAAAACAATTCTAGTAGATAGGAAGCTGTCACTGATCATTACACGTGTTTACCATCGATACATCTCACACCAACTCGACACGCGTATCACCGCCGCAGAAGGTCGAGTCTCACATGGCAGCCGGCAGGGGTCTGGAGGAGTTGCAATCACTTATACTTGCGTATGATTGTCTTGCACGGTGTACGGACGAAGTTAGGCCGGAGGGGAGTCTAACTAAATATTGATTTGTGTAATAAGCGGCTGGCAGCTTATCACGCGAGCTGCCGTGCGGCGGTACGAGTGTGTTCGACTCAAGTGCCGGAGTTGGTAACAGTACCGGAATTATCTGTCCTCTCAATATATAATTAATAGCGACGTTAGTTCTGTCAATACATAAAATTAATAGTGAAGTTAGATGTCTTGATAATTGCTATGAAATACGATACTTACACATAATTATGTAATTTTAGTCTTTAGAATACGATTGAGAATGCTAGTATGGTTCAATCTTGAGGAGATAGTTTAGGTGACTTTATAAAGTTTTTTAAGAAACTTTGAAATTGATAAAATTAATTAAAAAATTATGCTTGTATTCTTTTTTGTGTAATGGATAATAGTAGTGAAGGCGCTACACCCATTATGTTCTAGCGTGTTCGATCATTCAGATATATCCAAGATTGTAAGGTTTCCACGGGGACGACAATTACCAGAATACAGAAGATAGGAGTTGGCTGGTGTTTTGACGTCGGAGTGATGTTCCACAGGGACCACACTCCACAGCTGTCCTCCGGTAGTCCGACGGCATGCGGCACCAGGAGTGGAGACATGTCGCCTCTTACACTTGTAATCTATGAAATCATAAATACCTTGCTTGGGCAAGCTCATTTCCATGTCATATTCCTAAAATAAATGTAAACGGACGATATTAGCAGCCGTTCATATAATTATAACATCACAACGTCAAGGTGTTAAATCGCGAGCGGTGGTTAACGCAAACAGGCGTTAAATTTATTTCCTTACAGCTTTACAACGCGTTAAAAAATTAATTGCGAAACAGAGCTCGCGGAGTGTAAATTATGAGTGCGATCTGCGATCTAGTTTACTGGGGCGTCTGGGGCGTCTGGGGCGTCTGGGGCGCATTTATAGCGTCGCTTGTTACATGGAGAGGTGTGGTATACACTGTATACACTGTATACACACCTCTAGCTCTACAGCTACACGGGTACATAACTCTTCATGTCCGGGTATGCGACGGGGACGCTCTTTACGTTTTTGGGTTTTTAGATATGCGTTAACAAAAGAGACTGTAAAAAGAGTGCTTGTTTTTCCACCATTGTCTATTTTCCGTTATTACCTAATGCAAGAGGTAGCTGATCTAAATGTGGTGATAGGTTTGGTGGATGTTTGAAACTCATTCATCCGTTCCAAGTGTCTACATTGTAATAAAGCTCGCAACTCTATTTTTCCACAGACTTTTTAGGACAGTCTATTATATATTTTTTGTAAAGGACACATTACTAAGAAATCTTACATTGCCGAGAATTCTCTACTGTGTGTATGTCACAGCTATGTGCAATCTACGAAGCCATTGAATACAAAGATTTTCATTATAATTAAGTATAACCTCATACGCTGATTAGCAGGGTGAATTATGTTTTTTTTTCAAATAAATTGATAGAGGCATTCACAAGTAAGATACCAAATCATGACTAATGTACAGACATAGATATTGCAGTTGCACTGAACAAACAAGATACGACTTGAATTCAAACCGTTGAACCCCCAAACTGGCTCTCTCAACAGATAGGTAGCGTTTAAGTCAGAATCCGTCGCGAAATTGACGCATTCATCAAAGATGAAGAGAGGGCCGCTACCCGCTAGTGAGGAGCGTGTTTGTTGACGAGCCACAGTCGTATCTCCAGACGATTGCGATGTCAAACAGGGATAGCGTAAATGAGCTGAAAGGATCTGGGTCGCGCCCGCGGCGTCCGCCCCTGCCGCGGCATATTCTGGGCTGTGGACTCGTGTCGTAAGAACACCTGCTAGTTCAGCCGTGAAAACCTTTACACGATATTTACACGATTTATATTAGTTTCACTTCTGTGTAGGTATGTCTTTAAAAATCTTTAAAAACCTTGCAATACGATAGCTTTATAGATTTATTTTTTATTCTGTTATTTTTACTAATTTTACCTTTAGTGAAATAACAAGTCTGCTATTCAAAGTTAGTTTATATTCAGTTTCAGTAATTTTTTTTACAATCTTTAAAAACCTTGCGATAGAACTGCTTTAGAAATTTGGAGATCTGTTCTCACTAAAACCATCGGTTCACGTTCACTGTAATAACAAATCTGCTATTAGGATTTTTATCATAGACGTCAGTAACAAAATTTTAACAACTTCCACTCAACCGATTGAACTGAAATGCGGAATATTTATTTTGATGACAGTAAACTATGATGATATATGATTGAACTAATACTAAAGTGAAGATGGACTCATTAATTACTTATTTTGTTACATATTAATACAAAAACACGCATATACTTTCGCTCTACATTCTAGACCTCCCAAATAGGATCTTAGACCAAACATTTGCCTCGCATATAAATGTCTGATCCGGCCAGAAATCAAAATCTCGCTTGGCTAGAATTATGACTATCAACTTTGCTATATGGATGTCAATTAATCATCTAAACTATTGTATTAATAATTCAATACGGCTTAAAAGTAACCGAATTTTGTTTTAATGATTTGTAATGTTAAGAATCAAAGCACTTGCATGAAAAGCTTTTAGTAAAGCGTATTTTGTTACACGTCAAAATTTAAAGGTTTGAAAAGTGCAAGACGCTATCAGAATAAGCCCGCGCGCGTTGACCGTCTTGTGAAAGGTTAATTTCTGTTGGCAAATAGTCGGCGGCGTCTGACGACGCGCTAACGTTTTCACCGACGAGCTCTAGCTCGATTTCGGTACTTATACAAGCCACGAGTCGCTACCGAAATCGATTTCGGACCAAAAATGCACTCGCCTTCCTCTTGTTTTCACCTGTCAAAAGATTTT
Organism: Thymelicus sylvestris; assembly: GCA_911387775.1. NCBI lineage: Eukaryota > Metazoa > Arthropoda > Insecta > Lepidoptera > Hesperiidae > Thymelicus > Thymelicus sylvestris. Next base: position 16,526,875 of record OU426898.1, on the reverse strand, counting down.
AAAAATATTGGGATTTAAAGCTTTGCATGGTAGTTGGAGAATTTTTATAGTGATTTATAGTGATTTCTTAGATAAGACAAACCATAAACTAAGACATACTGACCAAATCGTACTTACACTCAGTCATAAAATTTTGCAATTCACATTATATTTAAATTTAAAATGCATTGGAGACTTCTCATAAAAATGTTTTAACGACCATTAAATTCATGTTCATTTTCTGCCATTCTGACGACCACTCTTATAACTTACTTACGCCTAATTTATTTAACATAATATGAATTAATTACTTAAAAAAAAACAAATAAGACAAACAGTTTATAAAAGCGTACTTAATCCATTGCACAGGACTACCTGAATGCTAAAGCAAACCGGTAAATGGTTTAATACCGTTATTGGGTAGTGCAAGATGAATGTCTAAGCGCGTGTGTAGTGGGATCAAGCACTGAGCACGGAGCAGGGCTAGCGGTGTTCCATCGACTGCACAGATTAATCGAGCCCGAAAAATTGCAGACACCAAAAGAACAATTCAGGATCGAAGTTCAACGACTGCGTCTCGACTTAGGGAGAGAGGTGGTGCCACCGTGCCGTGGTGGCCACGTGGACTGTGATCTATTGCGGGATTTGTCGTCAAGGTGATACGAGCTTATATAATAATTATACTTTTTATTTTATGTTTGTTAAAAGAGTTTCAATAATTTTAGGTATATGGTAACATCTTCAGAAAGCATAGCTATGTTGTATGTCAAGTTTTGCCATGTTTACAAAACGGACATGTGGAATATTTTTCGATAGAGTACCAGGCTACCAGCAATCAATAGCGATCAACTCTCCGAGTGTCCCACGAGCCGCGCCGCAGATGGCAACACTAGCGATTGAATTCAAACTTGAGGCAGAATTCGGAATTTTAAATTTTAAAGCGCTCCCACATGCTCACGTTATGTTTCAATCAAAACGTACATCGGAAAAAAGTTGGCTTTTTGTCCAAAGTGGATTGGTACGTTTGAATTTTTCGTCTGATTTTTTACAGTGTGTAGTAGGTTTTGGTGAATAAAAACTATTACGCAAAAAGTTGGCAAAGCACCGCTGCACCGTTTGGTGGGTCTTTAAATGCAGATGCGAATTGATTTTTTTATTTCACATCAAAGCTATCAAAGCTATTTTGGTTATGCTTTTTTGTTGATATAATGAAGCGGCGCACGATTGCACATTAAGTTGGTGCAGGCACTCTCATCATTCCGCCGTTTGTTTGCTCTGCGCTCAAATTCTGTACGATACCATATTTCTAAATGTGTGTGCCCAGACTGCCCAGTCATTTCACAGAATAACTAAATTAATACAGATAACAGAAAATGACAAAAACGCTATACATACCCACTGCAGCACTGCTTCAATCATGACATTCGTGAGTCGTGACTGAAACGTAGACTTAGAACTATGATTATCTCGTCAATGTAGTCAAAAGTAATTTTGGTTATTCATCCAAAATAAATAAATTGGATGAACCATATTGCAAGAAAATATGGAATGCGGTTTATTACTTCTGTTGTATTCGAATAAAAGTCATAAAAAAAGTTTTGAAATAGGTGGTGATATTTTCGAAGAAAATTGCCGCCAAAAAAAAGTTGTTTTTCAATCCTCTTTATGTTTGTCATGATGCGAAAACATATTTACAGAAACCTTCGTACTTCAAGTAACACATTTATTTTTATTTGACTCATTACACCGGCATTAACTAAATTTAAACTTGGATCGAAATTGATAGATTATAATTTAATTAACCAAATTTTGTACTTTCTCTGTAAGTGAATTTGTAAATTCTTTTGAGGAAGTAAACGTCTTTAACCGTAAAATGAAATTTTCTTCAAGCCTCAAGGATATTTCTAAGGAGCAATTTAATCTTGTATCTGTGTAGCTGCATCAAGTCAAAGGAATCAACGGACGCAGTTTACAGTGACCCGAGTCCAGTCGGCAGACCTGACGCATGGCGCCGCATTGCACGAGCTCACCGACATTTTTGTGTGTCCTGTTGTTTTACTGCACGTTCAAAGTTGGCCAGATATGTTAAAGCGTAAGGAAAGTTCCAAAAAGCGCTTTCCTCGTTGAAAGGGTCCGGCGCTATACCTTAATAATAAAATGAGTAAAATCCTTCGTTAGACAAGTCCACTTTTTTGGAGTGAATTTGGGAGCAGCGTCCTTTGCGTTTCACATGGCGATAAGTGGCCGTGCAGTGTTTTAAGCGGGCACTAAATGGAAGCGTAATTATAGCCTTAGACTTTTTACGCGTATTCTAAGGAATAGTTAGTCAGTGGAGTTGTACATTGGGTATATTAATGTGAATATTTAGAAAATGAGTTCCTGACGGATATCAGTTACACCAATACTGATGCCTTGGCTGCTAAAGATAAATCTGATGGGTCGGACTTCCGCTTCTACATTGCCAACCCACAAATATATTACCTTACATGCTAGAATGAGGATAACGGATAACCGTGGTGCCCCACCACACACGAGGCTGATCGCAACTATCATAATATGATGAAGCTGATGTTGCTTGCTCTTCGACTCCCCTTCCTCCTTACAACCGAACACTCACATATCAGGCTACGAGGAGTAGTGTGCACTACGTGAACCCCCAGAGCGTACCCCAATGCACTTTATATATTCATGCAGTCCAGCTAGTTATATGAAGAAATAAACACATCAGCGAAATCATAGGGGTGTAGTATCAATAAAATTGTACTTGTGATAGAGATCCGCGTAATTTTTGTCCCCGAGATCTAATTTGGGAAATAATACGCTCATGTCAGTTGATAACCATCTTAGATTCACATGGCGTGATTCTGTTTGGTGTATCGAGTGTATTAGAGGCGGCAATAAAACGGATACGCCAGCAACAGGTTGTATTTTGGCCATACTCGTACGTGTAACATTTTATTATTTAAAAATGATTTTTTTAACATTGATTACAGAGGATTTATAAAATAATCATTCTGAGTGAATGCTGCTATCTGCTATGTATGACCGTGAGAACGGCGTGCGGCGTGCGGCGTGCGGCGTGCGGCATGCGGCGTGCGTCATGCATCATGCGTCTTGCGGCTGGTGGCTTGCGGCAGACGCCAGTGTCGCGCGACGACACAAGTGACTTTCATTAGACAAGGAGGCCGAAACAAAAACGAGTGTACGTAACAATTCGCCCTAACTACTTCAAGTCGCGCCCCTCCCGCTTAAAAGCCATTACCGTGCCTTTGATCTGCGCCGTGCTTTGATTGCGCCGGTTCGACTGCCCACTTACAACCTTATCTAGCCGTCTTCCGAACACCGTCGGAGAAGTGCACCTCGTTGGCAACTGCTGCGAAAAAATGCAACTCAACTGAAAATTTCGATAAAAGATAGTTTTTTACATGTGAGGCTATGTGCTGTCTTGTGAGATCCGTGAGCTAGAGTCCTAATGAAAGATGGCTTGAACAAGGATGACGCTCTTCATTGTATAAAACTAAAAACATTTCAATTTTGTGTGCACTTAGCAGCCGAGAGCTAAAGTGTTAACTCACTCAATATCAAGTTACGAAATTTGTCAAAGAATTTTCTTCCATCAAATTCTGGAAGGTTATGTAGGCACTTAAAGTTGACGTTGTTACTTTGTTACCGAGTGGCGAGCGGCGGGCGGCGGGCGGCCATCAAAGTAACTTGACCGGGGCGTCTCGCGTCGGGCCTCGGGACTTCGGGAGCTCCATTGCCGGCCTGTCACTTTGTAACTCAACTTTCGTAAAGTTTTCTTTACTGCCTTAAACAGAGTTGTATTCCCTCTTACGTAGCCCCGTGTTCATTGAGAGCTTTGATATCTCTTCTTTGTTGCTCTTGCGTAGGATATATTTATAATTGAGTTCTGACCTGTTAACTAAAATTACTTGAAAATTTGTGGTTGTGTGGAATGTATTATGACGCACCTACTTCAATTATAGTAACTAATGTTATCCACTATGTTATATTCAAACCTCAAAGCTCCAGTGCTTCTAGATTTGCCTATTCAAGCCTCAGGACCGATCAACGCCTTTTGGTTCACCCCGAAACAGATTATTATTTCTCCTAAAGTTTGAAATGTACGCTACCTGAAGTATCAATCTTATTCCTATAATAACATGAATCAAGTTCCAATTGACATGAATCCGGAGCGCGGCGGCGCGGCGGCGCGGCGGCGGCGGTGCTACGAGCAAACTTCACCAGATCAAAAGACGGTTGTCGTGCGAGCTGCGAGCTGCAAAGTTGCCGAAATCAAAGGATTTTAGCTGAAAACTAACGTTTACATTCCTTGGGACGTAATTACGTACGCGGGGCCTCCAGCTCTCCGCTGCTACCAAGATGCATGATGATAATTAGCCTGAATCTTTTCAAAGCCTGAAATGGATTCCACCGCTCGGTGAGTTCGGTGACGCAGTAATTAGCTCTCTCAGACCTTTGTGCTGCCACCCTTTCAAAGTCCCACTATTTTTAAAGTACCGGTTCAAACGATCCCCGAACGGATTTTGATTTGTTTTCAAACGGAACTGGATTGTGTTGGATTGCGGTTCGATCACTTTATGGGATACTTTTTCGAGTGATTCGGAATTTGTGCCAACGTAAGTACCAAAATTGGAACCGAGCCTTTGTGTCCCGTAATTAAGTACGAGTGGTATCTCGGCGTAAAAGAAATGTAGCAAGTTTCTGTACAACCAGCAGCTCAATACAAAGGATGAGAGTCTTTAAGGCCAAATGAGATGTATTCAAGTTGGGCTGACTACAAAATAAATTAAATGAACTGTAAAAATATTATGAGTTTCTATGTGATGTCATAACACGCTATAATATCATCTATGGCATTTGTGTTCAGATCAGTTGTCTTTGTTGTTTACAAAATGTATCTGTCTGTATATAAGCCTAAGATTCTTGCACAGCAGTAGCACGGGTCGTTGAATTGTCGAATTCCAAATCAACGAGCCGGTTGGGAGATCATAGCGAATTTTCTTCAAAGCGAGGGATCGAGGAATCACGTGTGCCCCATTGGGTATTATGACGACACGCATCCAAGAGTAAAAAAAGATTGGCTGTATAGCTGTTAAAGTAGGACACTGATCGTATTGTATAGAATTAGGTATACCATTACCAAGCCGAGATGATGCACTGCTTACTTTTTCTCGAAGTGTTTTCTTATCTTTACAGCGCACGTTTATACGTTTATTGGTAACACTGTTATTTTTGTTTAAGGCTTCTGTTTAATTTCTTTCAATATAAAAGGAGCCATATACATATAGATATACCGGGTTAAGTGCCTCGTCTTTATTCTTTAAATGTGTAGGTAATTTTTTAATGTGCGGCTAATTACAATTAGTTTGAAAAATTTGATGTATGTGAAGTACGCACTACGTAGGCTTTAAGAAGGTCATCATGTTGTTGATGTGAAATAAGGGACAGGCAGATTGAACGCCCATAGACGCATCCTCATCAAAAGTAAAATGTGCCAACGCAACTCCCAAGACAGCGTACGATTGAAGAGTCTTCAATTACCGTGGCCTAAAAATCCAAGACATGCCTATTCCGCTGGTAGATGAATGGCTTACATGTTAAAAGTGCGGAGGTTGCCATACGAAGGTCGTAGTACAGAACCAATGCGCGGCAACCCGCTACCCGTCGCTGCCATTCTGCCATTCTGTCAGGCTGTCATCAGTGATTCTCTTTGCCGCGTGCAAACACTGGCTCGCGATTCGACAACTGCGCAGCTTCGTGCGAGTATGTGAACTTAGGCTCCGTACGCCTTATACGGCTGTACACCTCTAACTTAAAAATACGAGTAGCATAATAAAATTGTGTTAAAAATGCGTGAACGGATTATGATGTTCTCACATTTCCTTCTTAAACATCAATTAAATATTTGTGGACTTTTTTATTTTATTAATTTTATAAAATAAAATTAAAATGAGTGCAATTGACACGTGGTAGAAGTGAAACCTTCAGAATTTTTGTTTTCAAGATAATGAGACGAATGTAAAATTTCTGGAAGATGATAAATGTAGGTTTCACTAATCTACTTCACTCCGCTCCGCTCCGCTCCGCTCCGCCCCGCTCCGCTCCGCTCCCCTACCCCTCACTCCCCTACCCTACCCCTGTACAATGCTTCCTATCTCACTTTAGAATTTATGTGTTTGTCTCTTGTTACTGGACAGTTTCGTTTCATAAAATTTCAAGTCACCCCCGTACTAAAGAAGTTTTCACTTCAAAATTCTTCAATCTGCTTTAGGCCTCAAGGGAAGAGACCGGTGCTCAGTAGCGGGCCAATCAGTAAAGTAGTAGTAAGTATTCCTATCAAACTCAAATCATTTATTTCATGTATTATTCAATACACTTATGAACACTCAAATATTTTCAATCTATCACCGTTTCAGAAAGGTGCTTTATTAAGATGAGGAGAAACAGCTATCAACCGATTACATTCTGGGTTTGGTATTTGGTCGCAGTATCCATCGATACTCTTGTCTACATGGACTTAAATATATGGACACGCTTATTATTATTCTATATTGTGCACAGTTAAAACGTTCTCATTATTTACGTTTGAACTTTATTTCACTTTATTTAATCATAATTGGTAAGTAACTATATTTTTATTTACATTTTTAAAAATTATTCAGTGTCAAATATTTAATACCGCCATCTTTAACCAAACTTGACAGAACGAACACAGAGTACTTAATCACTACGGAACAGGGTGCCGGCACCATAGGCAGGCGCATAGTGACTCTGTGATTGAATACTTTGTGGCTGGCGAATGAGACACGAATTTTGTATGGTACAGCGTGTCTATATATTTAAGTCTATGCTTGTCTACGATACATGAGGCATTCCAAGTCATTTCTCAGCAGTAGCGTATTGAAGTCTTTAAGGTTGTGATAAAGATGGACAGTAATTACAAGACGTCACAACTCTCAGATTAAATTGAGCTTATTATTCCAATATATAAATGAAGTGTTTATACAAATAACCTATTAAGTTTAATAGGATTCATTCTATGAATGAAGCTGCGCTGCGGCGCACGGATTGCATGAAAGGTTCTTTACACTAGCATCACAGATTTCGTGTCAATGCCCGATAGGCAAAGGTCTTTTGCTGAAGACTTGAAACTTTACAGTTTTTTACTATTCCCTTATAAAGACAATATTTTTTGAAATGGGAGAAGACGTAGTAGAAGTTACTTCACCGCAGCAATATTAATAGAACGTCAATAAATATGACAGTTTTATAAGGACTATCCGTTTACTAACGAATAATAACTGACTGATATTAGTAACACCTAATTCTAACAGATCTTGCTAACAATATTTTATAAATCTCAAATAAATAATAGAAGAAATCTCAATAAATTAAAGAAGAAATTTCTTTAATCTGAGTTATAAATACTAAGTGGTCCCTGTTACCCACGTTATATCTTCATTGGCCTTAGCCAAAGAAGCGAGGAATCAATTTTAAAATGGCTCTTTGAAAATGTAACCGAAACATTGATTCTGAAAGTAAGCTGTTGAGCTGACGACATTGTTTCCAGTGGTGTTGAGGACCAGGATGGATAGAGACTGATTTGATTAGAGAATCAAATCAGTCTCTATCCATCCTGGTCATTAGTGTCTACTAATGCTATACAAGCTTCTTAAAAACTATTTTTATTTTTAAGATGGTTTTAATGTGTTACGATACACAATAAAAGCGTAATAATACGATATTTTTATTGTTGGGTCATTGAATAAAAGATGTTATCATTTCAATGTAAGAGCTTCTGAAGAGTCAAAAGCACAATGCCAAAGGGATTCCCTAAAATATCTGTTATGTTTTAGCAAAACGTCTTCAAGATCGATTCGTTATGGGTCGCCTAACGTTTCGTTCAGACGCGCAAATGCACCCCTAGTATTACCTTCCCTCGGGATCCTCCTTCTCCCTCGCGCCCATTGAAAATTATATCGCTATCTTTCACGGTCGAAACGTCATTGCGTGGCGCATTGTCTGAACGTTTGATGCAATTGAATATAAGTTTTACGCGTTCGCGTGAGGGTCTAAATTGATTCGTGGAAAAGCGGTAGAAAGCAAATTGGCATTTACATCTAGAGAAGAAAAGCCAGTTTTCCGCGGCAGTATTTGAAAATCGTATTGGAAAGTACATGAGACCACGTTAGCCGTGCCGGCGTTGAAGGCGAGAAGGCTGGTATGCTCCGGGTATAAGGGCTGGTGTTGCAATTGATGTATTTCAGGTTGTGGTGCGTGTAGTTGTTTCTTTGCACGTTGGAAACACCGCCGGCCGGCCGCATTCGTTGACATGTACCGGCACGCGAATGTTTTTGTTGCTTTTCCTCTTCATTTTATGTTGTTTTCGAAATGTGACACTCGATATTGAAAACGGAAAGTCTAGCGAAGTTAGGTGTGAAGTTTATGTGAAGTTGGCGAAGTGCAAATAAGTTTTGTAGCGCGCGTAATAAGTTACCCTGTGGCCTCTGTTTGTATACGAAAGTAGTTATAACATAAGTTAGCCCAGCTGTAGTTAGCGTAACTGTTAAGTAGTTTAGGAGGTTAGGTAATTATTGATAAGAAAATTAAGTGGCTCGTGCTTCGCTCTAGTTAACATCGAACTTCTTAAGTGGTAAGTGCTTAATTATACGTAGTTATAACTAAATAGACGTGAAGTTTGCTTTTTAAAATTTTGTTTTGAAATATGTACCTGTACACCAATGTTGTTTTATAGTAAATAAATATCTAACAATTACTTAAATAACACACATTTTAGCTTGTTTTGCTGTATTGGTATCACTGACAATAGTTACAATGTAATAACATACAATTTGATTTTAATATGTATAGAAGTAGTACGCTCTATTAAAGTTTTCTATCTGTCCTATAATTACATCAATGATAATTATGTTTGTGACCTGAAAAATGTAATGAGTGGCGATGATGGGGTTGTACCGTTGTACGTGGGAAATCCGGAGTGGTGGTGGCGGTGCGTGGGTCGTTGACCCCGTTGCCATGGCGACGGCGGCAGGACCACCATGTGCGGAGGCTTCGGGACCGCTAGGGGCACACTTTGGGGTGCGATCTAATAAATGTATTTGGAGTTTTCAAAAAGTTTCATAGAGGTGCAGATATACATATATAGGTTGGAATATACAGGATTTTTAACAGTCTTTGGTGCGTGTAACTTATTACACGTTACAAATGGGTACCATTTTATAAATCACACCACAAAACTGAGGACAAACTAATTCCTCAGCCATAAATCGAACCTCAGGCTCAGGTTAATTCGGAAGAAGTTTCTACCAACGGGGTGACAGGGCTAAGCTTCGAAATATAGGAAAACCTTTGAAGGATTTGGTGTTGGCTTCAATTATGTAACTAATTTTGTCCGAGCGCCATTAAAATATTAAGTTCAAAGAATATACAATACAAAATGAAACAAACTCAAATCATTTACTTCATGTAGATATTAATCAATACTTTTATGAACGTCAAATCTTTTAAATCTACCACCGTTTCGTAAAGGTGCCTTCTTCAGTCTTCTAGGGTATCTCTAAATGGTGTATCTATAATCCATTAAAATTTTATTTCTAAGAACTCTTAGAAGTAAATTAAGATTTAAGAAGCCTGTAGCGATGTTACCTGGATCCCATCGATAGACGCCTTAATACTTAGTGGCCGGATTTTGGGTTAATATTACAATAGCTGTTCAACATTCTGGCACCATTAAACAACATTTTATTATTAAGTCTCTTAAGATAAATTAAGATAAATGTCGTAAGCAGTTGTATTGGGGGTCCAACCTCAAGTAACTTGTGGTTGTGGTGGTTGGTTCTACCTGTGTGAAGAGAATTTTGTTTAAAGTGTTTTTACCTTTACACATTACACAGTACCTCAGCACTAGGATTCTTTACGTCGAGGGTGGCGCGGCGTGGACAACACTAGTAAGACATCACTAACATCTGATTTTAAACTTATATCTATCAACGCGGACACTGAACACTTAAAATGTACACGATATTTCGTTGAGATCCCGTGATCACAATCACACACACACACAGACACACACACACATACGTGTAATGGTTCGTGTATTCGCGGTAGTATATAGTCATAGTGTTTAGTTATTTAGTAGTTATATAAACTTCAAATTATTATTTCAGATCATGTAGTTTATTAGTGAGTCGGATGAATTGTTCTGCTGTTGTGTTACCCTCAATCATCCGAACTGCACAATTTGAGGGTCACTCTTGTAGTAAAACTCCAAGATATGCATGACATAGTAGGTATATTTCCATTGAATTCATACATGTTTTCTTCATCTTATTCTATTTTAAACATTATAGTATTCCGATCGTTTATCCATTTTAATACATTTTTCACAAGTTAGCCATCATCCTGTTTTTTTTTAACCTCTATTCGATCTGTCATGTCATAAGCAACTATTGCCACCTCTCGCCATAGATTATATTTCTTTGTTTTTATACAGATATTTTATTAATGTTGCCAGTTTTTAACGAACCTTACACTCGTCCATCCTGAACAGGTGTATGTCCCCATACACAGATCTAGAGTAAAAATAAGTAACCTTACACTCGGCGAGGGATGACATAGCTAGCTTATAAAATAGCATATTCAATAAAATCTTTACAAAAACAAGAGAGTAAAAAAAAATTACATAAAATTATGGTGATAATAATAATTGGCTTTCTTTTCATATTATAAGTCAACTATCGAATTATGCAATTATTGAGTATTTAACAAACACGTCAAAAGGTACGTTTGTAAGCTACAAAAATACAATAAGTATCTACAAGAATCATATTTAACAAACACGTCAAAAGGTACATTTGCAAGCTATAAAAATACAATAAGTATCTACAAGAATCATACTCAACAAACACGTCAAAAGGTACATTTGCAAGCTACAAAATACAATAAGTTTTTACAAGAATCATATTTAACAAAATTTCTGTATTTTACGGATTTTGCAAATCCCATCAAATTCTTGTATCACCTTGAAATTTAAAAATCTTACTCTATAAGACGTGTAGACATCAAATTACTACTTCACAGTCAAACTCTATTTACAATTCTGCAAATCTATGCAACTCTTACAATTTGTCAATTTATGTCGTAGACAAAAAAAATGGATATTAAAAGTTAATATAAAGCTTTTGAATAAAGATAATAACAGTGTTCAGGTACTATGAAGAATTTATTCCTTAGAAATTGTTACTATTTCATCCGAATAAGTTTTACACATATCTGTTCCTACGCAACCGAATATCTTTAAATAGTGCGCGCACTGCAGATTTTATACAGGTCTCTAATTACGTGGGCCCGAGCCCATCTGAGGTTACCCGATAACCACTAAATAAATTTTTGCTATAATTTGTTGCTGTAGTTAATTTAGATGAAATAAACTTTTCTTTCTTTCTTTAAATAATGGCAGGTTGTAGGTCAGTGGGTTAGGTCTATAATCACATGGGCGCCGGCCCATCTGACGCAACCTTTTACCCCTCGAGATTAGTGGGTTAGGTCTATAATCACATGGGCGCGGTCCCATATGACGCAACCTTTTACCCCTCGAGACTAGTGGGTTAGGTCTATAATCACATGGGCGCGGGCCCATCTGACGCAACCTTTTACCCCTCGAGATTAATGGGTTAGGTCTATAATCACATGGGCGCGGTCCCATATGACGCAACCTTTTACCCCTCGAGACTAGTGGGTTAGGTCTATAATCACATGGGCGCGGGCCCATCTGACGCAACCTTTTACCCCTCGAGACTAGTGGGTTAGGTCTATAATCACATGGGCGCGGTCCCATATGACGCAACCTTTTACCCCTCGAGACTAGTGGGTTAGGTCTATAATCACATGGGCGCGGGCCCATCTGACGCAACCTTTTACCCCTCGAGATTAGTGGGTTAGGTCTATAATCACATGGGCGCGGTCCCATATGACGCAACCTTTGACCCCTCGAGACTAGTGGGTTAGGTCTATAATCAGATGGCCCGGGCTCATCTGACGCAACCTTTTACCCCTCGGGATCAGTGGGTTAGGTCTATAATCAAATGGGCGCGGGCCCATCCGACTCAACCTTATACCCCTGAAATTCATATCCCGTGTAAATTCTATTCAATTCAAATAATAACGCTGTAATTTTTGTTTGCTTGACTGTTTATCTATGCGTTTGTTCCGGCAAATCTCAAGAACTACTTTTATTGCGGTTTTCACTAACGTTACATACGTTAAGTAAACTCAGGTTAACATTCAATGTTTGTATTATTTCAATCGGTTTGCGGAAAAGTACTGTCGATACATTTATCGAGTCTGGGCTTATCGAAGCGAAACGCTGCACTCGTTATATTCGTTATACTCGTTATATTCACTAGTGCAAAATAAATGTTGAGGTCAAACCAAGGTGTTTCTTTTTATGAATAGTAACTGGAGGCCCTATCGACCTAACAGCTTTAGACGGACAGGTGGGCGTGCCTTGAGAGTTCAACCGGTAAGGCATATTATGAAATAGGGTGATAGTTCCACAACTCGAGAGTAAAGGACGTCCAAAGGGCACCCACTGTGGGGTTCGAACCTCGGCTTAGGGCGTCGCCTATTGGAGGACATCAAAGTTGGAATTAAAGTACACCGGGATTTATACGGATTCGTTCCAACCACAAATTGTATCATATTATTATTATTTTCTAAAATTCAAACTGTTATTATCTTTAAACACATATCGTCACAAAAGAACATAAGTTAGTTGTATAAATCGAATAAGATAGACTTCCATTATTGAAACACGCAAGAACACTGATCATAAATAAGTACCTATTGCATCTTATTAAATTAATTACTTTTAATCGACCAGTATAAATCAAAGCTAGAAGAAGAGCTGATACAATAGGGATGTTGACTAATTTTGGAGTTCAATTTGATTTTATAGATATAACCTTATGATTCATGAAAAATAATATTATAAAAATATTAATGTTCAATTTAAAGACAACAATTGATAAATATAAATCATTTTCAAATTTTCCACCAAAAACGTCACGTGACGTCACTAGCCGATATTCAATACTATCTGTCGACTGAAATTAGTTGCACTTGCATATAAAATACTAACAACGACTTCATAAGCTCAAAATGGCGTTTGAAGTCAAGTGACAATGAGTACTAATTTTAACATTTTTAAAATAATCATATTTAATTTATTGTGATTGATTTCGGCAAAGAATAATATTTTAGGTGTTTAAATGTTTCCATAATACTTTAAACATAAATTTATTATAATTTACTGATAGTGTCAACATCCCTCGATTATACTTCTTTATAGTTTTTGTAATGTGTTATAATCACATGGTAGCTATAAAATGATCATACATTAACTCAAATTATATGATATTATGTCCATAATTAAGTTCCAATTTGTCTAATCCAGTTTAAATTACGAATACATTCATATAATATGTTACCATAAATTCAATATTTTACTTAAATCAGTTGATAATGTAGCTTTATCCATTTAACAATTTGAAAACATAGGCGAGCCTACCAGTAACTGTTTGAAGTTAAACTCCCGTGGACCTGTCCAATGAGCAGACTGAGCCTCTGATCTAGCCGCACCAGCAGGCTGCAGGCTGCACCGCGTCCACTCCTGGCAAGCTTCATGAACCTCTCCCAGTCATTCGGTCCATCGCCTGCCGCATGTCGTCTCGAACTTGGCTCCGAGTTTGTCTAGTACCGACGACTCCGTCGCGTCGCCGAACGTTGCCGTTGATCATTTCCAACGAGGTGTGTTGTCTAGGACTCACAGACAACAAAACAATTGTTAGAATATATTTTATTTTATTTTATTTTATTAGTTATACCTACATATTATCCTTTGCATTCGTAATGCAGAATCTAATGCAATAGATCTTTTGATTTATGTTTCCTTAATTTATTAATTTGTTTCTTTAACAATAACTCAAGTTTCATTATTTATTATTATTAAAATATTTCAGATTGTTCTATTTCCATTTCCATATCTATAGTCACTAAGTTACATATGCTGCAACGCTTAATTATTTTCGATTCAACACTAAATTGTAATGTGTATTGCGGTCACCACTTGCCCGTACTGGGGCCACGGTTACACGACAGCCTCCAGTACAGTCCAATCATCATGCAACTTAATCTCTCCTCATGATTACATATACTTGATGCAATATTAATCAGTTAAGCCTTGATTCTCTGGTATTCTACATACTCTAATACTCAAGAGCTAATAGTTATGAATGGAATTGCTGACAAAACAACTGATATAATTTATCCAAAAGATTGGTGACATCATTTTTGATTATGATGGTCTCTCAATTTTTGAGCTTCACATATCCATTTTGATAATTTTATGTTCACAAAATTGGATATATTCAAATAAGCTGTTTAAACATTTTACTAATATAAAAATAACCATAGATATATGGAACATAGCTAATTTTCACTAAAATAGTAATAGAAATACGGATACAGATCACCTCTGTTACTCTGCGTGTACTGCTTTGGACAGAAGTCTGTAGGTGCACCTAGGCATGGTCACACATAACTGAATTTCTACTGGTGAGCTCACCAGATGGGGTCTGGTACTTCACAGCTTATATAAGAATTCTTATCATCATTCCATGTCATGACATCTGGAACACATGAAAATCAAGCGATACGTTAGATATAATCATAAAAGTAATGCCTGCACTGTACAGTCAGTAAATAAAAATTTTGGTGAACTAGGTTTAATTTATTATAGCAACTTCAAAAAGAATACCATTTTGTATTACATCAAATTTTCATTATTTGTATTATGATATTATTCTTGAATAATTATAAATTATTCTACATTATTACCAATGCATTTCCAATGATAATAACAATATTAAAAGTCACCAACCAAACCATTGATTTCATAAATTCGACACACCATATCATCAATCATTCTAGAGGTAGGTATATGAAAACAAATTATATTTTATAAACAATTTCTAAAGTTTATGTAACTTAGTTAACTTTAAGATATTTGATTGTGTATCCACTTTTGTTACGAGATAGTGAATCCTAGCTTCTCACAACACAGGGAATCCTAGTGTGGGAACTAGTGCACTGAAATTGTATGTAATGATGGTTGCTGAATAAATCATTTTTCATTTTTTCAATCAAATAAATAAGCCATGAAAATAGGCTTCATTCTGAATATTTGGATAATATGATATCTATGGATAATAGGATTCATTTCTGGTTTCTGTGTTATCTTTATCTCCTGTGTAATTAATCCAACAGAGTTGTGCAGTCGAAATTTCAAGTAAGTTACTTTACCTGTAGTAAATAGTAGACATCGCAATGACTACTTTTCCCAAAGTAGGTATCACAATTCAGTCAGTATTTCAGCATCTCTATTTGACTTGCCTATTAAACTTCCAAACTTGGTTTAGCACATTCAACACTACTTACCCTTATTTACTTGTATTATACCTTTAGTATTGCTCATCAAAATGAATTAATTTTTCTGATTGTAGTGTTTCACATTAGCTTTTCATATCTTGTTTCATCATTTTCGAAGCATCTCATCATGAATATTTCAAAACAACCAGCCATTCTGCCTTTTCCATGGTTCCATGTTTCTCATATGCATGAAATATAAATAATACAGTCATATTAATAATTAAACATCAACAAATGGAAAACAACAGATACTACAATTAAAAATATCTATAGGCGAAAATATTAAAATATGGGGCAATGACTCAGGCTAACCATTTGCAGGATTCAAAACTTTAATTAAATCATTGATAAATATCCTGCTTAAAGTAACATGATCAAGGACAAGTTTCATGATGTTGAAAATACTATATTTAACTTAATGTAGGTACTTGGAATGCAAATTGAACCATTCGAAACTAGTAAATCAACGAGAATAAACCATTTGGAAAACCACCAATAATTAATCATCATGGTTAACATCTAAGATATAAAAATGATTAAATTTTATGTATTCTCTGACATGATCATTGCATGTATTGTTTCCTTAGTCATATAAGCCTTATAAAATAAAAAGTTAATTTGCCTATAATTGATAAAATAATACACTTTGATCAATTTATTTTAGTCTATATCAACTAAAAACAAATGGTGTTCTAATAAAAGCTGCATGGGACAGTTACTGAAACGTCACGAATTATTCTTGAAAAATAACAGCTATCTTCAATAATAATCATAATGTTCATATTCATAACATAACATAATGTTTTATTATAATTTCAAAACAATCTAGCTGCTACATTTGGATAATTTTAACATTCTACCTAGGTGTATTGCTAGTAGGTCAGTAGATATAATATACTTTTAATAAGTAACACCAATATCAAGTATTTAAACATATTATGTAGTTAATGTGTCTACCAAACTTAATTGTTTAAAATTTTAAATGTTTTACATTCAAATAATGGAACAGTTAATAATAAAATTATGTTTTTGTTTTTTTTATTATTCTCTATCTATTCCTACATTGTACTTACATAGACATCTGTCGGCGATAGTTGCATAAAACGAGTATATTGTATATTGTACAAAACGAGGTATTTAACAGGAACCAAGATGCCTCATTGAAAAATACTTTAAATAACATATATGAATGGTAAAATAAATAAAAGTGAAAACTTTTTCCCTCTACTACCTATTTATGGAAATAATAAATGAATGTATAAATTTTATTCATAGCCATAATTTATTCTTATTTCCGTTGTGGAAAATTACTTCATGCACTATTATTTTAAATATTTTAATGCTACAAATATAAATAATGTAACCTATTTAAAACAAAATGTGATTAATGTGAATCTCAGTCACTCAAACTTAGACCTATAATTATGTATACACCTTCTAAAATACCAAGACATCCATGCTCTTTATTTGCATCCAAATTCTGCAAAACCAACCTGGGTCGAGATTCTCCTATAGTCCGTCTATCTCATCTTTATAACAAGTATACAAATAAAATGCCAGACTTAGATATACATTTCGATACCTTTACTAAATTTCAAAAATAATAATAATATGTGATGCACCTTCTTAAATTTTGAACAAATTATATTATGTTGTACTTTTGTTTGTGATCATATTGACATGCTAATTTATTAATATTCCACTGACAAATCACGTATTAACTTTGGGATTTTATTATAGAATAATAATTTAATATTATGAACTCGAACAGCCGAGATGCAGTTCAACAACAATCAAATAGTTTTCTTGTAAACTATTTACATATGTACCTAGTCTTATTCTTAAAAGGACACTTTTAAAACTTACAAGCTCAGATGAAAGAATAAATTACAAGATAATCTTGTAGCCTTAATACGTATTACAAGAATGTAGGCGTGTACTTACCACATTTTTGCAAATAAATATCATTTCAAACAGTAGGTACTTTTTATAGGTATGTACTCATACATACCTATAGGTACTATCCAGCATTAACAATAATTCTTAGTGTTATGTTCGGTTTACACATAGTATTATAATTTACTTAAAATTTAGTCAAAACACAGCCATCCACTCAACCACTAATTAATACGTGTAAATCGGACATTAAATACCCCTCGTCTGTTGAAAGTCCTGTGACAGGATCCACAGATGTGTCATATCATATTACATAAAATGACATCAACAGACGAAAGTTTTAAAGACATTAATAAAATTAATGATCATGATTACCTTACAAAGTGAGCGTGTTTAACTTACCACTGCCTGCGAATATAGAAAACACTGCTGATATGTAGTAAAACTCCAAGATATGCATGACATAGTAGGTATATTTCCATTGAATTCATACATGTTTTCTTCATCTTATTCTATTTTAAACATTATAGTATTCCGATCGTTTATCCATTTTAATACATTTTTCACAAGTTAGCCATCATCCTGTTTTTTTTAACCTCTATTCGATCTGTCATGTCATAAGCAACTATTGCCACCTCTCGCCATAGATTATATTTCTTTGTTTTTATACAGATATTTTATTAATGTTGCCAGTTTTTAACGAACCTTACACTCTGAAAACCAGCGGCCGTGGTTTTTTCCGCGACCATTATGCTGAGCGTGAACCCTTTTCACCTATCTATCTACCTACCTATCTTACATGTAATTGTTGTTTTGTATTTTTTTTGGCTATATTTGTCGCTGTGGTATGTATGATTTAGGTGAAATAAACATTTCTTTCTTTCTTTCTTTTAATAATCGGGACTCGAACCTGTTACCCTTCGCTTGGCAGGCGGGCTTATATATTTCATTTTATTTAATTTAACTTCAGTTTAACTGCATATCTCAACGCACGTTACTTTTTTTTTAACCGACGAAAAAAAAAGGAGGAGGTTCTCAATTCGACACGTATATTTTTTTTTTTTTTTTTTGTATGATCACGCAGAAATCTGCACAGGGTGGTCCGATTTGGATGATTCTTTTTTTATTGGATAGGGTATGTCCTGAAGTTGGTCCCATATTTTTTTGAAAATTTTATTCCCACCCTAAAGGTACGAAAATAGGGAATGATTGATTATTCACCCGTTTTTTACCCGGAATTTTTACATGTTAACCCCAATAACTTTGTACTGGATGATCGGATTTCGATGATTCTTTTTTTATTGAATAGTGTATACCTTGAGGTTACTCTTGTTTAAATTTCGAAACAAAATTTTACCCCTATAGGTACGAAAATAGGGGATGATTGATATTTCATCTACTACATTTTTACCTGGTAACTGAATCTATAATTCATAAAATCAATAATTTGTTATTAATTATAAGTATTATAGCCACTAAAAATTAAAAAATAATTACTTTTTAACAAAAAATAAAACCAACGAAAAAAAAACTGAAAAGCAAAAAATAAAATAAACCATTTAGTATTATAAATTAAGATCCGAAATTAACAGTAAATAAATAATTTTGAGGCGGTGCCAAACCAATGAAAAAACAAACGGCGAAAAGAAGTGCGCCGCGCTGCTGCTGCCATGTGCATCGCATGCCGCTGCCCTCATAATATTATGAATTTTATGTAATTAATTTTGGTTGTTTGTTTGGCACGGTCTCAAAATTATTTATTTACTGTTAATTTCGGATCTTAATTTATAATACTAAATGGTTTATTTTATTTTTTGCTTTTCAGTTTTTTTTTCGTTGGTTTTATTTTTTGTTAAAAAGTAATTATGTTCTGAAATATTCACACAACGTGAAAAGTTGACCGGACACGGCCGACCGGGCGACCCTCTGGTTCTGCCTGCCCCAATCCTTACATTCCCGCCCGCCAAGAGGCCAGGGTTACCTGCGCTGGAATTATGTGAAGAGTTTTCCTTCAAGGCCCCGTTGTTTTTCATTCGCATTGTGTGTAATTTTTTGAAATCTGGTGATGCTTGATGAAAATAAGAATAAAAACAATGTAGTTTTTTTACTTCAGGCATAAATGCGAAGAAATCTAGTCTCGTAAGGGATGGTAAGGGATAAAGTTTTAAGTCATTAAAATTATTATCAATCAAGAGTATTTACCATCACATTTATAATTATTTAGGCAGACGCACAAACTGAATCCTATGAATTACAGCATTATCTTCAATTTTTAACCGACTTCAAAAAAGGAGGAGGTTCTCAATTCGACTGTATATTTTTTTTTTTTTTTTTATGTTTGTTACCTCAGAACTTTGGACTGGGCGAACCGATTTTGATGATTCTTTTTTTAATCGAAAGCTAGTGGCTGTCATGTGGTCCCATATAAATTTTATTGAGATCTGACAATGGAATCCATGAGAAAACTACATAAGTCGTAAATTTGTGTTAAGATGTGCGCGACAAATTGACGAATAACTCAATATCACGTACACCGATTTCGATGATTCTTTGTTTAATCGAAAGCAGGCGCTTGTCATGTGGTCTCACATAAATTTGAACGAGATCTGACAACTATGTAGTTTTTGAGACTTTGAAGTCGGTTATTTTTTGTTAGTAAAATTTAGATTATTATCCCCAGCAATTACTGCCTTCTCGATACTCTTACATTACACTTGAGCCTTAAATGGATTGTTCCTTTTTAGGGTTCCGTACCCTTAAAATTTCTTTATGTCTGTTTGTCCATCCGTCCGTTTGAGAATATTCGGCTTTGATCAGATAAATTATGGTAGATGTTAGACATGTAATATTTGCGGTAGTAGATATATCACGACTAGGCTATTAGTTATTTAGTAATAGCCGATGAGCTTACAACTAATACAACTACGGAACTCTATATTTCGCGTGGCCTGATAAGCACTTCTCCGGTTTTTATTTCTTGTTGTTATACTTTTTTTTCCAAAAATGGTTTAGTATAATACCCGACGGTGGTAGATGGTAGATGGCAGCGCCCAATTTAACGGTAAGGCGACACCCCGACACCGGCAGCACGTGTCGATAGCTTCACACCTCGCTGTGCTGCCGGCTAGCGGCTCCGGTTACCGCAGGAAGACCGCATGGTGCCTATACGCATACAATGTCCTTCGTACCTAGGTATCAAAAACGTACCAACATTTACTCAACTTTTAATATTTTTACGAAAATAAGGTTTACCTAAATATGCAAATTTTCTGGAAATTTCTTTTTTTTTCTTTTTTCCTGTCACAAAAATTATCTCCTGATAAGTAGGCTCTAGTCTTGGCAATGGACCTAGGACATAAAACATGTTAGGCTCGATCATTGATTGATTGTAAGTCGCAGCATAACCTCCTGGACTTTCTATAGCTGGTGATTGACGGAAACCGTCGTTGAAAATTTTGAACCTTATTTATCAGATCCAATTGTTATATCATAAATAAATAAATAAAATTCACCATCAATATACACTGTTATAAAAGTTTGAAGTTGCTGTAAGTAATTCAAGAAATTATGATTAAGAAGATTAAGATTAACATAGTATATTGACATAAGTATTGAAGTCAATGATCAACATGTAAATGATTGATTCAAACCATTAATTGCACGGATGTAGCTGATGACTTATTTACACGTAACGTGGTTTGTGATTACGAGTATGAGTATACTCGGAACGCAAAGTGCGGCCCGTACGGCGCGGCGTACAGTCAAGTGTCGGTGTCGATGTTGCCTGCAATTGATCGGTAACTGGTAACACGAGGAGCGGGCGAGGTGTGATGTGTGTGTATTGGTTCACACCTCGCCGTGGTCGGCTCCTATTACCGACACCGGCACCACCGCAGAATTGGAGTTAAACGAACAGGGGCGTAATGTGAAGCGCACTTTTAAAATTATTTCATTATTTTTGAAAATGCGAGTGGTTTTTATTGGTACGGAAGTGGTGGTTGAGTAATGAGCATACACACTTACATGTATCTATACAAACTTTAAGAAGCAATGAGAGAGTAAAGAGTTGTGATGACATGTTACCAATACATTTGAAATTTACTCCATCCAGTCTAAACAATCAGTCGCTCTAAAATCAGGTTTCGTAAGTTATTTACTGTTGTAAATAAAGTACGAAAGGTAATCACTTAACGGATCCTTAATTACTGTTATTCAAGTTCTTACACTATTCTCTTAATAGAGTCACGAACTGATTGACTATAGTCCTATAGTCAAGAGTCGAGATCTTACTACATTTGAGATTTTACATAGAGTGCCCTCCATTCTAGGACTTTCGAAATTATGTACGTGGATTTATTAGTTATCTTATATTTATAGTATCTACCTTAGTTTATGTTTACACAATTTTGTGGCACAGTTTTGGAGTATATTGCCTATTCGGAATTAACGTAAAAAAATCTAAAATTACTACGACCGTAATTTTGGCGTACAAATTTATCCGTACTAGCTTCAAGTTCATTGATCAAACACAAATACTAACTGAATTGTTATAACAAAAGGTAAAATACTGAAATTAAATGAACGGTATAATTGATGCTATTTCCAATTCAAACTCGACGCAATCCGCTCAAACAGCGCCGCGACAGTTGAGCCAATTAGATGTGTACACAACGCACACAGACTGCTTCCAGATCAACAGTTCTCATTTCAATTTGAAATTAAAAATATCTTTTCCTCAACCGAAAAGGACACAGGTACGTTTTTTAAGAAATGTTAATAAATGTTATTCTTTTATTCATCCTAGAAGCAGTAGCTGCGGCGGATTTCGCTTACCCGTTCCTAGCGTACCGAAAAAATGTTTGGAACACTTAATCCAGCAAAATTTCGGCTCAAGGACCTTTCCAGTATGCAAATCCTGCCTACTTTTATGTTCGTAGTGAGCAAAAAAACGTATATTTACGTGTCGTTTCATAATGATGGCTGCAGTCGGCGATCGGCGGTGTGGCCGCGACTGCCACGAGCACCTCGCATTGTCGTCACGTCACCCGTCGCTTGTCGCTTGCCGCTCGATGGTGCCGTCCAATGATTTTGTATCTGGTGCCGTCAATGAACTGTCACTACTGCGTTCGATCCTTTATTGGCATTCTATTTTCGCGTGAAAATATCGCGAATGAAAATCAACAGCGGAACCAATTAGTTGTGTACACGGACATCGATAGCATTCGACAATTCAAATTGTAACACTCATATTTTTAGTGCGCTTTTGAAATTTGAAAATAAAGCTATGAAATGGTGAACTGAAAATATTTGATATTATCGTGTATTCGTTCGGACGGTGGAAAATAGATTAAGTGTAAAAATATTAAAATATCTTTTTTATTTTCAACAAGCGCGAGCGTGTGCTCTTTCGAGTGGCCGATTGAAGTACTCCAAATTTTACTTCAATAATTTCTCTTGACACGCCTCATTTGTTTGTACTATCTACTGGTTGTGAAGTGGCACCGAATTTTAATAGTTATAACACAATAATGTTTTGCACGCCTCATAAGTGAAGCGTTGAGGTGATGCTCTACTCCCGATATATGAAAGTCAAGGACTTTTCGAAACTAAAAATGACTGTATTAATAATAATTAAATTTAAAGCGAATTGAGATCGTGTTGCTAGTAGAAAAACGGTGCAATGAAATGAAAAATTATAAAATATTCTTAACTCCCACAGTATAAAATATTCATAATTAGAAAACCCTTAAGCCGCTACATGTGTCATTTTAGTGAAACATTATTCTTGGAAAATGAATGTTTGTAATATTTTAGCCTGGAAGCCGACTGGTTTTCAGCTGAAACTACATATTTTGAGGCGTCACAGTCGGAAGGCGAATGGGCGCGCGCCGCGCTGAATACAAATAGTCCATTTACCGACGCCGCTTTTAAAAACGTAAAGCAACGTTCTATGAATATTAAGGATCCGAATGTCATGTTTGTTGTCGAATGTAATTCCAGATTTGATACGCATACCTGCTTAAAAACCTTGTCTAAGTGTCTAACTGTCAAAGTACGTTATAGAACCTACAGACATTGTCAAATAAATTAGTTAAGATGCGAAGTGCTGTAAATACCATTGCGATATTCTTTAACTATACTAACAATACAAAATTACTATGTAGTGCCTATAGTTTGGAATGTCCTACCTATTAATACGAGTACTATAGTTATAAATCTGTCAACGATTTCAACAGTAGGTGCTGCAAGCAAAAAACATTAGATATTTTCATTGAGGTAATACATAGAGACGCTATCTCAAACAAAATGTGTGTTCCACCGCCGGCTTGCCCTCCGTTCTCTTTTCAAACTAGAAGCCTCGTTTGCACACTTGCCATAGAGTAACTTTGTACATGACACTTGTCGAACCAAGACAAGCAGTCACCGACTCCAAATCTTTACAAACTCTTACTCCAACTTTATTTAACGTGCAAAAGCGTTTAAACGATTTCAAACGTAATTACCATTGATTCGTGTCAAAAAATCCAACACTTTAAATTGGTCACAAGCGTCGCGTCGGCAAGCTTATTTAGTCCATTAACACGCTAGTGGCTTGCCAAGTTCAAACGCTCCTTATGATTTTTTCATTCAAAATGGCGGGAACATTGCTCAATAATTTAATTAAATTCGTTTTAGTTGATTTAAGTTAAGATTTTGTTTTCTTACTGATGATAAAGTGATAACATTATCTTTTTTGTTTTTTGTCGTGCAATTGTGACACATTCTTATTACGCACGACGGCATTTTTTCAGTTTTTTCGTAAACAATTTTGACATGCGGCCGCAATGAGCGCAGCCGAGTAACAGCTGAGTGACAGAATGAAATGCAGCCGGCAGGCTGCAATGCACACCCCCGAACCCGATGTTCGCGGTGTCCCTTCTATACGCTAGTAATACTAATTCTATGGATATTTTACGCTTTTTAACCCGGAAACTATTTCGTCAGCTATGCGCCTATAGCGGTACACAAGTGCTGGATCCGAAATTTAGTTTGGTCCACAGTGCGTTTACCGCCTAATGTCCATGGAGCTTCGTTGGCGATTGGATGCAAGCTGCAAAATGAAATATTAGCTATTAATACGTAACCGCTCACCAAAAAATCAAAGCTTAAAGGCAGAAATGTCGAAGTTACAAATACACTTATGTAGACATAGACGTATTATGTGGATATATTTCTGACAATTCAAACAGGTCATTGCCCGCCGCGGCTTCATCGTTAATTCGTTACACACGCAAATTATTTCACACTTGCACTTTGCACTTACAGTTTAATGGCAATAAATGCACACGCGCCGCCTCGCCCGCCTCGCGCCCGCCTCGCGCCCGCCTCGCGCCCGCCTCGCGCCCGCCTCGCGCTCGCCTCGCAGCACGCATCTTACACTAAGTGCATAATTTTCGAAATAAAAAATTAAACCTTCTTTGCAACTGTGCGCTTTTCCGCGTTTTTTTATTTTATAGCTGTACATTTAGAGCGAAGTCTCGCGTTAATTTTCTTGTGAGCCTAATTACACGGGCTTATTCGCGGCGGCGCGGCGGCGCGGCGGCGCGGCGGCGAGGTGTGAAGAGCGCACTGTACAAACCTTTACACTCTTTCAAGGGTTAACTTTATACGAGAATTTTGCAAGATCGGGAGCTGCTTTTATATAAATGCGCAATTAATTTTCTTTCACTCCCAAAATATAAATTATAAAAATATCTATGTATTTCTGAATAATTACGTATATCTCTATAACTATTTGGAACTCGTACAAAGATAAACTTGTTTGGACACCATGTTTGGAACTCTTATATATACAAGTTTTATTAAAGTATTGGTTTTATCCCAACAAATATCATCTACTCGATAAATTTATCATTTTAATCTAGCCCGTATTTGAAGGCTCTACTTTATTGTGTGCATACGAATATGTAGAACTGGCAGACAGCGCAAAAATACTTCTACGATGTTTATGCTTGTTATATTTAACGTTTCTTTCCTATGTCAAACTAATCGTCAATCCGGGTCTATCTAAGTGCTTGTTCACACTGAACTCGCGGGCGCGCTCGCGAAATATCAAACATATGACCTACTATGAAAGTGTTCACATACAAAACGCGCGCGCGGTGTATGTAGCGTCCACCGCGACCACGCTCGCGAGTTGAGTGTGAACAAGCACTAAGGATCAATATAGTATATTAGAAAGAAGTGAATGCGACAGCTTAAAATATTTTTCCCTTCGGTCTCCTTGAGGCTCCCGTGCGCCGACTTGCAGGCGTGACGCGGCGTGACGCGGCGTGACGTGACGTGACGTTTGACAGCGGCGGCGCGGCGTGAGCTCGTAACGTTCCTAAAGCGACGTCGGATTGCAATTAAGGATCTCACAACGACATTAATTAAAAGCTTCTTTCCAATCCTCACCTCACCCCCTCACCCCCTCACCCTTCGCGCCGCCCCCGCCGCCCCTGCGCCACCTCGAGAAACGACCTAAACTAGCCCTTAGTGTTCGCAGGAAAATTTGTTTTAATTAAGAAAATCCCGGTTTTTTGTCATCAAAACGATTCCAAATTTTAATGACCATCTTCGGTCGCGGTGAGCCTCTTGTAGTGGAATTTAAAAATTTTTAATAAACTTCCGCAGCGATACTGGCCGGTTGTTAAGATTTCCTTTCTTTGTGTAAAGAAAAAGTTTTGCAAAAACTTATTGTCATTACTTCCAAGAAATAAAACGTTTCGCCCGCAGCAAATTATCTTTTTACCAAAATGCTTACAATTTTAAATAGTATTTTCCTTAAAGTTTTGAGTATACAATATTTATATTGTTATTATAGACATAATTAAAATCTAGTTAGACTAACAGTACAAAGTTTCCCTGTATTAAATTGAAAAGGAATCTAGACACGCGGAGCGTGTCAAGTCAATTTCTTAGCTAACAGAATTGACGAGCAGCACCGTGTGTAATATTACACGAACCATTTGGAGCCACTTTTGACCACCTCATAACTCAAAAACTATTCAACATAAACCTGTCAAATTTGGCTCATTTATTAAGACTTGCGAAATACATACTTCTTTCAAATTTCATAAACACATCTCAAACGGTTATTTAGATATTAACGTCCAAAAATCGAGAAATTTAACACTGACTGACCTATAGATTAAAACTATATCCAACTTCCAGGTGACCTAGAAAGTTAAAATTTGGCATGCAGATAGGTAGTCGGGTGAATACAAAGGAATAAATCTGAAAGTAGTAAATTTTTATCAATTTATGATAATTTTTCAAAAAAATTGATTCCATTAGGAACACTTAAATAGCCTGAAATTTAAGAGTAGCGATCAAAATTGATGACATCTGGTCATTATGTGGATTCCAAGGTGAATATATAACGAAACATATCAGTTTTAGTACTTTCTGAAGCTTTCAACGGGAGGAAGATGTTCAGTGTCCCAAGTTCCTGTGAGAAGTGCACAGCACATATACATTTACGTGAATATCAGTGGTTCGTCAGGAGACGTTATTTCCAGTGTATTACATCGTTTTATTTTTAATGTGTGGAAAATTATTTTTCTCTAATCTACAAGATTACACCACAAAATTTTGTATTATTTCCGTAATTATACCAGTTTAAAGTAATTCGAAGTATTGTTTCAAAATTTATTGTTGCACGATGTCATCGAACATAAACAACTTATCTGTACTAATAGTATAAAGAGGAAAGATTTGATTGTTTGTTTGCATTGAATAGGCTCCGAAACTACTAAACCGATTTGAAAAATTCCTTCACTGTTGGAAAGCTATACTATCCCCGGGTGACATAGGCTATATTATGTTTTCAATTAATTAGGGATCCTTAATAAAACTCCAATAACGTAACCCAAGGTGTAAAAAAATAAGAAAACCAAAGCAAAGCGAGGGCGGTCACTCGTAACTAATAAGAGTATAGTCGACTTTCGTATTTATTACGATAGTATAATTGGGATTTAGTATTAATTATTATTTCAATATTTAGCGGACATCAATAGTGGAAGATCATTACTTATAAATAATGAAATAATAGGTACCGTATTTCGGACCACGGCGCACTAACTACAGATTTAGTTGAAGAGCACTATAACAGTTCATGTATTAAAATTAATCAGTAACGTTATGAATAAGTACTTACTAATAATTTCTATACAAAAAGTAATGATATCCCATCAAAAACATAAATGTAAAGTGAGAGTCAATTTCAAAAAAAAAAAAGAATTGAGATCTAAATGGGTGCCAATTTCTGTGTAGAAAAGCCAAAAATTTTAGTTACAAGAACATATAATTCAAGCTTCACATTTGACTTGGCTAGTTTTCTTTAGTTAGCAACCAACAAACCAAATTAGAGAAGAGTGTCATAAGCCATCAACCTAACAGATTTGACGAAGCTAATTACATAGATATAATATAGCCTAGGTAGATACGTGAAAACTAACCAAGTCAAATGTGGAGCTTGAATTACATGTTCTTGTGACTAAAATTTTAGGCTTTTCTACACAGAAATTGGCACCCATTTAGATCTCAATTCTTTTTTTTTTGAAATTGACTCTCACTTTACATTTATGTTTTTGATGGGATTTCAACTTCGTTAACTTATTGAAACGAAAGCGAATTACTTTTAAAGTAATTGATAAGTACTTCATATAAAATTGAATGTCACTTTTAGATATTGATTTAGACTTGATATTGATTGACAGGTATAAAATGAAACTCTAGCATATTTTGAACAAGCAAAATAAAGGACTGTTTGTCTTACTCTGGTCTTACTTATGTGGAGTGAAGCCACATCTTTATCTGTTCGGAGACCGATGTCCACGTCACATGTTTGCAATACATAAAAGAAATAGCGCGTTGTGCAAAATGTTTCACTTTGACTTCACTTGGCTAAGCTTTGGTCCCGTCAACTCCCGTCGTACAATTTGTACCGTCAGTGTTTTTTGAATGTTATGTAACCTGTTACACCAGTCAACGAATCTTTTTAACCCACTTCCACAGATGGAAGAGGTTTTCAATTCGTGGAGATCTTTACGCTAAATTGCGCATGGCCTGAAACGCACTTGCCCAGTTTTTTTTGTCATAAGACTAAATCTATAATTTTATTGTTATTGACAAAAAAACTCCATATTGCTACGTTATCATTTTTAGTATTTTGTTAAAGAACCAAAAACGTCATGTGATGTAAGAGCTATAATCTAAATTTTACAAACAAAAAATAACCGACTTCAATATTACTCAAAAAGTACTAATCAGATCTCGTTCAAATTTATGGCACTACAGGACAAGCACCTGCTTTCGGAAAAAAAATCATCAAAATCTGTTCACCCAGGCCAAAGTTCTGAGGTAACAAACATAAAAAAAATACAGTTGAATTGAGAACCTCCTCCTTTTTTTGAAGTCGGTTAAAAAACCTTTTTCGTGAGCGATTCTCTATCTTGTCTCTTTCATACCAATGCGCTAAAATTTATCTTAATATTTCAAAAAACGTGAATACTTATTTCTCCATTTCGGGAAACTTGAAAGGCGTAAGTGAGAATGAAATAAGAGAACTGTCTCCTCCAGAGACTCAAGTACTAACATAAAATCCCAGCTAAGTTCTGAAAGTGTCTGAGAAAAAAATGGACCCTTTGTCCTGCTCCCCGGGGGCCGCTTAATTAAACAAACGATTGTTATAACGAGTGCTGAGGGCGGACAATAAGCCATTATTGTGTAAAACTGACCTCCAAGCCATGGAAGTTGTCTTTTTAGACGTTTTTAGGATGCTTTTCACTGGTTTTGTGATTTGAAACCATTGCTTTAAATAGTTTATGACGATCTTTCTCTAAAAACGTAAATTTAATTGAAAAAAAAATTCTGTGAATATCTTTTCAAATATAACTAAACCGTACACTGTATCTTATCTATTTATAATCAACTCTTCGAGACTGTTTCAATAACATGAAGCACAATAATTACGCTCTTAGTAGGTGAGTCTATTTGCGTTATTACTTATTTTCATCATCATCATCCTGCTCATTTCCCAATTTTATACGGGGTCGGCGCAATTCTATGTTTTCCTCTTCCACACTTCCCTATCAGCCGTCATCTTTACACTAACTCTCATATCTTTCATATCATCGGTAACACAATCATACACGTCACATTCATATCCATCATTCTTCTCATTACATGTGTTTCCTCTCGCCTCATTAAATGCGTTATTACTTATTTTGTAGTTAATAAATTTCTTCATTCAACAATTTCAACATGTAACTCAGCCATTATTTGTTTATTACAAACATAAAGAGATTTAACTTAATAGGCTCTGGCCGTTTTCGTTTTCTTTAGCACATCGTAAGCCAACTGCCAACGCCAACTTATGCCAGTTTTGTGTATTGTTTTTGAAAGCCCCAAATTCCTACCCTTACATAAGGGCTCATCACAACTCATTTCGGCTACCCCACGTAGCGTTGTAGGAAACATTTCTTCTCTTTTTCAAATTTAATTGCATAAATTGGACAACGATGCCATCTTTGTTCGCTATAATTGCGAAATAAAATTAAAACTTTGTAAGGCAATGAATACCTGTAGATTTTTACTTATTTTGGGATCGTTTCTAAAATGTCTAAAGAGTTAGCGTAGATCTAGACGCACTGTTGTGTGTCTGCACTACAAACGTAATATTTTTTACTTTTAAATTTATTGAAGTGGGTTAAATTTTTAATTTGCTGGTTTTGGCTGTTGTTTCTTTAAGTTGAAACAGATATTAATTGGTAGATAATTGTTTCAAATACATCATTTAATCATGTGGGTATTTTTTCAATATGCGATCTGTTTATATATTACATGGACATAAAACAAGTCTATATCATGATATAATCTACAATGCAACGTTACGGGGAATTTAACTATATTGAGGAATTCATCATTCAACTCAAGCTGAATGGTATCAGCTTGATTACTTTTAGAGCGAGTCCAGCGGTAAACGTTACAACTTGGTGTAAACAAACAAACTAAGTATTGTTGTTAAAATGGAATACACGTTTTACATCCCGTGCCGTCACAGCCACGGAACGAAATTATTCTCAGACTCATCATGGTTGTAAGTTGTAACCAAATTTCACCACAATTTCGTGAAACCCTGTTACAAGTTTGATCTTTTTATTGCTTACATTTTAACCTCACGGTAGACCACAAATTAACAGCGATGAGTTGTAAGACTACGAACTTAGATATAATGACTTTCTGATAGTTTCCGATAGCTTGAAGGTGTCTACGTAACTATATTAAAAATGTAGTTTATATGTCATGTCATCACATCACATTCGCTTAGAAATTGAACTTCTGGTATCGCACGCAGAGCTTTCTGCGGTACACTTTATAAGACTGTTTGTTATCGAACGATTCACTTGATTTTACTTGGTTTAAGTAAATACCCTCGCGAATAGCTATTGTTCTTGATGAGAACAATACTTTGGAGTTTTTTAAATTAAATGACTTGAGTTGAGACTTTACATTGGTTTAATTACAGATTACAATTTGGCTTTACATATGTGCGTTATAGAAATGCTTAGGCGCGTTACATAGGACGGTCAATCGGCGAATGTAGCGGTCGGTGGTCCGTGGCCGTTCTCTGTTAGTGGGAGCGTGAGTACGTCGCAGGTGATTGGCCAGCCGTGGTACACGTTGTGCCTTTATTGGTGGACCGGCGTGACCATATTAGGTATCGTTCTTCGGCAAGGGGCAATCCTTCGCTCTGGCCATATATGGTAATGACGAAGTGCATGAGTCATTGCGGCGCGCGGCGCCAACATCTTCCCGGCCCTTGAAAGCTCTGAAGCTTTTAAGAATTTTCGCTAGGCAGTAGACATAGGCGATTAAGTGCTCGTCGTAGGGTTCCATGCGCTGTAGAGACGTCGGCCACTCTAGGAACTCCGTCTGCACCCGGAAACAATTTGGTAACTCTCCCCAGTCGCCAGTATAGAGGGGGAGCTTCATCTTTGATGAGAACGAGATCGCCCAGCTGTAGGTCCTTGCTCTTAACCCGCCATTTGACACGTTGTTGTAGTTCTGCGATGTATTCTTGAGACCACCGCTTCCAGAAGTGTTGACGAATTTGTTCCAAGCGTTGATATCTGTTGAGGCGCGGAGAGTCGGCGTCTTCGAAGCTTGGAGACGGCAACGATGTCAGCGGCCTGCCAATAATAAAGTGACCCGGTGTGAGGGCTTGGAAATCGTTTGGAGATGGGCTGAGAGGACAGAGAGGTCGGCTATTTAGGATAGCTTCGATCTGTGCAAACAGTGAAGCCAGCTCCTCGAATGTTAAGTGGGACTGCCCTAATATTTGACGGATGTGAAATTTGGCTGATTTGACACCGGCCTCAGCTAAACCATTGAAGTGAGGAGCGTATGCGGGTGAGAATCTAAACTCTATACCTCTCTGAGCCGCAAAGTCACAAATAGAATCGGCATGTTTATTAAATAAATCTTTTATATATTTGGCTGCAGCCACAAAATTTCGGCCATTGTCACAATAAATAAGTTTAGGTATTCCTCTACGGGCAATAAATCGTTTTAAAGTTAAAATAAATGCGTCCTTGCTTAGCTCGCTAACTGGCTCTAAATGAATGCATCGATATTTAAGGCAAACAAATATACACAAATAACACTTAGTTATTTTACACCCCCGACCCTTGCGATCAGTGATTAAAAATGGACCGGCGAAGTCAGTGGCAACAGTACTAAATGGAAACCCTGGTTCTACTCGTTCCGAGGGCAAGTTACTCATGATGGTAAACATACCCTGGCCCCTGAATCGTCGACAAGTAAAACAATTATGTGATACGTTCCGAGCTAAATTTCGGCCTCCTATGGGCCAGTACTGGTCACGAATGCATGCTAGTAACTGTTGGGGGCCTACGTGTAAAAGGGTTTTATGCTCATGTTCAAATAATAGTTTTGTAAAATAGTGTTTACCATTTAATAAAATAGGATGTCTTTTATCGTAAGAATAGTTTGAGCCATCAATCCTACCACCGACGCGTAATAAACCCTGTTCATCAATAAAAGGATTTAGTGGAATTAAATTTGATTTAGACGGTAATGATTTTTTATTTATAAGTAAATCGATTTCTGCAGGGAAGGATTGTCGTTGGGCGAGTTTAATAAGAAAAAGAATTTGTTTAGAATTTTATAATTTCTGTAAATTTATTTAGAGGGTTTCGGGAATTATGTATAAATCTAAGTACTGTAGCAAATAGTCTTTGTTTACTTATATTGGCGAAAACAAAGCGGAATATTAAAAGGTGAATACGGAACCTACCATCTGTAAATCATAGAAAAACCGGACTTAGTGCGAGCCGAGACGTCGAATACAACGCAAGCTTAGTCGACTCGCTTTTGTTTTTTATTACAAGATGGTGGGGGAGAAAGGAGTCAGCTCGCTTTGGATTAGGTGATAGGCTGAGATGACCGATCATTGTATTCTTTTATAAAATTGGAATATAGACTCTTTAGTTCAGGTTGTTTTCTGAAGTTCATCATTAATTGTAGGTAAATTAGGCTCATTAAATAAAAAATTGCAATGTATTGCTTTGTGATAATTATGTAGTTTTGTTTTATTGGATAATATAGGCAGTGGACCTGCGACGAGCCATCCTAATTTAGAGCTTCGAAGAATAGGGCTATTCTCACCTAGTGAGTGCTGAGTGGAACCTATCAGATCCCAAAATAGATCAGCACCGATAAGCATATCGATAGAGGATGGTTCATAAAAGCTGGGGTCCGCTAATTTAAATTGAGATAAATTATATTGGCTGATATCCAGTGTACATTTAGGCAATTTTGAAGTAATTGTTGGTACAACTAGGCAAAACATTTGAGTATTGAAAGTACTATCGTTAAGTGATTGTAGGTGTATAGCACAACGCTTAGGAGTACTAGTGAGAGAGGTATCTGATAGGCCTACAACACATACATTTGAGGTTTGTAAAGGAATATTTAAATATGATTGAACTCTTTCGGTAATAAAGGACGACTGACTGCCGCTATCTAGTAAAGCTCTGACCGTTAGACTTTGTTCAGAATTGGGGTTTTTTAATTGAACTTTAGCGGTACACAGGAGGACGTCAGAGTTAGTTAAAGTAGTTAAGTTGTGAGTTGGAGTTAAGTTGGTACTAGGTACGTTAGAATCATCCACATCATGTAACAAAGTGTTATGTTTTTGTCTACATGAACGACAAGAGCCCGGAAGCCTACAAGCCTGGACCTTATGACCCACTCTCAAACAATTCTCACATAGGTTTAATTTAGATACTAAAGCTATCCTATCTTCAGGCGTACTGGATTTGAATGAAGGGCATTCATAAATACGATGAGAACCCTTGCAAACTAGGCATTCGGAAAACGTCTTAAAGGAAGAAGTAGTAGGTTTAGTAGTGATAGCAAAAGACTTACTTTGAGGTTTGGGGGGAGATGAATGATGTAGAATTTTAGCCCTGTCGTGTCTTTGTCTGTTTACAGTCTCAAGTACATCAGCGCGATTCTTAAGAAAATCGAAAAAATTATCTAACGTAGGAATTTCGGGTAATGTATTACGGTATTCCTCCCATTTAAAACAAGTACCGTTGTCTAACTTCGCCGTGACCATGTAAATAATAATAACATCCCATTTCTCAGTAGGTAACCCTAAGGTATGAAGAGCTCGTAAATTTTTAGTTAGATGATCTACAATAAACCGAAGTGATTTATCGGATTCACGTACAGATTCAATATTAAATAAAGCCTTTAAATGATTATTAATTAATTGGCGTTTATTGTCATAACGCTGACAAAGTAGTTGCCAAGCCTCGGAGTAGTTAAGATCAGTGACTTCTAAATTACAAATAACACGCGCGGCCTCACCTTCTAAATAAGACTGTAAATAGTGAAACTTATGAATATTTTTTATTTTGTCATTGTTGTGAATTAAGGATGTATATGTTTCTTTAAACTCCAGCCACTTAAAATATGTGCCATCAAAATTATTTATTTTAATAACCGGCAATCGAAAACCGAGAACATCATGTTGACAATGGCTAGAAGCATCACAAGAATTGTTCATATTCTCTTTAGAAGGCGAGTTCGATTGTATAAAATATTGAGCAGTGGAAATACACGTATCAAATTCATGTTCAATTACGTCGCGAATATTTAATTCTTCAGCTTGATTATAATCATTTAAAGTTTCTATTTGGCTTTGCAACTCATCGAATTCCACAAATAACGCTTGTAATCTCGATAATTTTAACTCAAGTTTGTTTAAATCAACAGCAGAAATTTTATCTAATGAAGTTACAGTTTCTAAATAATTTTTAAATTTAGTTAAGCGTCCCTTAATTGAACTACGCTTAATATTAAGCACCTTTAGATTGTCTTCTTGTTTTAAAGTTTCTACAGACATAGCGGTAAATTATCGAGATAAACTAAGCGCAGCGAACTAAATAATGAATAATATTGGCATACGATACGCTCCTCGCTTCGTAGTCAGTGCAGCAGCGGCTCGGTGTGACGTCAGGAACCGGTTTGCTATCGCGGTGAAGCGGGCCGATGCACGGAGCGAACGGCCGAACGGCAGCGATTGTAGCCACGCTGGAATTGATAATTATTGTCTGCGTAAGCGGCGCGTAAATAAATTCGTTAAGATTATGGCTTTTTTGCGTAGCAAGCTTAGTGCTTTGAAGAATAGCTTGAAGTTTAGAAGAGAAGGGGCAATGCTAATTGAATAGTTTAATAATTAATATTGATAAAATAGGAAAACATAGGCAAATTGAATCACTCGAAAAAGTAGATTTTGGAAGAATAGGGCAAATTGAACTTAATGTATTACTTTAGCAAATAGATTTTGGAACTATAGGGCAGATTAGAAGTTTTGAGTAGCTAACGTTACACTGATTATTACACAGATCAAAGAGGAACACTAGGATGGATATTGGAATGGGCTCACTCGGGTAGGCAGACAGGCGATCTTAGATGCTCAGGCTAGGTGATGCTGGCTGCGGCGTAGGCGTGAGACCGTTGTAGGCGCGTCACCCCGACGCTTTGGAGAATTTCTTCTTGTAGCACGAAGCACGATGTAGGCGCGCAGCTGATTGCAGGAACTTTGATCCGCAAGCTAGTCGCTGCGCGTGACGTACGACGTAGATTTTTCCTCTTCAACTCGTTGATCTACTTCAAATCTTCAGAATCCGCGTTAAATTGCAGGTCTTGTCACGACGGTCGCCACTTTGTTCTTGATGAGAACAATACTTTGGAGTTTTTTAAATTAAATGACTTGAGTTGAGACTTTACATTGGTTTAATTACAGATTACAATTTGGCTTTACATATGTGCGTTATAGAAATGCTTAGGCGCGTTACATAGGACGGTCAATCGGCGAATGTAGCGGTCGGTGGTCCGTGGCCGTTCTCTGTTAGTGGGAGCGTGAGTACGTCGCAGGTGATTGGCCAGCCGTGGTACACGTTGTGCCTTTATTGGTGGACCGGCGTGACCATATTAGGTATCGTTCTTCGGCAAGGGGCAATCCTTCGCTCTGGCCATATATGGTAATGACGAAGTGCATGAGTCATTGCGGCGCGCGGCGCCAACAGCTATTAAATTTACTTATTAGTTGTTCGCAGCTTATATGACACGTGTCTTAATCTGGGAAATTTGAACACTCCTTTGTGATGACAAACTATTTCCCAAGTGTCGTTTTGTTTATTGGGCGCTATTCCACGGGGTGACTTTATAACATGCTTCTAGATTCACTAGTTTCGGCGTTGTCTGTAAATCAGAAACAACGTTTTATTAAGTAGATTGAATCTATTTATTATTTTTGTCTTCATTATCAATTTGCAAGCATTCACCTTGTTTGATTATTACTGTTTCTCTTATTTTCTGTGCCAAATAAGTAGGTATAGTGTCAATCCAGATAATACTTATCAGCTATTTATATCACAGATGACTTGTTAAGCAACAACGATGGAACGCTATGTTTATGTCTACAATCGTTCGTAACACCAAATTGCCAAAGCAAAGCTCTCTTTTTAACCGACTTCAAAAAAGGAGGAGGTTCTCAGTTCGACTGTATTTTTTTTTTTTTTTTTTTTTATGTTTGTTACCTCAGAACTTTGGACTGGGCGAACCGATTTTGATGATTCTTTTTTTAATCGAAAGCTGGTGGCTGTCATGTGGTCCCACATAAATTTTATTGAGATCTGACAATGGCATCCATGAGAAAACCACATAAGTCGTAAATTTGTGTTAAGATGTGCGCGATAAATTGACGAATAACTCAATATCACGCCAACCGATTTCGATGATTCTTTTTTTAATCGAAAGCAGGCGCTTGTCATGTGGTCTCACATAAATTTGAACGAGATCTGACAACTATGTAGTTTTTGAGACTTTGAAGTCGGTTATTTTTTGTTAGTAAAATTTTGATTATTTCGTTTACACCAACATGCCCTCACTACCATGTAATTTAAAGACGTGTTTTAACGATTTCATAAACAATCATTTCGCGCCATGAGCTCATATCCTGCACTCAGAACACAAAGCGCCAAACGAAACATTGAATACGGAAGACACGCTAAGCGCGGGTTATCCCCTTCCTTCCCCGGCTTCCCCGCCTTACCCTAGGGGAACTAGGGGTGACTTAATTCGATGTGTAAAATCCTGACAAGTAACGAGCAGTGAGAAGGTATTGGCTTAAAGTTTCCGCTTGTATTCAGTTTTTTATATGATCGTACCTTGCAATAGGCTCCGCCGTACCTCGCTTCTCCGCCCTTGGGACGGATTCGACTTCTGTTGACGCGGAGTGGAAACTTATTAAAATGGCCTACGTGGAAACCAGCTCCGTCGTCCTTGGACACAAAACATACACACGCGAAGACTGGATGTCACAGCGAACCTGGAACCTCATTAATAAGAGGCGCGAACTCCATATCCAACTTCTGGCAACCAGTGATGAGGCAATGCGTCAAGACCTAAGGCTGCAATATAGACAGATACGCAAGTGCATCTACCGCAGTACCCGTCGTGATCGGCGAGTATGGGCGGATAGTGTGGCAGATTGCGCCCAACGCGCTGCTAACTCCGGTAATCTCAGAGAGATGTACAAGGCGACGAAGACCTTGGCTGGAAATCGGACCCAGGGGAAGAGGAAGCCCTTGAAGGACAAAGAGGGCCAGCTAATTGTGACATCGGAGGGGCAGCTTCAACGCTGGCGGGAGCACTTTGAGGAAATCTTTCGAGTCCCGAACGACCCCACTACCACGACCTTACCTGCTGCCAGCTTGCCCATGCAGTGCCTAGACATTGACGTGTCACCCCCCACTGAAGAGGAAGTAGTGAAAGCCATCTACTCACTCAAGGATGGCAAAGCTCCAGGAGTCGACCTCATCACAGCAGAAATGCTAAAAGCTGACGTACCCACCGCAGTAAACGCGCTGACACCTCTCTTGCGGAACATCTGGTCAGCCGAAGAGTTGCCCGATGACTGGAATAAAGGCCTCCTTATCACCGTTCCTAAGAAGGGAGACCTCAGTGAATGTGGAAATTGGAGAGGTATTACTTTGCTGTCGATCCCATCTAAGGTTCTAAGCAGGATCATCCTAGACAGACTGTCGAAGGTCATTGAACCTCTTCTTCGCAAAGAGCAGGCTGGCTTCCGACCCAACCGATCGTGTACGGACCAGATCAATACCTTGCGCATTATCCTCGAACAGGCATCAGAATGGCAGAGGGAAATATATCTGACCTTCGTAGACTTCGAAAAAGCCTTTGACACACTGAGGTGGAATTGCATCTGGGACCGACTGCGTAAAATTGGGGTCCCCGAGAAAATTACAAACCTTATAAGGGCCACCTACAGGAATTACTCTTGTAGAGTGACACATGATGGCCTCATCTCGGAGGACATACCGGTGAATGCAGGAGTGCGGCAGGGGTGTCTTCTCTCGCCTCTTCTCTTTCTTGTTGTTCTGGATGGCATCATGAGCAATACTATCGGCAGCAAGCGCCGCGGCATAGAGTGGGGACTATCCAGCGTCTTGGAAGATCTGGATTATGCCGATGACCTATGTCTGCTGAGCCATACACGCGCCGACATGCAAGCTAAACTGGACGACCTACAACGAGAGGCAAAGGAGACGGGACTAAAAGTCAACACCCGGAAGACCCAAGAAATGAGATGCGGGGCAAAAAATTCTTCGCCGTTGCTCATCGGCAATGAGGCTGTGGAAAGAGTCCACACGTTCACTTACCTCGGTAGTGTAGTGTCAGAAACTGGAGGGACTGAAGAGGACATCGCTTCGAGGATCACCAAGGCAAGAGCAACCTTCGCACAACTCCGTCCCGTGTGGCAATCGCGAAAATTGACCAGAAGAGTTAAGCTCAAGATATTCCGGTCCAACGTAAAAACCGTGTTGCTGTACGGTTGTGAGACGTGGAAGGTCACAAAAGATCTTTCGCGCCAACTCCAGGTTTTTATCAACCGCTGTCTTCGCCGTATACTCGAAGTTTACTGGCCCGAGAAAATCTCCAATATAGAGCTGTGGGAACGCTGCGGTGAGACCCCGATCGACCAGCAGATCAAACGCCGAAAATGGAACTGGATCGGCCACACGCTCCGAAGGGATCCTGAACATATTCCGAAGCAAGCCTTAGACTGGAATCCCCAAGGAAAGCGTAAACGTGGTCGTCCTAAACAGACCTGGCGGCGGACGATCATCGCAGAGGCGAAAACAGTAGGGAAGACTTGGAGTGAGGTTAAGCGTGAAGCTCAAGACCGAACGGGATGGCGGCGCTCTGTGGACGCCCTCTGCCCCATCTAGGGGACATAGGAAAATAAGTCAAGTAAGTCAGACCTTGCAATAGGGGTAAGACTTTGAAGTGAACACAAAATAAGCAAGATGGTATAATGTTTACTGATCCACTCGATAAGTGGCCACAACGTAACGCAAGTAATGAAGCAATTTCGACTACGTTGTTGGCGCCGGGCACACGCCGTATAGCGTGCAAATACCACGTACCCGAGTTAATATTCATAATTTAATTTCAAAGCGCTAAGTGGTAAATTGCACTAGAATTTAACTCTTTATCTGGCACGATCTAATAGCGACACGCTCACAACATTTGTTTAAATTTAAATTAATGTCTCAATTAGACGTCACATGGGTATCATTTCACATGTCACTGTTCAGAATTTAGTAGCAGTTGTAAAAACTGTTCTCTACATCCACCGCGATACCTGCTTGGAACCAGTTAAACACTCACTTAAAGTTGACGTCGATCGCAAGTGGCGTGATATAAAATCATTAAAAACCCTCGGTATTTTCCATTTAATTCGATAAAAGGCCGCATTGCACTGTCAAATTACTTGCAAAAATAATGAAAGTGCCGCCCCACCTCAAAATAATGAGCATACATGACAGAGCGTCAATTGGGACGCTGGGACGGGTGCGAGTGGTGACTATAACGTGATTTCTTTTAAATCAGAAATGATGAACAATGCGGCACGCACGCCGCCATCTGTTTCGATCAAAATGAAATGTAACCGTAAATTGCACTTTTGTTGCAGATTAGGGCGGCGAGCACACTCAGAGAAGCTAGGGCGATACGGTGAGTTTTTGAATAGCATCGCGATTGACTTTACTCTGTATATCTTGTTCGTCGTGCCTCTCAAGTTGTTTCATTTTTTTATCTTTTTACTGTACCTATTGGTATGTTAAAAATGTTATTCAGAATTTCATAGTAATAGTTTTGTTCGTATTGGTAGAGATATATGTAATTGCGGATCACAAGTTATAATTTACAAGCGGTAAACTTTTTTCACATAAGTGTTGAGTTGATGATGTGCAGATGATCTTTATTTGACAAATTTTACGTATCAAAAAAAGTTTGAGAACATGATATTGATGATTTCGACATTATATTAGGTTGAGAAACAATTACATGTCTTAGCATCTGTACAGCTATGACTACACTCGAGCCTAAGCCAGGGGTGCGCAACCCCACTTCATTAGGGCTCCCTCCGATTTGCAGCGCACGTGTGCTGCGTGCAAAGCACGGTTGGTAACCCCTGGCTCTGCCACTGATGCCGTAATCCACTGTGTGTTGGCCTCCCCTGCTTGATTTCGTTTCATTATAGTTTGGTAAGAACTATTTACCTTTGTTTTGTTTGTCCATTACAATTTTGTGATTTGTACCTAACCCTTTAAGACGAAAAATAATTCAATACTCAATTAATTTCCAAATTAAAATGCTTAAATAACAAGGACCCAACCGGCAAAATAAACTTTCAGGTTTCAGGTTCAAATTAAATGTTTTCTTGAAACAAAACATTTAAGTATTTTAATGTTAATCAGAACATTTTAAAACGGCGATCTTAAATGAACTTTTCACGATAATGAAGGAATGGTCCTTGAAGGTCGGCCCGTCAGCCGCCGCACCAAGTGTTCGGGAGCTGTGAAGCAACCACAGCTCCTCAGCTCAGTCTCACCGAACCATTGTCTCCGAACCCTTTGTTTCCATAAAATATTCGTCGCTTAAGTGATGAAAACGAAAAACCTTCGGGATCTTTTACCAGCCCGAGGGGCCTCGCTACACTGGTCCCGTCCACACGGGGACTGTCACATTTAGTAAAAATTAGGAAAATTATTGCGGAGCCGACTTGCAATTTTGTTGTTTTTTTGTTTGATTTCGACTCAATTTATTATTAAAATGTTTTGCTGGTATAAGATACAAACAAAACGACGCCCCCGGAGAACAAAATGGTAATAGAGAAAAGTAAATTTTACAGGAGAAGCAAAAAACGAGTTTTGTTTTATCCTAGGCAGAATAATGATTGGATATCTTTGAATTATACATCAAAATGTGTGTTATTTTTTCCAGAATTACATTGTTAAAAAAAATAACAAAAGAAGATATCTTTTTAATTATCACCAAAAAATTATAATACTGTTATTATATGGAAATGTGTACCAAGTAAGTTCTTTGCTTTTGATCTGTCTCCCTTAAGGGATGAGAACTGTGGTTAACAATAATGTGTTTACTTTATTACCAAGAAGAAATGAAAAGGTAAAGTAATGTAGAAAGTTCACAAAAACATTCACAAATTAAGCGAAAAATTTAAAAAATCTGTAAAGCGACCGCAGACCGGTGACCGCGACCGTGCAATTAGTCCATATTATCTTATTTCGAGTCCATTCTTATTTATCTTTGAAGATGACGGACTTAACGGTCTCGTTAGGATAATTCACTTTAAGATCGTGCTTTTCTTGAACAAGGCAAATTGAATTATTATGATTACATTTTTTCTTTGAATACTTATTATTCGAATTTTGTAAACTTTCTTTTATAAATAAGGATTTTAACACCATAGTACTAAAGTAAGCTGGATAATCAAAATCAAAATCAAAA
The DNA here is from genome assembly GCA_911387775.1 of Thymelicus sylvestris. Classification (NCBI taxonomy): domain Eukaryota; kingdom Metazoa; phylum Arthropoda; class Insecta; order Lepidoptera; family Hesperiidae; genus Thymelicus; species Thymelicus sylvestris. Next base: position 16,485,007 of record OU426898.1, on the reverse strand, counting down.
ATGAAAAATTATTTATTGCTCTTCTACAAAAATCAGTACTTAATAAATAAACAGTTGTTAGAACAACCCTTTGAGCTAATAATTTTAGAAACCTATACACCTTTATGTGTTTCTAACATAACATTTAATTTTTTTATGAATTATTTTCTGTAGTGACTCTGTAACGTTCTCCGTAGCAGTTCCTAGAGTTATGAGCCACTGTGTGGAAAAGCGTGAATATGACTAGAGTTTGTTTACTGTTTCACCACTAGTTAAATACTTTATACGTCTGTGGGATATGTTCAATATCATTCAAATTCTCTTTGCAGTTTAAATAGAGGGAGTGAATATAATAACGCTATAGCGTTACACACTCATAGTGGCATGGACAACACACAGAGAATGGGAGCTAAACTAGGAGGTATTAAAACTTATAATTTAAATTTCTCATTCGCTCGGAATTGAACCCAGGGTTCTTCGAGCGGCCGCGCCACGGTGCGGCGGTCCAGCATGGTAACCCGACGCCACATGGGTCGCCAATAATATGTGATTAAAGAACTTGCTAACGAATCTAAGGAATTCACTTAGATACAGCGCTGCAGGTAATCTATGATTGTCCGAAGTCTTTCGTGATTATAATCATATTCATTTTCGTGCCCGTACAGTCAACTCCAAAAAAGAAAAACGATTCCGTAAGTCTAAATGTGAAATAAGATTAAAACAGGTACGAGTACAGTTAGAAAACAAAGTTAGGATGACGGCGCGGCGCGGACGGCACCCTCGGGCGTCTTGTTCTGCACACCGTCCGTTAAAAGAAAAACAGGACATCGAAACTTTGATAATTTTTATTAATATTTCTTGTTAAAGCGTCTTTTTTAAAAATCAAGGTTTTATAATATTTTTATTTGGAAGTTTTGAATGAGTTGCAATAAAGCTCTGCTAACTTATGTCCTGCGCGCGTGGAAGCGCTCATAGCCCGGCGGCTTGCGTCGATCCTATGTGATCGACAAAGTTAAGCAACAGCGGGCGCGGTCGGTAGTTGGATGGGTGACCGCTAGTGGCAAAAATTTCTTGAGCGTTTCCGTGCTTCGGAGGGCACGTAAAGCCGTCGGTCCCGGTTGTTATCATAAGATAACAGTCGTTAAGCCATGTCGGAGGCCCTCGGGCGGTTTGAAAACTTCCGACACTCGGGTTGGCCACTAACCCCTCCACCAATCCGCACTGGAGCAGCGTGGTGGAGTATGCTCTAGGCCTCCTCAAGAGGAGAGACCCGTGCCCAGTAGTGGGCCATTAATGGGTTGAAGCCAACTTATGTCCTGCAATACTGTGTGTTAGCAATACCTTTGCATGAACATACAAAAGATGTCATGCACATTATTGACATGTTTAATTCTTAACGTGACGAAATAAAAGAATGCCGGGGTTCGCACTTTGTAAGTATTAGGGGCACAAGTGTAAATATATTTGGTTATTAAGTTGGTTTCAGTCAATATTTGAGATGTCAAAGAAATATCCATGCCCATGCCAATACGAAACATTAGCTAACAGTACTAACATTATCAAAACCTGCGCAGTAAAGCTAAGACTAGTTTAATCCATCCGGAACGAAACCAGCCGTGTGGTGACCAAACTTAATTGATGGCTGAATAACTTTAATCGGAATCAAACAAGAAATTTCCATAGCATTTGCATTGTTCAAACACTCTCTATTGCTGCGTACTGAAGTGAATTTAAAAATTATTTCTCGTTAAAAATTCTATTTAACGTTAATATAATTATACTTTTATTATGTAAGATGCAGTGTTGTAAATATAAGTAGGTACACTTACCTTACATATTATTTACTCGTGTCTGTATCAACTTATATCCGTAAATTTCCCTAATAAAGCTTCATCGAATTACCGTCCTTTTTTCGTGCGCCTATCTTTTTAGTTAATTACTGTGGATACCTTGTGTACATTCAAGTGAGGGTGAATCATTTCCCACTCTCTAACGGATGTTTCACGCGTCTACACGGCCGCTGTGACGAAGTCTAGAGATATATGTTCACCTATCACGATACCTTGGTTTGAAATGACAGTTTACCAGTACACAGGTATTAATAAGTAAACTGTATGTTTGAACGATGATAATTATTATATTAAATAGCAATTTAGTATGATTTACGGAATATTAACATAGCTGACGTTTACTTACTTTTACATTTTTTTAAGTTGTGGTTTTTAGTAGTAAAGGAGCAATTGGAGGTAGTTTCTGAAAAACGTTCTAACTCCTCACTCATGTTGAAATTGAATTAATACTTACCATAAGTATTAATACTTAAGTGTATTACTTAAGTATTAATACTTAATAATACTTCCTTACTTAGTATACTTACTTATTATTCAATAATATATAACTATTAATTCAATTATTAGCCAAGAAATCTGCATATATTATCTCAGGGGTACGTGAATGACGTTGCTAATTTATTTACTTATTATGAATAGGGAGACATGTTTAGAGGTCAGGTTTTCTATGAGGGCTACGAAATCAGTCATTGTTTGACAATTGGACTGGGTGCTCGTTGCTACTTACAATGCAATGAGCTGTACAGGACTTCGAGTACTATGAAATCCTTTTTGAAACCTTTAAAGGTTGAACATAATAATATGTTAAAGTATGGCATGTTGCGCATTTTCATAAAAGTCTGCTCTCTCTACGTCGTAGCTCGTAGCGGCCTACGTGAAAGCCTACGAGGTGTGGCGCTACGGTACCCCAGGGAAGCGAGAGCTCTCATATAAATATGTCATACGCATAATCGCTGCGACGAGGTGTTCGCTACACTCTATACTCTACACTCTATACTCGACGCGGAGTGCTCGATATGGTAACGCCGCCCTTTAGGTGATTCGTCATTTTTTTGACACGCGAGTATTTGCTTTAAAAGCTCGACAAAACAACTTTGGAAAAACCTCGAGCAAGTTGATGAGTTCTTTTGGCCGCTACTCGCTTTTTCATTCAGGAATATATTTTCTAAATCTAAATTATGTGAAAACCTGATGTTATAGGTACACATCGTTATAGAAATCTGTAATAATTATTGTTAATTAGTTGTAATACTTTTGCACGGTCTGTTTAATGAATTAATTACCTAACTTGAGTGAGAAGTAACGCAATAAACAAAAAATTCTTTGCATGGAAATTTAAAAATTTAACTGTTGATTTAAAGAAAACCGCACTAACTGAAATAAGTACATGAATGTATTGTGAACTCAATAGTTGGATTCCAAACTACGTTATATGTAATTGTCTGCAGTAAATCAAGCAACAATGAGTATTATAATATGTTTATTGTCTGTTAACAAAGCAGCAATTTTCCATCAGAACAATACAAGTTATTATAAACGGGAGGCGCTCTGGCCATCAGCTCGGCGCGGGCGGACTAAAAAGGTTTCGTTGTCTCCCGCGAATTCCATTAAATCAACGCCACTCGCAAATCTCCCGTCTCCGAGCTACTTGCATATTTTAAGCGGCGCGTCTCCACGCCGCGGCGCCGCGCCGTGCCGCCGCCGACCGCGTATCGTAACCGAGTAGGGCTCATTTTGACACGATTCCAACGAACACCTAAATTCGCATTGTAAACTAGTTGCGTTCATTTCAAAGCCCTAACAAACGTTTTCTGACAGTCGCGTTGTTCTTATTTCCAGGCGGTAAAGTCTAGTTTCGCGTGATAGGAGCTGGTGTAGGGTTGCGGAGAATATAAAGCGGTGGGCTTTGTGGCGAGGTCAGCAATAAGAGGAAACGGCGCCATCTGCCGGCCGCTTGCGCTTCCGGCCGCTGACTTCCGGTCAGGCTGTGAAATTTTGAATAGGATTATAATGCGGCTTATTACTCGCCTGCTCGGGGAACCTTTTTGGCGGTTCCGGGAGAAAATTAGCTCGCTAACATTGTCTTGGTCGTTTTGCTCACCGTACATGCATCGTCCTCGCTTGGCTTTAATGAATCTCATTCATGGTTCATAACATTATCCCTCCCATGTACGACTTATGATGGACGTTTTGTAATTAGTGCGGGCTAATTAGAATCCGGAAGCGACAGTGGGAAATTAGGGGTCGCTTTCATACATCTTGCTGCGTCGGCGGTTATTTTAATTGCATAAATTATTTGAACGGTTTTGAACCGATTTTCACAACAAGTATTTTACCTTATTTATTGCCCGTAATTGAAAATGAATTAACATAAAGATAACATAAAGATCACACAATCATATCAATAACATCAATTCCTAGGCCATTAGTACTATACAAATTACACTGATACTATCTTCCGCTACTGTTCATGTAGACAGTAACAATCTAATTTGTATAAGAATTTCTTAAATTTTCATAAATGCAGAATTCGTATTTACTAGATATAATAAATTCTTGAATTAGGAATCAATAATTACTTAATACTTAAGTACGATAATACGATTTTTAAATAATATTATCAAATAATTTTCAGAGAGCGATTCAATATTCACAGTGCGATTTTAATAAAAGAACCGTGAACGTGAATTCATAAAATGAACACGCAGATATCATCTTTAAAGTTTCATTTGAAAGAAATTGTAAAATCACTTTGAAAAGAAGCGCAGAGATACTTAAATGTCGAAGGGATCGCGGATCGTTCCAATCGAAGCAAACGTTGTTAAAATCCCGCCGCTTGGCCCTCCGTGAGGTTCCGTGCTCTTTCTACGTCTGACTTTCCCTAAAAAGATTAAGACGGCAGTTTTGTAACTCGTTTTGCGACTTACTGTCTCCTTCCCGATACAAATAACGTGTTGAATATGAACGTTATTTTATCATTTAACTTAATATAACTTAAGTTAAATTACTCCTTGGGACCCGCCTTCGTAACGCTTCAGGTACCATAAATTCTTTTAATCAGGAAATACAAATTGTATCATAGCTTTTCTCATGAATGTGGCTATCCCGTGCTATGTATTCTTGTGTTTGTGTGTTGTCCTGTTGTCCATGGCACCCACGACACCGGGAATTCTAGTGTGGGACTGAGAGTGAAGCGTTTATATACGGAGGGCTTCTACTTCTAACTGTTTATTCTTATGAATATTCACGTGGATGTAATGTGTAAATTACACAAAACATATCACTTTAGTATTCTATCCAAAAATTTAATTCAGTATTTATGAAATTAGGTTTATATTTATCAGGGATTTTTGTATGAAATGTATAGAAAATATTTTAATAATTTATTCAATGATCATTCAATATTTATGTGTTTATGGCTGAGTAGACGGCAGGGACCTGGAACGGAACAAAAACTGTATAACATTATTGTATCACTGATATCTATATGAATAATATTGTTGATTTTAAGGAATATGAATTAAGGTTTCGAAAGAATTATTGAGTTGCTACCACTAAAAGTCAATTTTGTAAGGAATTCCGAAATTTTGGTTGTAAAATTAATTATGAAGATTGGTATAAGTCCCTATAATATGCGCCATAAGACAAGGTGCTTCAGGCAACATTATAGGAACACTTTTTTCAGAATTTAAAGTAATTTCACACCCTCGGGGCTGGAAGGAGGCTCGGTGTTTGTATGGAGATTGTATCTGACCGGTGTACACTTGCTTGCAACTTTGTATGCAATTTTGTTGATACTTCACTTAATTTCCGTAGCTTTAAAGCTATACGGTCGCTGTTTAGACTGCAGTAGTCCGTACACTTTTAGCATGCTGATTCACTACGGTAGTAAAATAGGATATCAGTATCACAATTTTAAATTTTGTATGTCAATCCGGTACTTTGTAGTCTATTTCGAGTACATTTTTCCGAAATGAAGCGCAAGGAGGAAGGGGGTAAGGAATTGTTTGATATGGGAGATAGATAGTGTATCGTATCGATACAGACCACAGCTCGTTTACGGAGCGTCGCTCAAACGACAACTATCGAAGATATCTTAATGTTTCCACGGAAACACATCGACGTACTGACGACGCCTTCAAACTGTTATTGAAAAATATCAGGTCTGGTCTAGCGTCAGTTCTATTTCTTTCTTCACCGTACCACAGGCCTATGAGTTCCATTAATTCTGTCTTACTTCTGTATTAAAAGAGGCTCTATTGTTTGTGAGAAACAGGTACTAATTTTACTAAGCGCGAGGATTTTATGAAGGTACTACTTAGCCGAGAAATGATACCTACGTCGCATGAAAATATTCATTAAGTACTTGGCACAAATATTCCTTCATAAACCGTTTATGATGTGAACTTCGACCGTCGACGTGCCGAGTACGATTAACAAACAATTTACTTTTAGCAACAATCACATTAACAACAATTTATTAAGAAACAATTTCAGAAATGCCCGTGCCCGGCTGACAACGGCATTAAAGAGGTATGAGAATTATTATTATTTTTACAACTGTGACGCCAAGAAGTTCATACTATAAATACTGGTTCTAGTGAAGAGAGCAATATCGGCGCGCGCCAGGCTCGGGCGTCTGTCTAATCGCATGAATTACGAGCGAACTTGTGGATGCAAATAACTGGTAGTTCCTGTTCAAATAATAAAACTCATATCGTCGTACGCCACCGCCACGTCGCCCACACCGCTCGTGCCGCCGCCGGCCGCCCACGCCGCGGGCGATGCGTTGTGAATCTTTCTCTCCGACACTTGTTTACAAGTCCGAGGGTAGCTCTGCGTTCAAATGTACCACAGATCGGAAAGTTATAGAGGTGATTATTGGGTTAATTTTATTGTTGTAGAAATCGCAACCCGGCAACCGGCAACAGTCGCAGTACACTGCGACGCGTTTATATTATGAAAACATAAACTTCAGTGCCAGTTTTCAGATTTTAGGTTGTAACCATTTCCAGAACAGAACAATAATGGAGGGATTTACCTGAGCATTTTATATACATATAAAAATTTGTTCATAAATAAATTTATTTTAGGTTACTCCTTGGGTAATAAAAGTTAAATGTGCTTTTCAGCTTTAAGTTACACAAAACAATTCTTTTATAAATTGAAATTCATTCAGTATCTGTGAAAAATAGAAGATATTAATTGGTTAACATCGACAATAGTACTCCGCTAAGTGAATGATTTTGTATTAATGTTGAGCGGTACAATTGGTATGATCTATCTAAGATTTATCTAGGTCTATGGTATGGGTAGAAACTCATTTGTGTAGCATTGCCGTCCGGTTCGCCTGATGAACTACTTCAGCATCAATGACATATTTTGTGTCATACCCACTTAAGGTACGAAGAATTAAAAGAAATCTTAGTATACGGCCAATCTTTCAAGTATGTTTCGTGCAGACAAGGAACCACAATAAGACTGTTCACTTGTATGTTACGAGTATCTAAGCTCGCCAATATTTTTGGCCGTCATGTGAACTTTGAAGTTCCGTTAAAATTTTCTAATAGTCAATCATTCTATTGTTGCACTATAATATGTTTTAAATAATGTATAAAAAGCATTATTTTCACAAAACGTGACATTGCTTATTCAGTTCACTTCGTGTTTGAGTTGAAGAAATAAAAACCGTAAAGAGTCATTAAAATGCAACGACAAATTTAAAAGTAAACAATTCAATACGCTGGGGTTGCGGAGAATGCTTTTAGCCTTAACCCATACTGTAGTAAGTTGGAAAGAAGATTATTATTATAAAAATAAAAGTAAAAAGCTGGTGAAAGTTTCCTCTTGTCGTGGCGCACACTGCACAGTGCCGCACAGTGCGGCCCCGATAGTCCCGCTACAGTAACACTTGGAAGTTATTAACTGAACTGAAAATCGCATTTTGCCGATTGTTGTAACTTATTGAACTCTTTGAAGCGTATCGTCGGCGAGCTCATACAAACTTGTTGAAGTGAACTGTTTTAAACTTACTATTTGTTTATGCTGAGTTGGCAAACAGACAGTCGGGCGCACAATTTATTTACAAATGTGGTATTTTTCAATCACTATTTCATGGAGACATCGAACTCGCTGTAAGTTTTGTGTCTGACAAGAGATGTGTCCAATAAATTGCTAACATAAGGCTTTCCACGTGCCGGATGTGGAACTCCTTATAATCAGGAATACAAATACATATTTCAATTGTTTCACGTAGGACTGTAATAATTAGGAAGTACGAATACATGAGCAATCTGAAGCAGTTTTAAGCAGCGCGCGTCAGTAATAGGAGTTCGTCATGCTACAATTTAAATTGAGGTAAAAAGTTGACCTCCGGGAAGTTGGCACCGCACTTTTAAGTTACAAAAATTTTGAAGGTTGTTCTAGGTTGTTCTAGGTTTGTTCTACATTGTTCCAAAACGGCATATGGCTGAGAATGAAACTTTCAGAGAAAATCCAAAAAACGTGATTTTTGAGCTAGCACCGCACTTGAGAGGTATCGCAATTCTGGCGGTTGTTCTGGGTTGTTCTAGGTTTGTTCTATATTGTTCCAAAATATCGCGTTCGAAAAACAATTATTTTCCACAAAATTCGTGAAAAGAAGTTTTTGAGCTAGCACCGCACTTTTGAGTTATCGCGATTCTGGCGGTTGTTCTGGGTTGTTCTAGGTTTGTTCTATATTGTTCCAAAATATTGCGTTCGAAAAACTATTATTTTCCACAAAATTCGTGAAAACAGGTTTGGAAGTTGGCACCGCACTTTTAAGATATTGCGATTCTAGCGGTTGTTCTAGGTTGTTCTAGGTTTGTTCTATATTGTTCCAAAACGGCAAAAGGCTGAGATTGAAACTTTCGGAGTAAATCCAAAAAAACATGAACGGGAAGTTGGCACCGCACTTTTAAGATATTGCGATTCTGGTAGTTGTTCTGGGTTGTTCTAGGTTTGTTCTATATTGTTCCAAAACAGCAAAAGGCTGAGATTAATACTTTCGGAGTAAATCCAAAAAACCATGAACAGGAATATGGCTTCTCACTTTTAAGTTATCTCCACACATTTAAGTTATCGCCATTCTGGCGGTTGTTCTGAGTTGTTCTAGAGTTGTTCTTTAATGTTCCAAAATATCGCGTTCGACATACTATTATTTTCCACAAAATTCGTGAAAACAGGTTTGGAAGTTGGCACCGCACTTTTAAGATATTGCGATTCTGGCGGTTGTTCTGGGTTGTTCTAGGTTTGTTCTATATTGTTCCAAAATATGGCGTTCGAAAAACTATTATTTTCCACAAAAATCGCGAAAATATGTTTGGAAGTTGGCACCGCACTTTGAAGGTATTGCGATTCTGGCGATTGTTCTGGGTTGTTCTAGGTTTGTTCTATATTGTTCCAAAACGGCAAAAGGCTGAGAATGAAACTTTCGGAGTAAATCCAAAAAATCCATGTACAGGAAGATGGTTTCTCACTTTTAAGTTATCGCCCTTCTGGCGGTTGTTCTGGGTTGTTCTAATTCGGTTGTTCTGAGTTGTTCTAGGTTTGTTCTATACTGTTCCAAAACGGCAAAAGGCTGAGATTAATACTTTCGGAGTAAATCCAAAAAACGATGAACAGGAATATGGCTTCTCATTTTTAAGTTATCTCCACACATTTAAGTTATCGCCATTCTGGCGGTTGTTCTGGGTTGTTCTAGAGTTGTTCTATATTGTTCCAAAATATCGCGTTCGCAAAACTATTATTTTAAACAAAATTCGTGAAAACAGGTTTGGAAGTTGGCACCGCACTTTGAAGGTATTGCGATTCTGGCGGTTGTTCTGGGTTGTTCTAGATTTGTTCTATATTGTTCCAAAACGGCAAAAGGCTGAGAATGAAACTTTCGGAGTAAATCCAAAAAATCCATGTACAGGAAGATGGTTTCTCACTTTTAAGTTATCGCCCTTCTGGCGGTTGTTCTGGGTTGTTCTAATTCGGTTGTTCTGAGTTGTTCTAGGTTTGTTCTATACTGTTCCAAAACGGCAAAAGGCTGAGATTAATACTTTCGGAGTAAATCCAAAAAACGATGAACAGGAATATGGCTTCTCACTTTTAAGTTATCTCCACACATTTAAGTTATCGCCATTCTGGCGGTTGTTCTGGGTTGTTCTAGAGTTGTTCTATATTGTTCCAAAATATCGCGTTCGCAAAACTATTATTTTAAACAAAATTCGTGAAAACAGGTTTGGAAGTTGGCACCGCACTTTGAAGGTATTGCGATTCTGGCGGTTGTTCTGGGTTGTTCTAGATTTGTTCTATATTGTTCCAAAACGGCAAAAGGCTGAGAATGAAACTTTCGGAGTAAATCCAAAAAATCCATGTACAGGAAGATGGTTTCTCACTTTTAAGTTATCGCCCTTCTGGCGGTTGTTCTGGGTTGTTCTAATTCGGTTGTTCTGAGTTGTTCTAGGTTTGTTCTATACTGTTCCAAAACGGCAAAAGGCTGAGATTAATACTTTCGGAGTAAATCCAAAAAACGATGAACAGGAATATGGCTTCTCACTTTTAAGTTATCTCCACACATTTAAGTTATCGCCATTCTGGCGGTTGTTCTGGGTTGTTCTAGAGTTGTTCTATAATGTTCCAAAATATCGCGTTCGACATACTATTATTTTCCACAAAATTCGTGAAAACAGGTTTGGAAGTTGGCACCGCACTTTTAAGATATTGCGATTCTGGCGGTTGTTCTGGGTTGTTCTAGGTTTGTTCTATATTTTTCCAAAATATGGCGTTCGAAAAACTATTATTTTCCACAAAAATCGCGAAAATATGTTTGGAAGTTGGCACCGCACTTTGAAGGTATTGCGATTCTGGCGATTGTTCTGGGTTGCTCTAGGTTTGTTCTATATTGTTCCAAAACGGCAAAAGGCTGAGAATGAAACTTTCGGAGTAAATCCAAAAAATCCATGTACAGGAAATTGGTTTCTCACTTTTAAGTTATCGCCCTTCTGGCGGTTGTTCTGGTTTGTTCTAATTCGGTTGTTCTGAGTTGTTCTAGGTTTGTTCTATACTGTTCCAAAACGGCAAAAGGCTGAGATTAATACTTTCGGAGTAAATCCAAAAAACGATGAACAGGAATATGGCTTCTCACTTTTAAGTTATCTCCACACATTTAAGTTATCGCCATTCTGGCGGTTGTTCTGGGTTGTTCTAGAGTTGTTCTATATTGTTCCAAAATATCGCGTTCGCAAAACTATTATTTTAAACAAAATTCGTGAAAACAGGTTTGGAAGTTGGCACCGCACTTTGAAGGTATTGCGATTCTGGCGGTTGTTCTGGGTTGTTCTAGATTTGTTCTATATTGTTCCAAAACGGCAAAAGGCTGAGAATGAAACTTTCGGAGTAAATCCAAAAAATCCATGTACAGGAAGATGGTTTCTCACTTTTAAGTTATCGCCCTTCTGGCGGTTGTTCTGGGTTGTTCTAATTCGGTTGTTCTGAGTTGTTCTAGGTTTGTTCTATACTGTTCCAAAACGGCAAAAGGCTGAGATTAATACTTTCGGAGTAAATCCAAAAAACGATGAACAGGAATATGGCTTCTCACTTTTAAGTTATCTCCACACATTTAAGTTATCGCCATTCTGGCGGTTGTTCTGGGTTGTTCTAGAGTTGTTCTATAATGTTCCAAAATATCGCGTTCGACATACTATTATTTTCCACAAAATTCGTGAAAACAGGTTTGGAAGTTGGCACCGCACTTTTAAGATATTGCGATTCTGGCGGTTGTTCTGGGTTGTTCTAGGTTTGTTCTATATTGTTCCAAAATATGACGTTCGAAAAACTATTATTTTCCACAAAAATCGCGAAAATATGTTTGGAAGTTGGCACCGCACTTTGAAGGTATTGCGATTCTGGCGATTGTTCTGGGTTGCTCTAGGTTTGTTCTATATTGTTCCAAAACGGCAAAAGGCTGAGAATGAAACTTTCGGAGTAAATCCAAAAAATCCATGTACAGGAAATTGGTTTCTCACTTTTAAGTTATCGCCCTTCTGGCGGTTGTTCTGGGTTGTTCTAATCCGTTTGTTCTGAGTTGTTCTAGGTTTGTTCTATACTGTTCCAAAACGGCAAAAGGCTGAGATTAATACTTTCGGAGTAAATCCAAAAAATCATGAACAGGAAGTTGGCTTCTCACTTTTAAGTTATCACCACACATTTATGGTATCGCCATTCTGGCGGTTGTTCTGGGTTGTTCTAGGTTTGTTCTATATTGTTCCAAAATATCGCGTTCGCAAAACTATTATTTTAAACAAAATTCGTGAAAACAGGTTTTACGATACAGGATTACAGGTTTACATGAATTTACGAAAATGACATTTGGCCTCAAAAATGCCGCTCAAACATTTCAACGTTTTCTAAACAATGTAGTACTACGAGACCTGGATTTTTTATTCAGCTATATTGATGACGTCATAATAGCATCTACGTCAACATCCGAACATCGTGAACATCTCCGACAAGTTTTCGACCGCTTGAACAAATTTGGAATAACTATCAACGTATCAAAATGTGAATTTGGAAAATCAGAATTAAGTTACCTGGGATATCATGTTTCACATGATGGATTACGACCATTACAAGAAAGAGTAAAAGCTATAATAGAGTACCCAAAACCAAAAACGGTAGATGAATTAAGAAGATTCATGGGAATGGTCAACTTTTATCGACGTCACCTACCCAATGCAGCCGAAATACATAGTAAACTTTACATATATTTACAAAATTCTAAGAAGAAAGACCAAACCCCTATTTCATGGTCAGATGAGTCAAATGAAGCATTTGAACAGTGTAAAAGGAGTTTACAAGACTCCGTTACATTATCGTTCCCGATTCCCGATGCAACTATGGCTATAATGACTGACTGCTCAAACACATGTGCGGGAGCAGTGTTGCAACAAAGAGATCCTACTGACAACTCATGGAGGCCACTTGGATTTTTTTTCGAATAAACTTAGTAATGCTCAACAATGCTACAGTAGGTACTTTTGATCGCGAATTACTAGCAATATATATGGCCGTGAAGCATTTTCGTTACTTAATCGAGGGCAGACCGATAACGATTTACACGGACCACAAACCTTTGGTCTACGCTTTCAAAAAAAACACAATTGGCTATTTGACAGTTGTCACGGTAAAATATGAAAAGTGTTAAATATGGTTGCTTAATGGTTAACAATAATTATACAATACGTTTCTTGCATGAAAATAAATTGTAAATATTTTTACTTTTGAAAAATAGATTTGAGTTTTTTTACCTGTGGATACGAGAACCGAAACGCGGGCGGCCATGATTGAGCATGTTATGACGTCACACTTCAATAAATAAAGCGTCGTGTACTACTAACTATATCGTGTGCACTGTGCAATTTACTGAGAAAATCAATAAGATATATTTTGATTTGTGCTTTTGAAAGGTTTTGTAAAATGGAGTCAGGCTATACAAAAGCTGACAGTGCGAATTTGCCTTAAGTTGATTCATTTATGGTCGCAAATTTCTTTGCGTGTAACCCTGACTTTTGCTCACCGAGTTTCAGAATGCAAAAACCTCCTTGTAAGTACTGAAATTAATAAAGTAAAATTGGTCAGTCTTGCTAAGTGGTCACAGGGCGATTTTTTTCTAAGTTTATCCTCAACGCCCCCATAACGACACCATATTACTAATGATTTTAAATTACTTATAGGTTATGTTTATGAACAATATTAGGTTAGGTTTAATTTATTTTTTTAGTAAATCAGAGGCTAAGTTGATTTCTTCTAAATACTTACATCAAAGTGGTCCTCACAAAAGAATATTGCTGATATAACAGATGTTAACTCGACGTGCTAATTGTAACCACTGCTTTCGACGTTGAGGGCATTTACGAACGAGTAGGTATAAACAATTTGTCAGGTTTAACTGTAGTACTTCTACACATAGGCACTGCACACGTCTTGTAGCTTGTCATTTTCACAATTCCAGTGAAAAAGGTGTAAGTTTTTCACTTAAAATATCTTCAGAGATAGAGCGTACACTTTTGTTAATTGAAATATGACGTCACAGCCATCAAGTGACAGATGGCGGACTATTTTCGCGCGAATTTAAAATTAATGGAATAAAAGTTATTTTTTTCCTACTATATAACACTTTTAAGAGAAAAATAAATATTGTAAGAGGTATAAAATAAAACTACGAAAATTTGAAAATATTTTTCCAAAAATTGTCTAATAGCCAATTGGACCGAATGACACTCTAAGAAGACTTCGTCAGTTAGATTTCATACTTCAATTCTGCAACTCCATAGAACATATAAGCGGATCAGATAACATCGTGGCTGATAGTTTGTCAAGAATTTCAGCCATCGATATTCCTTCTCCTATTGACTATCAAAAGTTAGCAGAAGCACAAGAAAATGATGAAGAACTGAGCTCAGAAATTTTTCATTACATCGAATGGATAATGTTTCATAAAGTAATATAAAAGAAAGAGATTCATCATCTATCGCTTATAGTTAGATTTATTAACGTACGTGAGAGTACGTGAAAGTATAATTATCATTATTATTTCATATTACAGACACATCACTTGTACAAATCTACGATCGTAAGAACAACGCCATTAAACAAAAGAGACCCAAAACTCTTAACAGATTGGAAAATTGAAATTATTTTGAAGCCAAAATTATTCCCACAACAGTAAATGTTTGTAAAGGTACATGCAGTAATAACAAATAAACTGCTGGCTTACAGATAAATGATAACGCCTCCTAAGTTCAGTGCCTGTAACTTCTTATATAGCAATAACATGTAACTGATATAATATTATTCATCACAACAATCTGCACCCTAAGACAATCGGAAAATCTAAAATTTAAAAAAATACATACACCCTACAGTAATATTCTGATCTATTGCGAGATATCCGGTAACACAGCACGACCTTATCTACCAAAGGAATTTCGAGCGTCAGCCTATAAAGCTACTCACGAAATAAGTCATCCTAGCATACGTACAACCAAAAGAATGATATGCAATAAATATTCCTGGAAATCAATGAAGAAGGATATCACAGAGTGGACAAAAGCTTGTATGAACTGTCAGAAAGCAAAAATACAACGACATACTATATATATCACCGCTAGGAAGTTTTACAAAAAGCGAGCGCTTTGAACATCTACATATCGATATAGTTGGTCCCCTCAGCTATTGTAAGGGATACCGATATATAGTTACAATGATCGATCGTAAAACAGGCTGGCCAGAGGCACACCCGGTGAAAGAAATTACTGCTGAAAATTTTTCTGAAATAGTATACACGGGTTGGATAGTAAGATTCGGTTGTCCGTTGCGAATAACGACACATCAAGGTCAACAATTCGAATCAGGCCTATTCCGTAACCTTTCAAAAAGAATAGGTATCGAAAAACTTAGAACGTGTGCCTACCATCCACAAGCTGCCGCTGGAGCTGGAGCTGGAGCCATAGAACGATGGCATCGCTCTTTAAAAACAGCCCTTATGTGCAGAGGCAATACAGATCATTGGCTTGATGAATTACCAACTGTATTGCTAGGCCTAAGAACAACATTAAGGGACGATACACAAACGAGCGCCGCTGAAATGGTGTATGGAGAAGTTATCCGACTTCCCGGAGATTTTTTAGAGCCGCTAAAGCGAGAAATCTACGAGGATGATACATTTTTAAAAGAGCTTCGAAATAAAATTTCCAAATTGTCATCAATTCCAAAGAAGGAATTAACGCAAGGAAAAATATTCGTTCACCCTGAACTCCAAAATACCTCTCACGTTTTCGTCAGAACAGAGGTCATGCAAAAATCGCTCACACCTCCCTATACAGGACCATACAAAGTATTAGAGCACTACGACAAATACTTTAAAATAGCATATGGTGATACAGAAAAAAACATAAGTATAGATCGCCTTAAGCCAGAATGGCGATAACATAAATGTGTGGTGATAACTTAAAAGTGAGAAGCCAACTTCCTGTTCAGGGTTTTTTGGATTTACTCCGAAAGTATTAATCTCAGCCTTTTGCCGTTTTGGAACAGTATAGAACAAACCTAGAACAACTCAGAACAACTGACTAAGAACAACCCAGAACAACCACCAGAATGGCGATAACTTAAAAGTGAGGAGCCAACTTCCTGTACATGGATTTTTTGGATTTACTCCGAAAGTTTCATTCTCAGCCTTTTGCCGTTTTGGAACAATATAGAACAAACCTAGAACAACCCAGAACAATCGCCAGAATCGCAATACCTTCAAAGTGCGGTGCCAACTTCCAAACATATTTTCGCGATTTTTGTGGAAAATAATAGTTTTTCGAACGCCATATTTTGGAACAATATAGAACAAACCTAGAACAACCCAGAACAACCGCCAGAATCGCAATATCTTAAAAGTGCGGTGCCAACTTCCAAACCTGTTTTCACGAATTTTGTGGAAAATAATAGTATGTCGAACGCGATATTTTGGAACATTATAGAACAACTCTAGAACAACCCAGAACAACCGCCAGAATGGCGATAACTTAAATGTGTGGAGATAACTTAAAAGTGAGAAGCCATATTCCTGTTCATCGTTTTTTGGATTTACTCCGAAAGTATTAATCTCAGCCTTTTGCCGTTTTGGAACAGTATAGAACAAACCTAGAACAACTCAGAACAACCGAATTAGAACAACCCAGAACAACCGCCAGAAGGGCGATAACTTAAAAGTGAGAAACCATCTTCCTGTACATGGATTTTTTGGATTTACTCCGAAAGTTTCATTCTCAGCCTTTTGCCGTTTTGGAACAATATAGAACAAACCTAGAACAACCCAGAACAACCGCCAGAATCGCAATACCTTCAAAGTGCGGTGCCAACTTCCAAACCTGTTTTCACGAATTTTGTTTAAAATAATAGTTTTGCGAACGCGATATTTTGGAACAATATAGAACAACTCTAGAACAACCCAGAACAACCGCCAGAATGGCGATAACTTAAATGTGTGGAGATAACTTAAAAGTGAGAAGCCATATTCCTGTTCATCGTTTTTTGGATTTACTCCGAAAGTATTAATCTCAGCCTTTTGCCGTTTTGGAACAGTATAGAACAAACCTAGAACAACTCAGAACAACCGAATTAGAACAACCCAGAACAACCGCCAGAAGGGCGATAACTTAAAAGTGAGAAACCATCTTCCTGTACATGGATTTTTTGGATTTACTCCGAAAGTTTCATTCTCAGCCTTTTGCCGTTTTGGAACAATATAGAACAAACCTAGAGCAACCCAGAACAATCGCCAGAATCGCAATACCTTCAAAGTGCGGTGCCAACTTCCAAACATATTTTCGCGATTTTTGTGGAAAATAATAGTTTTTCGAACGTCATATTTTGGAACAATATAGAACAAACCTAGAACAACCCAGAACAACCGCCAGAATCGCAATATCTTAAAAGTGCGGTGCCAACTTCCAAACCTGTTTTCACGAATTTTGTGGAAAATAATAGTATGTCGAACGCGATATTTTGGAACATTATAGAACAACTCTAGAACAACCCAGAACAATCACCAGAATGGCGATAACATAAATATGTGGTGATAACTTAAAAGTGAGAAGCCAACTTCCTGTTCATGATTTTTTGGATTTACTCCGAAAGTATTAATCTCAGCCTTTTGCCGTTTTGGAACAGTATAGAACAAACCTAGAACAACTCAGAACAAACGGATTAGAACAACCCAGAACAACCGCCAGAAGGGCGATAACTTAAAAGTGAGAAACCAACTTCCTGTACATGGATTTTTTGGATTTACTCCGAAAGTTTCATTCTCAGCCTTTTGCCGTTTTGGAACAATATAGAACAAACCTAGAACAACTCAGAACAACCGACTTAGAACAACCCAGAACAACCGCCAGAATGGCGATAACTTAAAGGTGAGGAGCCATCTTCCTGTACATGGATTTTTTGGATTTACTCCGAAAGTTTCATTCTCAGCCATTTGCCGTTTTGGAACAATATAGAACAAATCTAGAACAACCCAGAACAATCGCCAGAATCGCAATACCTTCAAAGTGCGGTGCCAACTTCCAAACCTGTTTTCACGAATTTTGTTTAAAATAATAGTTTTGCGAACGCGATATTTTGGAACAATATAGAACAAACCTAGAACAACCCAGAACAACCGCCAGAATGGCGATACCATAAATGTGTGGTGATAACTTAAAAGTGAGAAGCCAACTTCCTGTTCATGATTTTTTGGATTTACTCCGAAAGTATTAATCTCAGCCTTTTGCCGTTTTGGAACAGTATAGAACAAACCTAGAACAACTCAGAACAAACGGATTAGAACAACCCAGAACAACCGCCAGAAGGGCGATAACTTAAAAGTGAGAAACCAACTTCCTGTACATGGATTTTTTGGATTTACTCCGAAAGTTTCATTCTCAGCCTTTTGCCGTTTTGGAACAATATAGAACAAACCTAGAACAACCCAGAACAATCGCCAGAATCGCAATACCTTCAAAGTGCGGTGCCAACTTCCAAACATATTTTCGCGATTTTTGTGGAAAATAATAGTTTTTCGAACGCCATATTTTGGAACAATATAGAAAAAACCTAGAACAACCCAGAACAACCGCCAGAATCGCAATATCTTAAAAGTGCGGTGCCAACTTCCAAACCTGTTTTCACGAATTTTGTGGAAAATAATAGTATGTCGAACGCGATATTTTGGAACATTATAGAACAACTCTAGAACAACCCAGAACAACCGCCAGAATGGCGATAACTTAAATGTGTGGAGATAACTTAAAAGTGAGAAGCCATATTCCTGTTCATCGTTTTTTGGATTTACTCCGAAAGTATTAATCTCAGCCTTTTGCCGTTTTGGAACAGTATAGAACAAACCTAGAACAACTCAGAACAACCGAATTAGAACAACCCAGAACAACCGCCAGAAGGGCGATAACTTAAAAGTGAGAAACCATCTTCCTGTACATGGATTTTTTGGATTTACTCCGAAAGTTTCATTCTCAGCCTTTTGCCGTTTTGGAACAATATAGAACAAATCTAGAACAACCCAGAACAACCGCCAGAATCGCAATACCTTCAAAGTGCGGTGCCAACTTCCAAACCTGTTTTCACGAATTTTGTTTAAAATAATAGTTTTGCGAACGCGATATTTTGGAACAATATAGAACAACTCTAGAACAACCCAGAACAACCGCCAGAATGGCGATAACTTAAATGTGTGGAGATAACTTAAAAGTGAGAAGCCATATTCCTGTTCATCGTTTTTTGGATTTACTCCGAAAGTATTAGTCTCAGCCTTTTGCCGTTTTGGAACAGTATAGAACAAACCTAGAACAACTCAGAACAACCGAATTAGAACAACCCAGAACAACCGCCAGAAGGGCGATAACTTAAAAGTGAGAAACCATCTTCCTGTACATGGATTTTTTGGATTTACTCCGAAAGTTTCATTCTCAGCCTTTTGCCGTTTTGGAACAATATAGAACAAACCTAGAACAACCCAGAACAATCGCCAGAATCGCAATACCTTCAAAGTGCGGTGCCAACTTCCAAACATATTTTCGCGATTTTTGTGGAAAATAATAGTTTTTCGAACGCCATATTTTGGAACAATATAGAACAAACCTAGAACAACCCAGAACAACCGCCAGAATCGCAATATCTTAAAAGTGCGGTGCCAACTTCCAAACCTGTTTTCACGAATTTTGTGGAAAATAATAGTATGTCGAACGCGATATTTTGGAACATTATAGAACAACTCTAGAACAACTCAGAACAACCGCCAGAATGGCGATAACTTAAATGTGTGGAGATAACTTAAAAGTGAGAAGCCATATTCCTGTTCATGGTTTTTTGGATTTACTCCGAAAGTATTAATCTCAGCCTTTTGCTGTTTTGGAACAATATAGAACAAACCTAGAACAACCCAGAACAACTACCAGAATCGCAATATCTTAAAAGTGCGGTGCCAACTTCCCGTTCATGTTTTTTTGGATTTACTCCGAAAGTTTCAATCTCAGCCTTTTGCCGTTTTGGAACAATATAGAACAAACCTAGAACAACCTAGAACAACCGCCAGAATCGCGATAACTCAAAAGTGCGGTGCTAGCTCAAAAACTTCTTTTCACGAATTTTGTGGAAAATAATTGTTTTTCGAACGCGATATTTTGGAACAATATAGAACAAACCTAGAACAACCCAGAACAACCGCCAGAATTGCGATACCTCTCAAGTGCGGTGCTAGCTCAAAAATCACGTTTTTTGGATTTTCTCTGAAAGTTTCATTCTCAGCCATATGCCGTTTTGGAACAATGTAGAACAAACCTAGAACAACCTAGAACAACCTTCAAAATTTTTGTAACTTAAAAGTGCGGTGCCAACTTCCCGGAGGTAAAAAGTTGGTTGACGGTGAAACAATTCACGCGCCACGTGAAAGTATTTAATTGTCGGTCAAGTCGGCCGCGCCGATTGTAATGGTCGCAGAATTTAATTTAAAAAGTTTAATTCGAAGTGCACGCGTGCCGCCCCCGCTTCCTGTTGCGTGCTGGGCGCCCGCCGCCCGCCGCCCGCCGCCCCTACGCTGCACTCGACTGTTTTTACCACAAATTGGATAATAGTAGAAGTTGCAGTGTTGAGCTGCACGAACGCGAGAATTCTTAAAGTTTCGACATTTTCCTTATTAAAGTTAAAGGAGAATTGGCCCATTTTTTACTAATTGAAAACAAAAATTTCAATGATGCACTATATTTGTAGCCAACAGAATTAGTACACGTGAAAGTTTTATAAAAATATTATCGTCAATAAAATGATGATAATTTAAATTCACCTAAAACTATGTCAGGACATTATGCACGGAGCTCTATGTCGGAGGACACACAATGCAGAACAAGGCCTTGTACTGGTGCTCCACTTGTCCTCGCACGAGATTGGGGAACGTAACAAATATTGACTGACAGTGGAGCGCCGGGCGCCCGGCCGCTGCGCCCGCGGCCGCGCGGGGCCGGACGCCAATATCACGGCCCAGCGCCTCCGATGCGGTCAATATTTGCTTCGCGCCGCCCTCTGCGCCTCTGGAGCTTTAAGACTGCTCTTTGTCCTTCTAAACTATAATATGATTCAGTTACAACCTGCTAGCTTTCTACAGTTGTAACTTATATAAGTAAGTGATTGTGTGAATCCCTAAATTCGCAAATATAAAGTTCAAAGCAAAGTATTTTTACCATAATTAACGTAACACAAATGTTTTTACTGTACTTAAATTTTCTTATAATTTATAGGATATACCCACATATGTATGTATAACCGTTTCGATTAAGATAATACGAATCCTCAATAAGGATTGCTATGGACACAAAACCAACCCTAAAATTATTACTCACCAGAACATTTTCCGTGTATTACTTACCCAAGTATTTAGACAGACGATCACGCGTTCCCCACGAAAATATATGAAAAAGGGTTAAGTGTGAAGTTAATAACATTACAAAGGGGAAACGGAGGGCTGTAATTAGCTCGGTTAGTAATGCGAGGGACAGAGACGGAGCTACACAAACATTTATTAAAGAAAGAGTCGGACGATATGAGGATAAATTTTTCCTGTTTTTGGAATAAATCGTGTTAAGGTTGGTCAAATGCGATTCCGGCATGAATTGCAATGAGAAGCTTAGTCGCTGAAAATTCATTACTTACAATGTGATGTAGCTATATAGACAACCAGGTAATTCTCATGATAATGAGTGTACTGAACGAAGAGTCCCGGGTTCAGTTTTCGACAAACATTTGTTACAGATAACTAAATGTTACATATCAAACCGAATTGTCCATGAAGTATTTATTATACATGCTTCCTTTAACTAAAGGAATCCTAATACGGGGCGTGAGTTCGTAAGCTAGACGTCTGTCGGTCTGTCCCGACAACCGAGCGGAAATAGTACGATCTGTGACCCTACATTCGTCTTCACTAGGCGTGGAAGTTACTTTCTGATATTTTATTCAAATAACTATTACAATAACCTACTTTCCTGGTTGCGGTATTGTACACATACTATTTTCCTTCCACTAGACACTGTAATAGATGGCTATTACAGTGCAATAATTCTACCTATGTCTAGGTTGAGCTGCTATGGAGCAGCTCAACCTAGACATAGGTAGAATTATTGCAACACCATGTATCTACTACATACCTACCTATTGCATACAGATGGTGAGACACATATTGTATTCATATTCAATATGCAAGCAAACTTGTTGATAAAGTAATTGAAGGGCTCTCATGCGAAGTACTACGCATTAATCTTATGGCGGTAAATTTTGGCTAAAATTATTCAGCCCCTAATTCCGAGTGGTCATTCCCACTTAACGCGGAGTGCCACCCGGCCGGCCGGTATCATGGAATATTTAATTTTGGTGAGTTTTATAACGAGAGGTTATCTTGTTACGTTTTCTCTAAATTTTATTTCAGTTCTATATAAAGTCCACATTTAAAACCAAACCTTTCATAATCATAAAACTTTGAGTATTGCTCAGATGTTTCTGACCTTACTTAATTATTTCAAAATTTACGTCTTAGCGTTTTTATTAAGGGAAGAGTCTCTTCTTTGCCCAAGTAGATTTTATACAATGTAACGTTACGGTACGTTACGTAACGGTAATGATATATGAGTATAATGATTATGAAAAATAAAATTTAAATTTTACGAAGCTCTCCTTTCATTCAAATGTATTACAATTATCTAATAATATGTAGGTTTGTAATTCGTATAAATTAATTTTCAATTCACAATCATGAGACAGGTTACTGTACGTCTAATTTGAATAAAATAACTCGTGTCTGGGCGTCCTCGGCCCCGTGTCGCGGTCGTGTGGTTCTCTCAGCGAGGCGGCGCGTGGCCCCTGACGTGGCCAGTGACGGGTTACGGCTGTTCGATGAGCTCTATCGAGCGGTGCCACCACTGTAATCAATGCTTGTTGTACACATGTTAATAATGATGTATCCAGACATAAGGAAGTATGCGTATCTAACTCCTGCCATTTCCTCTTCCAATTTTACGTTTTGTAGAAAAAATTGCATTGTAGCTTTTATGTTATCGGCCCTTAAAAACACATAGTATATAGTGTATGGAGAGTTGACTAAATTGTAACTTGCCTAATAGTATTTTTAAAACCTTCCTTTTCCTAAAATACATGTTCACGATTTAAAATTAACTTACTGGTCCCCGCCCTACGACAAGATCCAGCGAGCTGTGGTCTACAAAGGCGTACTTCATTTACATTCAATCAGACCAATCTACGGTGGATACATTTACATCCATACACAGTATACCAAAGACTTCGTCCGGGTACAGTCTGTAGCAATTTTCACTCAATAAAACGCGCAAATTGAATCAGTCGAACGCGCAGTCACCGCTCCTCCTGCATAAGTGAGTTACCCCCTCCCCCTCACCCCACACCTGGGGTGCATCTAATGCATCGGACCTTTCTAATTGTAGAGGAGCGATTTGCTCCCCGCCGCCTCTTGAGTAGATAGAGCGTGATTACGAAATGTAGTGGAACGGACTCGCCGACGTGCTAGTGTGCCTCACACATCTTTTTGTCGGGATTGAATGAATTGCGTGCTCGTTTTGTCAAATGTGAGATTTCTTATTAGTTTATTTGGCAAGATTTATTTCATGATTACGGCCACATAAAACACAATTGTAATTCATAGATCTCTCTTGCAAAAGCTTTCATTTTCATAGAGATGCTACGTCGACTACGACTTATATTCGACTCGTAAAATAATAATGTCTGGTCCAGCATTGAACTTTTTCACTACAGGTGCAATACTCTGCAGTGACATAATAATAAAAATCGTTATGAAAAACGAAGAAATTGTAATGATGGGAAAAGTTTGTAAGATACTGAGCCAATAAATGAAAATCGTATTTCAATCTCAGTAAAAAATATATTTATGTAAAATAATATTTTAATGAATATTTACAAAAACTAAGCTGAGTTGGACATATTATGTCCAACTCAGCTTAGCCTGATGTGTCGTAATTTAGCCGAACACCCCGTCCTTTTTCCATATTGCAAGTTTATTGCCGTTTGACAAGCGACCTACACCGTGGTAAAGCCCCGCCACCGTCTATTTGTCGCCATAAACCCAATTACTTTTAAATTATTTGCCAGTTAGGCTTTTAGTAGTCGTTTGTAACCCCGGCTGTAACACAATTGAGTCGTACAAACTACAGATCGTAAACTAGTCGCGCCCCTCGCCGCGCGAGCCGAGCGACGCGGACGCCGAGTCTATCTAAAGCCCATAAAACGATTTTCACCCCACGAATCCGTCCGCCAATTCACATCGGCCATTCGAAACTTTCTCACGGTCGTAATAAAGTTCACATTTTGGCTCCGTCTATTTTTAGATGCGCGAATAATAGTCAATGCTCAGGAATGTTTATTGCATCGGTAAGAAAGGGTTTCTTTAGTTTAAATTCCTTTTTGATTTGAAATTTTATTGACGTCTTTTATAATTTCAGTAGTAATTTGTACACTTTTGGGTTCATCTTCAGTATAGACTTTTTCCGACAAGAATATAGTTTAGAAAATGTAATGTCGGGAGTTAAGTGCGTGAACTCTAACGAGTTAATATTGTAAAAATCCACCATCGTTTCGCTTCGGACAACCTGATTGATTAACGAAGGTATGTATTGTATATAGGTATTCAGTGTCCGTAAAAAAAGTATTATAAAATACACCATGCCAGTAAGACAGACGCCCTGCTAATAAGGCAGACACATTAATTTCTTAAAAGACTTCTCAACGAATTAAAAACTAAGAGAACGCCGAACGAAACTCAATTTTTCCCCGCGGCAAATGAAATGTGAAAATCCAGCCGGCAAGCAGGAACTTAGTTACTTTAATATAAGAGCACTGAGCAGTGAATCGAAGCTCTGTGGAAATGAAATAAAAAGCTATAGGAGCGGATACCGAGCCGAGTGGCGATCTGATATTATCGCGCGATCTCTCGTCCGATCCGATGCGCTCCGATTTCCGATAAGGATTCACACTTTTCACTCGAATACGTTTCGCGCTGTTATCCGGCGTTGCCGCGTTGTTACGGCGATCGCTGAAGCGTGTGACTATTTCGCATCTTGATGCCGCTGTAAATTTCAAAATCCCTCGCACATTGGGCGTATATCGCAATATATTCTCAGAGCAATATTTATACGTGATTTTGTCAGCGTTATCAACGACGTATTGAAACTTTATGCTTTTATTTTTTCGTATTTTTAAGGAAAATATGGTAAATTTTAAAACAAATTTTGTTTTAATACTAACTGATTACACAGTTTTACACCAGTAAGTTTTTGTAGTGTGGCCAACACTTAGGTTACTTCTGTCAATGTGTAAGGCAACTATATTTACCTATATTTTAGGTTCCGTAAAAAAGTAACTATGTATTAAAATTCAAAAAAATATTCTCTTAAAAAACGGCCCTAAAATGAAGGTTGCTCATTGAAAAACATTTGTTTACTGTAAATATATTTCTTTCTCTGTAACGAGTGACCTCAGATCTCTCAGATATATCAATGTATTCAGTGCTCCAAAGTCAATGTCAGAACATAAAGAACAACAATTTTATATTCCTTAACAATCACTTGTAGTTTTTCCTTTTGAAAGATATGCGACGCAACACATAGCTCGCTAGTCGCTACACACCGACGCGACGTCACCGTATCAAGCTGACGTTCCGTAAGTTATTTAAATGCCATTGATATAAATTCCGTTTTTGAATACAGGTAATCTACATACCCCGGCGGGAGTTATCTCTGCGTCGGGAAGTTGCGAAGTTCGAGCTCAAAGTTCGCGCTTCGCTCCCAATTGAGACTGAGCAGGCGGTCGCGAAGACTTCTGCTTCTTCGCTCGCATAGTTAGCGACTTCTTTAGTTGAACTACAGTTCTGGCTTGTTTTGGGTATTAGGTTTTTACACAATTTTTTTTATTTTTTATTTATTTATTATCAAGGTACAAACATTATTCAGCGTACATTTCTGCCAAACTACAGAGCAGTTTGTCGGCAGCGGTTCTCGTGGAGGTAACATTCTGTCTCGCTCTAGGTCTATGTCTATACATATAAAGTACATATAAAATACATATAAAATACATAATAGGGATGTTGACACCATGATGACACTAGACGATATATTTAATTTAATGCTTCAAACAACTATTAGGTATGAATTCATGTTGCGGAGAAATAGATCACGTTTCCTGACGAGTAAACATGTTTGAATGTTTCCCTAACGTTTTAAATGTGCGTATATATAAATAATATTGAATTATAATGAGGCTTTAAAACTTTTAACCTAACTACTCTTGAAGTGGATCGAAGTCCAATAGCAGTAAATTTACTTTATCACGAAAACATTATTACATACGCAAGTTACGTAACTTCACCTGTTACGGATGTATGTAGCAACCTACCCACACTTATCATAATAACACAACACTCCCGAGCTCCGAGACCATTCCCCGGCATTCCCGGCAACACACGTTGACGCATAGCTCCCAGCTCCCAGCTCCCAGCTCCAGCGCTCCAGCTCCGTCAAAGCTAATAATTCCCCTGTGATGCCGAACCGAATAGCTCCAATGAATGCTCCATAAATTCCCAAACTGTTCCGCGCAGCTGAAAATTTCAATATTCGCTTAAAATTTATTCGTCTATTGACATAGATGTTAAGTATGAAGGATGACCGCAGTTCGATCGGTTCGGTAGCAACTAGCAAGCGGGCGTCGGGTGGAGTCATGGAGTGAAATCGAATTACGCAGCTGTTGGTGTTCGATGGAGTCCCCGGCCTCCGCAGGCCCGGTGGGGGCGGCGCCGCGGCGCCCGGGAGCAAACACTGCGCTAGTCGCTCGTAGCTGATCGTATTTCACGACTAAATTGATTATGAATTGCATCGATATTTTATCCAATAATAGTATATGAAGGCCATATTTTACAGTAACTACAATTAGCAATACCAAACAAGGAATTCATAAATTCGGTTATTCATTAAACAATAGGACATAAAAAGGCCGTCGATTATTAAGTTAGTATTAGTCTACTTTGCAATAATGCGCGTTTAACATGTATGATGGTATATACTTTAAAACATGCGTGGCACCTCCCTCCCTCCCACAACGGAAACATGCACTACAATAATTAAACGTATATACGTTGTACAATAATTAAACGTATATACGTTGTAGTGCATGTTTCCGTTGTGGGAGGGAGGGAGGTGCCACGCATGTTTTAAAGTATATGCCATCATACATGTTAAACGCGGATTGTTGCAAAGTAGACTAATACTAACTTAATAACAATGGATTTCCGCAAAGTAACGCCTGATACTATTAACTATATCAAATCGGCCGTCGATTAGTTGACGACCTAAAAAGAAACGACTCTACGACACTGCGACTGTCTACTGAAATATTTTAAAATGTACCATGGCTTTATTTTAAAAGGTGAGTGGCAACCAGATAGCTAGCTAGTGCCTGTACACCCCTACCGTTTAGTATTATGCACGACAAATCAAAATCAACAAAATAATGAGCAATATTTTATTACGATTAAAGTATAAAAATGTATGAGGTTAAACGGCAAATAATATAGCCACGGTAATTATTTTGTAATCAATGACGATAATGTAAAGACTAAAGTTTACGTATTTTGTGCCCAAATACAAGGAAGCACGCGATACGTAAATAATAAACTCTAAGTGAATGCATAATGAATCGAATTTAATGAATGTAATCGAATTCCGATCGTTGCAAGCAATCCGGCTCGGGGTTCAGCAAACAACAAAGCCATCACGGTAAAGATCGTTCTCACTTCGAATCGTTTGAAGCTTAATTAAAAGGAAAGTATTGGTTTAGTAGTTCCCTGAGAATTGTTTAACGAGACGGAACTTGGTGTTGGAATTGATAGCTTACACTGATCATTTTATATCTGGAAATGGCAGAGGATCGCAATAGTTACCTACATTGGTATCCTATATGACCTTTGTGGTCAACTGACATCAAAGGTTATAGGAACTATTGGATATACATGACTAGTTAGGTATGACTTAATATCGAATCGAAAGCATGTCCACTGACGTCGTCATTCCAATATAATTGGTATCTACTACGTACTATGACTGCAGTAAATTGACAATATTCACCAATGCATCGCAATTCATAAAGACTGAGCTCGCTTGATTTGTTTTCCAACGTCAGAAACACCAGGAAATAGAAATAGGAGAAATAACTGTGATATATACACAGTAGTACCGTGTAAAGCGGCATTTTTTGTCAAGCTATGTGAGTTGTTTTTAAAGAATTAGTTCTCGTTCGCGCCGCTGAATGAAATGGGTTTCGAAACAGAATTAGTGCGGCGCGGCGCGGACGGCCGCGGGAACGCCGACACCGCGGCACCGCCGACACCGGCCGTCGATCGGTTCACTGTTTACACACGAGATTGCAATGTGAATTGGAGTGTGGCTTCAGGATTAGATTGATTTCGGACAGGTATCGCTACAGCTACTAGCCTAGCCGATGTATCTACGTACTCACTCCTAATGGAATTAAAACATTCTTTTTACGACTTTTTGAAGAACTTTGTAAAAGCGTTTTCATGGCGGGTACGTTTCAATAATTAAAGGATTTGTTGATTTTATTGCGTCTGATATCCATTACTTTTATACTTAACTGTAGTAAAACAGTCTAAAGAAGTACGAACAAATCGATGCAGAATCTATAGATATCGCAATGAAAATTATTGTGGTAGGATTAGAAATTTTAGTTAATAGTCAATAGTTAATTAAAAGCATTCCCTATAATTAACTTGAAATAAATAAAGTGCCACTAAATATGAAACCCACTTTAGAATAATATAATAAACAAAATTAAATATTTCAACAAAAAAGAGAAATAGATAGATTTTGAGTCGAATAAAAGGCACTATGAAACAAAAATGTTGTTGAATAGAGCAGAAAAAATAACTTACTCAGGTAAAGCGTTCAGATGAGAAAATGTTCATTATATATTCTTCTCAGTAATATTTGAGCGACACAATCTTTCTTGGAACATTCTGCATTCATTCTTCATTCACCCTTTTCATAGCAGATCCGCCCGCAGCGCGCAGGCCGCAATCAATCAGAAGGGATCTGAAGATACCCGTAACTCTTATCGATCATCCGCTCCTGGTATTTGGAGGAAAATGTTATTATTATTTTAACTACTTAATTAGGGATCTTTGCGGGTGTTGCCAGTGTTGCCACATGATTTCAAAGCTTTTATTTATGGATAGGTATAGCCGGCAAACGAGCTGACGATCCACCTGATGGTAAGTGGCTATCGTCGCCCATGAACATCAGCAACACCAAAGGCATCACTGATGCGTTGCCGGCCAAGAAAGAGAGAAGAAAAAAGAAAGAAAGAAAGAACTGGCTCTCAAGCCCCCAGCCGGAACACGACGAGTCGTTTGGCGGCTGACTCATGCTCGAGGGTGGTAGCTATCCAGGCAAACCCCATGGAGAAATAATAATAGTAATAATAGTATTAATTAACAATTAAAATCAATATTACCAATATAATCCCTCGAAGGGTCCTACCACCAGCGAGCCGGAGTTAGTCGCCTTTTACGACACCCATCCGGCGTGGGATTGGGGTTAGTATTATAAGCCGCCCCAATACGGCGGCTTTATCGTGTCAACCAGAAAAAGAACAACCAGAAGTAGTTCCCGCGAAGATTGGTCCGAGTTCGAGTCGTTTTCAAAGTGACTTGTAAATTTAGTTGAAAATATGGCAAGTTTAGTGACGAGTCTCATAACTGGCTTTATTTAATTTACTTTTGAAATTTCTTTAGAAACTTGAAATACTATTGAAACCCGTCCTTTATCTTTCTGATTCCAATATAAAATTTTCTTAGGCCTGTTTTTACAAATCATATCTGTTTTTTTTCTTATAAAGTTTGTCCGTACTGTTTGCTATTCTACGATACCTGGGTGAATTTCCCAAGTGCATTTTTGAGACGGCGAGGTTGAAAATTAATGTGTGGAGGTAAACTACAATTATGTATAATTTTATATAGGTAGTTTAAATAGTGATCTACATGATAGCCAAGTATTCAGATGTATTTAATACATAGATTCTTAATAAAAAAATATCTAAGACCTAAAATCTAATTCCGGTGTACTGTCCGACCTCCATGTATTTACATATTTTATAAATTTAATTTTTTTTGGTAAATAAATTTTATTAAAAAGGAATATTTTTTAGAAATACATTAAATAACACAACTAATATATGTTTACGGAGTAATTTAAGATAGTGCAACAGCTCTTAAAACATCTTTTAAAAATGTCCTACAAAAAAAAGCAATACCGATGGCGCATTTTGTACACTTCATATCTTGTTACGAAACTATTTCGAAGACACCTTACTGGCTCTCCCCGCACCGTTCAGTTGTGCTCTTGCAAATTGCGTATTAGGATGACCGACTGGCTGCGTAATTTTCCTACCAAACACGTAAGTACTCACTGCGGTGGCGCAGGAATACAAAATCATGCAATTCCGATGTCATGTATATTAGTAAAACTACAAAGCAGATTATCAAGAAATTTTATGGAGGCATCTATTAAAGGTTTTCAGCCATAATTGTGAAATAAAAGTTAACCTGAGAATAACGGTGTTCTTTAAAATTCAAGTTTTGACTCTAATTCTAAGTCCGGTGGCCTAATCTCAGTGGTTCCGGTGGCAAATCAAAGCGCATAGGGACGTGTATAGACCAGTGCCGATAATTTTTGAAACGAAAAAAAAAATCGTAGGATGAAACCCATTGCAAAAGGAAGAGAATATAACGAAAATTGACGGAAAAATAATTTACGGGCGATCTGAGCTCGGGAAGTGGGGGAGGGCGGGGTTTAAGGGTAAAAAATAGTTTATCTCAATTTCCGGCAAAACTACAAGTCCTGTAGAAAAAAGTTAAATAGCAATGTTGTAAGTAATAAAAAGATCTACAACTTTTTTATTTACACTTTTTTACGTAACCTCAAAATTTACGTGAAAAATTCAAATAACCAAGTTTTTGGTTTTTTATTTTTATCTTTAACAAAAAAAAAAATAGTTAATAGTATCAGGCGTTGGGTATAAATACGCCACGCTCAGTGGGCGAGTTGGGTATAAATACGCCACGCTCAGTGAACGATGCTCACTTTCCGACTAACCATCGTAGAGTCAACTTACCCTGATGATGCTCCGTTTCGGGGCGAAACACGTGTTGGTGCTGGTATGTATGTTGGTATATACGTTTAATTATTGTGGTGCATGTTTCCGTTGTGGGAGGGAGGGAGGTGCCACGCATGTTTTAAAGTATATACCATCATACATGTTGGGCGCGGATTGTTGCAAAGTAGACTAATACTAACTTAATAAAAAAAAAAAATTTTTCACGAAATTTGGTGAAAATGAAACGACAACTATTTTCGCAAAAAATTTTCGGATTCGAGTTTTAAGTTTTTTTTTGTCATTCATTGTGTACAATTTTGAGCTATTTGTCAGAATTTACACTTTAATTAATCGAAAAACGTAAGATTTCATGTTACTTTGTTAGACAAAACAATTACAAAAACATAAAGATTGCAAAAAACATACGAAAATAGTTGTCGTTTCATTGCATTTTCGGAGAACATTTACCATAGTAATTTATAGTTAGTAGTTAGTAGTAGTAGTAGTCGTTAGTAGTTTATAGTTTTTTTGTATACCATTAGAAAGTAGAGATTCCAACGAACAAAAATCTCACCGATTTAAAAAAAAATATAGATATTTTGACGTGAGAATTTTCGATTGAAAATTAGGTTGCTTTTTCGATGTTAAGTCAAAATAAGGTGAAAAAAGAAATATTTTAAATCAAAAATATTACAGTATGTTAAGGACATATATAACGGTAAGTTTTCACTAAACTTCGTGAATTTTTTTTTTTTTTTTTGTAAAAGATAAAAATAAAATACCAAAAACTTGGTTATTTGAATTTTTCACATAAATTTTGACTTGTAGTTTTGCTGGAAATCTAGATAAACCGTTTTTTACCCTTAAACCCCCCATACCCCCTCCCGACCTTAGATCGCCCGTAAATTATTTTTCCTTTAATTTTTGTTATATCCTCTTCTTTTTGCAATGGATTTCATCCTACTATATATATTTTTTCACTTTTTACAGTTTTTGAAGCTATCGGCATTGGTCTAATAGGCTACAGAAACACAAGCGTGTCTAATCACCGCTAAAAAGAGTCCGTTCATCTAGACTCCTACTCTTCAAAATGTATTTTTAAAGAATAAGATGATCTTGCCTTTATTATTCCTCATTGGCATAATCAATTTCGGTGGATTAGATTCTAATTCCAGTGGTCCTAATTTTGGTGGCATTTGATAATGTAATTTGAAAATATCTCCGGAACTAATAATTTTTTTTTCGATCTCTACTATGTGACTAAGAATTAATACTATTTACATATTATTTATGCCAAATAATGTATTAGAAACAGCAGGTTTAAATTTAATCAATTTCGGTGGCTCAGATTTTATTCCGGTGGTCTTTTAATAATTTCGGTGGCATTTGATAATTTCATATCGAAATATCTCATGAACTAATAATTTTTTTTCGATCTCTAGTATATGATTAAGTAGTACTAATATTTACCTATTATTTAAGCCAAAAAAATTTATCAAAAACAGCAAATTTAAATTCGCCACTGTAATTAGGCAAAATCCGTGTTTGTTGAAATTGACCCACCTACTCTTTCCACCGATAATAATATTTTTCAAACCCCGCCGTAGCATAATCGCCCGCAGACGATAATCAATCAGGACTCATGTGGAATTTCTTTCCACGCGAATCCTTAACTTTCCCAATATGCTGGTACTCAATAATATCTGGAATTTATTAGGTATGTTCAGAATGGAATGGAATATATTATCGTCTCTTATCAACTATCAATAACAAGTATGATAAATTTACATATCTATATCGTAAGTTACTATCTTCCATCAATTTAATCCCTAGGGCTATTTTCTTTAAGAACAATATTTTGTGTCATTACGCTGTTATTCATATTTCTCTTTAGTTATGTAAATAAATGTTAAATTGAGAGGTGAACTATTTATACACACGTTAAAAAGCGGGACAAAAGCCTTTGGACAATATATTTATTCCGCTAAAAGAACTGTAAAATTTGTTAATGAAATCCGAAACGATGAGTGTTTTCCCGTCGCCCGGGCGCCCGGGCGCCCGTAGTGGAGGATTTGGGTAGTGGCTAGTGCCGCCTGCATTATACGAGCCGGGGCACAATTCAAAACGGTGCAGCGGTGGATGGGTCTTTCAAACACCTTTAAAATTGTAAAGTGGAGAGAATAAAAAGGCCGGCCCGTACAATGCTGGAAACTCATTTTGTAATGTTTTTTCTCTCTCCGCAAAAAAGGCATGTGCCGGAGATGATTCGTTATTTTTTAAGCACTCTGTTAGATATTTTGTAGAGGGTTGCGACCAAGTTTCACACGCAGTACTGTGCTATTATAGGTATAGCCGGGGCAGGGGTAGCCTAGTGCTGACGATAGTGAAGAGCAGTAATAGCCTAGTGGTTTGAACGTTGGTCTCCTGAACGCGAGGGTTCGGGATCGATTTCGGCTCGCGTCGTAAATTTTCAAAAGTATGATAACTGACAATCAAGATTAAGTCATGATTAAGTATTCTGGATAATCTACGGACTACAGCGACCTCACGTAGCTATTTCCTCGTTTGGTAGGATGTGCTACGTGAGTAGACAAGTCAACTTCCTCTGCCTTGGGCTCTTGACTCCTTAAATACTCTAATTAGCGAAATTCTATAATACAACCAACTTTACAAATAAATCATTTTTGACTCTTTAAACAGTCTTAAAGCAACTTTCTGCAAAGAGAAAAATATAAATACAATTTTCACAAGAAAACTGTTCATAGGAAAATTTTAAGCAACAGCAATCTTCTATGTATTACGAATTTCATGTTAGAGGTAATCCTTCCAATTTTGTTTAAGAAGATTTTTGCATAGTCCCGAATAAGCTTAACTAAATCCCCTAGAACAGCAATCAGGGCGTGGGGGTTGCGGGGTGCGGGGTGCGGGGGCGGGGGCGGTGGCTGACACGTTTATAATTAAATTCCCTTCAGCAAAGCTGCATGACGAAAGAATAAAGATTATTATGTTGACTTGGTGTCGCGCATGTATTAACCCCAATCCCCGCTGGATGGGTGTCGTAAGAGGCGACTAAATTGGGCCCGCTGGTGGTAGGGCCCTTCGATGTTTTATATTGGTAATATCTATTTTAATTGTTAATTAATGCCATTATTACTCTTATTATTATTTCTCCCAGCGTCCAGGGGTTCGCCTGGATAGCTACCACCCTTGAGCATGAGTGAGCCGCCTCATGCTCTCATGCATGACTCATCGTGTTCCGGCTGGGGATTTGTGAGCCAGTTCTTTCTTTCTTTTTTTTCTCTCTTTCTTGGCCGGCAACGCATCGGTGATGCCTTTGGTGTTACTGATGTCCATGGGCCACGATAGCCTCTTACCATCAGGTGGGTCGTCAGCTCGTTTGCCGGCTATTCATTCCTTTACGGTTATTCATTCCCCCGCTGACATGTTTTTAATTAAATGCCACTTAACATCGAACCGCGCTACGTCGTTCGCCGCCGCAATCTATTAGCAGGCGAGATGCGTCTTACACTTTACATTACTATGTAAATTTTAACTTTGACTGATGGAAGTTACCATTTTTGGTGTCTGGAACATTATAAGGTAAAACTATTAATCTAAACGAGATGAGATGTAGACTAGATAGATACCTACTCTCCGCTATTCGTGTTAAATACAAGTTTATACAAAAAAGCAGTGGGATTGTCTTGACAATATCCATGACCTGCTTAATTATCTAGAGGCTAGCGTTTAAAACGTTTCAAATAATTTATTCAGCATGTTATGGATTTATTTTGAATTCCAGCGGATACCAATAGCATCGTACTGCAAGCATTGTGATTAAAATACTTTTGCTATTCTGAATTGTCAGGAACTAGTGAGCTTGCTTGCAATGCTTTCCTAACAAAAAAAAAATTATGTTTCTAATTCTAACTAATTTATATCGCACAAAACGAAAAAATATAAAAAATAAAAGTGGGTTTACGAAAATAAAGAGTAAAATATACGAAAAAGATATTGCATCGGCCGGGAATCGAACCCGGGCCGCCCGCGTGGCAGGCGAGCATTCTACCACTGAACCACCGATGCTACATATGCTACTACAGAAATATTGATATCATTACAAAAAACCGTGTATTAAAACGCAGTCAAAAGAGAAACAATTATTTTATGTAACTAGCCCATTTGTAAGTACCATGGTTCAAATCGCATTACCATCACCTTCTGTTTACTACTTGATGGTGCCCGCGACTTCGTACACGAATAAAATATTACTTTTACATATTCGCTCATTTGGAGCAACAGTGACACATTTGCAAAAATACGCGAAAATGACTTATTAATGCCAAAATACTATGCATAATCATCCGCGATGGCAGTGAAAACGCCACATTTGTAGGTTCAAAAACCGTCCGATAGAGGGCAAAAAGTCTTTGTAGCATTATTCCGTTTTGGCGCGTGAGTGTGGAGCAACGGCGTCGTAAAAGTCATTTGTGCGGGGTGCCCCCCGAAGAGTGGACGTGTCAGGGAGCAACACAGACGCAAAGGTAAATGTGTCATTTTTTTTTTTTTCAAAAATTCGGAGTAATAATGACTCATTTGCATTTTATGTCGTTCGTGTTTTGATTCACTTGGAATAGATATCACTTTTGAGGATACAATGACGTTTAATACAATTACGTCGCTGTTGCACCGAACACTTATATTGTTGTATTGTTATGGCTATGACTTAAGTGATAATTAAGTCTATATTATTCCGAAAAGTTAAACATATGTTTTACAATAATGACTGATTGAAATTAGTTGTATAAAGTTTCTAAAGTACTAAAGTTTCTAAAAGAGATTTCAGAACGTCATCCTAATTGCAATATTATATTTTACTCTGATAATTGTTGTGGCCAGCAGAAGAATAGGTTCGTTAAATATCATTATGTTCTCAAAATTTTTATTAAATATTGTTATTGTTTATACCAAATTTTAAAATTAGGTATTATGTTTTCTTTTAGGTTTCTCCTTGGCATGTATTACTATGCAGTTGAAACTCTTCCAATTACATCAATCACGCACAAATTTTTAATTCGGGGCCACACCCAGTATGAGGGCGACAACGCTCACTCACTGATTGAAAAGGCAAATAAAAGAGCAAAAAAGTCTGGACCTATCTACAGTCCTCACCAGTACGTGCAACTCGTAAGGAATGCCAAGAAAACTGGTAATGCTTTTGTGGTTCACGCGCTAAGCTATGACGATTTTTATGATTTAAAAAAGCTGTTTGAAGATATTGGGTTAAATATTAACAAAGATGTGAAAGGTAATCCGATAAAATTAACAGAAATAAAAGCTCTTCGATTTGTAAAAAGTATTGACACTTACTCTATAAAGTACTCTTACGCAGATGATTGGCAACAAGTAAGCACAAAACCCACAAAAAATGTGAGGTAAACACGCTCGGACGTTAATTTAAGTATCACAGAAATTTGCCTAGAGCCAGCTTCTAATTCAAAGCTGGCAATTTCAGATCAAAAAAAGCAAGATTTGCGTATTTTGCTACAAAAAAATATTGTTCCTAGATGTTATTCTGGATTTTACGAAAGCTTGTTTTAATTGTTTAGTAGTAGCTATACTAATTGATTTTCTTTATAAAAGTATTTTTTTTATTCATTTACGTGATTATTTTGTAACTGAGAGTCATTTATGTACTCATAACGATAAAAGACTGAAACTGTTAAAAGTTTTCTTTAATTAATTAGGTATAAGTACAGACATGTACCTAGAGGGTATAAGCAATAAGGCAATCTAACATTAAGATAATTGTAGTAAATGACTTTGATTTAAACATGCCATATTAGTAACTGATAAGACTGTACTTAGTCTACAAAATGTTGATTAGTTCTTAAATGTAACTTAAGTATAATGTGAGAGGTACATAGCTATTATTGTGTGTTGGTTATTGCCATACATAAATTCATACACAGCTATGCAGCATAGCATTAAGACATAATTATGTCATCGATATCTTTAAATTTTAGTATTAATATAATAAAAACAGAATATTAATAAAAAAAAATGTTATTTTATTTGAGGAATCAAACGACTTAATTTCTTAAACTGTCTTCGTCGAGGGAAACAACGACGCAATTGTAAGTATTGAAATGAAAAAAAAAAAATTTTTGACCGTTTTTGGACTAGTTAATAATAAAAAATGGGTTTATTTATGAAACAAAGGTTCCAGCTATAATAAAACAATTTGAAAATAATAATTAGCCGTAAGAATGCTTCAGAATCTTTTTTTGAAGTATGAAATAATCTTTATTCTGATCTGGTGTAAAGTTAACTAATTTGCATTTGTGTCACTGTCGCTCCAAATGAGCGATTTTGAACTAGATACATAAACAATATGTCATCTTAATCATTGTTTAGGGAAAATGTTTTTACTGCAAAAACGTTACAATTGCCACCACGTGAATACTAAGGCTACGTCCGCACAGACAGGCGGCTTGCTTAGCGCCTAGAGCCTAGTGGTTTGCATTCTGACTACTTGCTAGGATACACGGTGGCCGCACTGAGAGGTGGTTTGCGTGGTGGGTCACTAGGTGCCTTGATCATTTTGCTTGTCGGCACGTTGACGAAATGTCACTCTCAAAAATATCTTACAAAATTAATGAAATAAATGCAACAATTTCTCGTTTCAGCTTTTAGTTTATGCCATTGACATTCATCAATAATATTATATCCATGACAACCCGACCGTCAATGTCATTTTTGCTTCAAAAATGCCTAGCGCCTAGTGACAAAAAACCAACACGTTTGTTTACTTCGATACACGCTAAGCAACTATTTAGGCACCAAGCGCGCAGTGCGGCCAGTCGCGAACACTCTAGAGCGTTCGTTATAAGAAGCTACTCGCTAGGTGACTAATTAGGCTCTAGGCGCTAAGCAAGCCACCTGCCTGTGCGGACGTAGCCTAAACATACCCTAGAGGTTATGATTAAATTATATAAATACAAAAAACAACACGTTCAAATACGTAGTTCGTAGGTACATAGACTGGGTGAACCGATTTTGATGATTCTTTTTTTAATCGAAATCTACCATGGTGCTTGTCATGTGGTCCCACTTAAATTTGACCTAGATCTGACGAGTAGTTTTTGAGTTATTTTGAAGTCGGTTATATTTTTCTTGGTAAAATTCAGATTATATCACGAAATGCTCATATAGGTACTTGAACCATTTACAGATTCCTCAAGTGAGCGATTCCACATAAAATAGGTAAGTGGGCACAAATATGCTGGAAACAATCCTTCAGACCAAAGTTTCGCATATTTTCTACAAGACGAGACAGTAAACAGTTAAAATGAGACAGCAGTATATTACACTCGTTCACTGTAGTACCACTCGATGGAGCGGGTGGTACGGTTCCCATGTGATTGTGAACTGCTGAGCAAACACGCCCGACCAGGAACGTGTGGCGGATTACAGCGCGTGTTACAAAATGAACTGCACCAATTATAAACAGGGTTGTATTTTAATTAGGGATTTTGATTATAACTAAGGAATCCGAGATTGTGTTTGTAATAAGGGCATGCGTTTTGTAAGGCCCTACGCTGACGTCGAGCGTACGTGATAAATATTGTGAGCTATGAAGCCTCACACTGCGATGCTGACATCAGCAACGAACGCGTTGCCGTCGTTGCGTCGGCGAGGGTAGAAACAGGCCTAATCTAAGTTGAATGATCGTAAAAGAAATATTGAGAAGTATTAAACTAAGTTCTGCAGTATCTTCACTCGCGTCAACGTGA
This sequence comes from Thymelicus sylvestris, assembly GCA_911387775.1. Classification (NCBI taxonomy): domain Eukaryota; kingdom Metazoa; phylum Arthropoda; class Insecta; order Lepidoptera; family Hesperiidae; genus Thymelicus; species Thymelicus sylvestris. The sequence continues at coordinate 16,446,072 of OU426898.1, read as the reverse complement.
ACTTTATGGCTTCTCAGAAGTGTCAGCGCCATACTAATTAGGCCCTATACAGGGTGAATTTTCCAAGTTTGCGTTGATGGACAAATCCAAAACTATGAGGAATAGCCAAAAATGCTGAAAGGAGTCTCGGAGCCGATTTTAATGAAAACTAAAACTGCATCATTACATTTTTGAAAAATCAGTATTCCTAGTAGTCAGGAATCGAACCCGTTGATTTTGAAAAAAAAACACATCCTGTATCATATCGATATTCCTCATAGGTTCCGACACTTGGAAAATTCACCGTATACCGAGCGATAAGCTCATAATGTTTATGCAAAAACTTTTAACCTGCACTACAAGTCTACAACAATAACATTTGATGGCCTGAAATCTTCACTTTCTGATAATGATTTGAGGAATGTTTTTTCCATACATATAAACACAGAATACTGCAGAACGGCAGCTGGATAGGTTCCCAGGCGGAATGCAATGCACACAGCGTCACTCCGGGACTCCGGGATCGCAGATGCGCCCGCCCGGGATTAGGGCGCGTGCTTTATTCCTCGCCTGCACCGGGATTACCAGATAACTAATCGCGCATCATAATGCAGTAAAGTGGTTCGAGCGCTCTTTACTTACATATTTAAATGATGCGGTTGGTGAAGAACATTGTTTTGTTAAAATGTGCTATTGTAAATTCATACCGAAGTGGTTTTAAAAGAAACCCATCTTTAATAATAATCAATTAATTTATGCAAGCAGCAACAGCTTAGTGATCGTTGCGGTCGTCCATGAACTGCGGTGACCACTTGTCATAAGCGGTCTGGTAGCCCGTCTGTTTTTGGGAGTTATTCATAAAAAAAAGAAATACAATGAGAACAAATAGTCACACCCACACACAGCTATCCAGTAAGATATAGTCAGCTTTACAGTAAAATAAAGTTTATTTTTCCAACCGTAGTGGTATTGACGCCAAGTGAGTAATTAAAAACCGGTAACATAATTACGAACACCTCCACGAAAAATAATAAAAAAAAACATTTGAGTGGAGCGTGTCACAATGTAACAGTGCACGAACCTGACAAACGCTTAGCCCTCACATTAAGCCTCATAGGACGCCATAAAACACCATAAACCATACCATATAAAGAGTGTAATCGCACTACAGTTTACGAGGTGTCGGGTGTCGGGTGTCGGGTGTCGGGTGTCGGGTGTCAGGTGTCGTGTTCTCGCACTATAAATGAACAATGGTGTTTGCCGGCGCGCCGTGGAACGCCACGGAACGCCACGGAACGCCACAGAACGCTGTAACGCCCCGCGTCCTACGGCTGCGCGCACACTTGAGTGACTTGTGACGTGTGATTTCAATATTTTTTACTGTAATTAAGCAAGTGCGTTGTTAGTGAGCTGCAGTCAATTGTCAGCGCAAGTGTCGTGTTATTTTGGTCGTAGTGGCAAGTGCGCTCCTCCGTAATGACATACTCGTTCTGCGATTGTTGCGTACTCGTACCTTCATGCAGGTGTACAACGTGGAGGCACACAACATAGTTATCACTGAGAACGAGTGAAAACTAGTTAGTAATAACGTCTACATTATGTGAGATTTCAAGCCCAACAAGAATCAAGAATATGGATATCTACTATTCTAGAAGCTTTGAAGTCATAACAGAAAATTTTAATATTTCTTCCAAGTTGCCACTTAATGGCTGCTATAAAGGAGCTCATCTACTGATTTGATTCAATAGTTACGATTGTGAAGCAGCTTTTATTTTTTTGAATGTAGAAAGAATATTTGAGGTGTAGGAAAAAGAAAATTAAAAAACTTTAAATGACAACACTCCTCATGAAGTCTGCAAATCCTTACTTAGTCCGTTTGAGCAGTTTACGACAAAAGAGATCATTTGCATTTCAGTTTGCTGATTCTTTGAAGTATGTTCATTCTTCCAAGTCCTATTTACCTACAAAGTTCGCATCTCAAATATTTAATCCTACGAAGAAACTCCTGAGGACAATAAACACGTGGTTTTACGCGCTACGCATCCGATGAAACTGCGGCAATTTTAAAATTTAAGTTTTAAACAAAGTAGTGAACATTCAAATAAATTTCGATTTTTAATTGAAGATAAGGTACATTTTTTCTAAAACACAACCTTTAAAATTCAAATGGTATAAAATAGACACTTACATCCTGCGTAAAAGTAAGTCAAGTAGAAATAATTGGTGCCCCAATCTCTGTTATCTGTGCTCCCGGGCCTCCCGGGCCGGAGTGGAGTTTAATGCGAATCGTAATCCACTCGACAGGCTCATAAAATTTTTATATCAGCGTAAAGTTAAATAGGGCGGGTCGTTGCTACCCGCTGCCGACGGATACAGGGTTACGTCGTTACTTAAGGCCATTAGATCTGCATAGTATAATTATTTATTAGCTCTCAGTAATCGGGACATTACGACTGACGACTTTACGTGAGAATGGTTTTTGGTGATTATAAAAACCATATTCATAAATCGACGGAACTCTAAAATCTGAATAAAACTAAACCTACACTTATTACGCGATATAAACAAACCCATCTCATCAATAAATTATATTTAATATAAAATAAAATACGTTATATTTTATAAAAAAAGGCACCGCCTTTGTCCTGCAAACCCAACAGGAGTACATGGAGCTGTAAGTTTGAGAACCCCTGGCTCAGGTAATTCGCGATGCTGAATCGCTTCACGTGTTTATTACTTCCCATTTTGCAGGAACTTTGCTGGATATTACGATCCCTCACGTAAGCCTTGCTCGTCTTCTTAATAATTAAAATCATTAGCAAGTGAAATATTCTTTTTTCGGGCGAAATAAGTGTAGGAGGTTTAAATTGACTAAATGACTAATTTCTACTTTGCTGCTATCTTTCATAGAAATACTAATTTTTCAAAAACAACTAAATAAATAACGCTACACTCTCATAAGATTCCCTGTACTGTTGCCGTGTGTGCCATAGACAATACACAAAGAGAAGAACACACAGCCAGACCGAGAACAGAAATTCGTTTTAGGTTATACTGTCATCCTATCGCAGCCGCGGACCAATGCGAGGGGTCTGCGGGCCTCAAGAAACAGAAATTCAAAGGAATCGAACCTAGGAACCTTGGTACAGCAATCCGCGGTATGGTAATCATTGCGCCAAATGGGTCGTCAAAAAGAAAACTAAATACTATAGACTAACTTTAGTATTTTCGTTAATTGACTGGTTACAAATATGTATCCTCGACACCGACGATCTTATTGACGTGGTTCGACGATCTTATGTCCGTGTAGTTGGCACGGGGCGCCGCGGCCGGGCAGCGGACAGCGGGCGCATCGTGCGAGTATTTACGTCGTCATCGAGTTTATTAGCGCACCATTAGCTTTATGGCTCGCTCCACTTACTTTATACCTTTATAGTCACTGCTTAACAACTAGTTTGTTATTGCACCGCGTGTCGTTGAAACGTTAATTCTATACTAACAAGGATGTTTAAAATGCTACTGTGTGAAGTAGGTTACCAAAGTTTAATTAACTTTGATTGTTTCCTAAGATACATGCGTAATTATAATTAAAGTAATACTACTAACTAGTAATAGAGTAGGTTGAATTACCATGCTGGATCTTGATCCATTGATGATGATTGATTGATCTCTTTGTTAAAAAAGAGGAAAAGAGAACGGTGTCTCATACTGAGTATGTAAGACAGGCTAGTGCAAATGCTAAAAACCCACCAGGATCAATAGATTAATAAATAACTCTTAACAATAAAAAAAAGCAAAGCAACAAACCATAATTGTCCCACTGCTGGGCTCGGGGTCTCCTCTCACAATGTGAGGGGTACAGACCATAGTCTACCATGTTGGCCAAGCGAATTGGTAGAATTCACACACCTTTGAGAACTTTATTTTATTTTAAGTTTCCTCACGATGTTTTCCTTCACCGAAGCAAGTGATAATTAACTTTTAATACGCACATAATATTTGAAAATTAGAGGTGCGTGCCAGGATTTGAAATCGCACCCCTTCGTTCCGAAGACCAACATTCTAACCACTAACTAGGCTATCACTGCTGTAACTAGTGTATCACTCTTAACAATAGAATATAGTAATCTCATCTTATACAATACAATTAATCATGAATTGCTCTACAACCGATAGATTTTTGTACAATTAAACACACACTTAGCACACAGGCAGCAACAAAATGACAAGCACTCAGTGGCAGTAGCAGGTTCGCTAGTAGTACTGTTATACTGTAGTATCTACATTCTATAACACTCGCACGATATTAAAGCCCGCAGCAGCCGCCCGCCCGCACTCGCTCGCGGCGCAGCGACACCGCCGCCCGCCGCGGAGACCGACCGTGCGACTCCCGTGACACCCGTGACACTCGCGACACTTACGCGAACTTTTACTAGAATTTGACTCGAAAACTAGTAATTGCTATTGCTATTATTGTAATCACCCTTTCTCTAAAGCTAATGATCTTGTGGACGGACACTATGGAGTATTAGTGTCGTTGTGGATTTTATAATGACTTTACGTAGTTTTAAAAGTTTGTGAATTGTTTTAGGAGTCGGTTTTACAGTTAGAGTAAATTTTAAACTTAAAGTAGAAAACAGTTGCACTTTAGCTAAGTTAAAAATTAAATCTAGAACTAAAAATATAAAGTTATTTAATTATCTAGACTAGTTTTAATACTTGAAGCTTTTTGAGGTCATCGTAGTGCTAAGTCGCATTATTTACTGTAGGAAATCCTAATTAAGGACTTAGATCATTTTAAAAATTGCATAGTGTAAAAATAATCAAATCATATTTAGGAATTTAAAGTTCTAATTATAGCAATAAACTATTACTATTATTCAATTGCTAAACTGCACTTGAATAATTTTGTTATATTATACCAATATCAATCATAACTTATAATATATTCTACTAATTACTACAAAATATCGAAATAACATAAAACTACTCTTAGCAATTAAAAATTAATCTATGAATAATATAAACAGTAACATAAAGTATATCAAACTAAAGTAGTCCACAACGATAACCATAAAATAAGTTGAACGTCGACGTTAAAAATAACGATTAAGTTAAACAATCGTTAACCAGTAGTTCTCGGCTCCACCGTACTCGAATACAAACAAGAGGACCGAGCGTTGACACCTCGATAGTGGACTCTACGGCTCTAGGGACAGGTGTGTATCTCGCTCGCTCGCGGTGTCGGTGAACCATTGTGAAGGTGTTCCGTAGAGGTAAATATTTACTACGGAGTACTACGGAGCAAGGAACTCGTCGACTTCTGTTGGTGCGAGCGATGCGCCTGCAATAAGGTGAGAATCAATATTAGATACACTAGACTACAGATAACACGGTATTGTATGCTCGGTGCTCGTCTGAAGTAGCTACAGTTCCGGAAGAATATGTACGGCGCGGGTTCGTTGGAGCTTGTACTGATGTTTTGTAAATCCGTTTTTGTTTTGTAATAGCGTTTGTAAATCCGTATAATATGCCTATATAACTGTTTATTGGTAGTTTTTTTCTTGTTGTTTGCTGCTTTCGATTAAAAAAAGAATCATCGAAATCGGTTGGCGTGATATTGAGTTATTCGTCCATTTGTGGCACACATACTTAATGCAAATTTAAGACTTATGGTCTCATCATGGATGCCATTGTCAGATCTCAATAAAATTCATATGGGACCACATGACAGCCACCAGCTTTTGATTAATAATTACTTTTTAACAAAAAATAAAACCAACGAAAAAAAAACTGAAAAGCAAAAAATAAAATAAACCATTTAGTATTATAAATTAAGATCCGAAATTAACAGTAAATAAATAATTTTGAGACCGTGCCAAACAAACAACCAAAATTAATTACATAAAATTCATAATATTATGAGAGCAGCGCGGCGCACATCTTTTCGCCGTTTGTTTTTTCATTGGTTTGGCACCGCCTCAAAATTATTTATTTACTGTTAATTTCGGATCTTAATTTATAATACTAAATGGTTTATTTTTTGCTTTTCAGTTTTTTTTTCGTTGGTTTTATTTTTTGTTAAAAAGTAATTATTTTTTTCATTTTTAGTTGCTATAATACTAATAATTAATAATAAATTATTGATTTTATGAATTATAGATTCAGTTACCAGGTAAAAATGTAGTAGATGAAATATCAATCATCCCCTATTTTCGTACCTATAGGGGTAAAATTTTGTTTCGAAATTTAAACAAGAGTAACCTCAAGATACATACTATTCAATAAAAAAAGAATCATCGAAATCGGATCATCCAGTACAAAGTTATTGGGGTTAACATGTAAAAATTCCGGGTAAAAAACGGGTGAATAATCAATCATTCCCTATTTTCGTATCTTTAGGGTGGGAATAAAATTTTCAAAAAAATATGGGACCAACTTCAGGACCCTATCCAATAAAAAAAGAATCATCCAAATCCAACCACCCTGTGCAGATTTCTGCGTGATCATACATAAAAAATATATATATATACGTGTCGAATTGAGAACCTCCTCCTTTTTTTTTCGTCGGTTAAAAAAAGAATCATCAAAATCGGTTCGCCCAGTCAAAAGTTCTGAGGTAACGAACATAAAAAAAAATACAGTCGAATTGAGAACCTCCTCCTTTTTTTGAAGTCGGTTAAAAATAATTAAAAAGTCATGTAAAATGGCTAACGTTAAGGTTGATGTAGGACCATTATCTTTGTTCGGGTAATTTTATAATAAGTCTGAGGAAAGTCTTAGCACAGTTTATCGATATCACTATAAGACTAAGAAATAAGTCTTAATAAAATAATTATATGTATATTTTTTTCCTTCCTTTGTCAAAATAAGCTAACCGTCTATAGCTACGTAAGTATGAAGCCCACAGCCCACACGTCCAATTGGCTTTAAGAGAAAGATTGGGAAGGTTTCGAAAGCGAATTAGGATTCCGCGCGCGAGGCCGCGAGCCAATCACGCGGCATTGTGGCCGCGGGTGAGGCACAATTAAATTACACGCGGGTCCCGCACGTCCACTGAATGTGTAAAGGCTTACATTTGCGTCCTTGGGACGTAGACGGATGTAAGTAAAACATAACATTCCTATACTGACCAAAGCCTAACTTCCAGTACTTTATGAAGGTTTGTTTTTTATAGATTGTTAGTAACAATGTTAGCGTTGCCAGTATACATATTTATATAGTGCAAAGACTGATTGTCAGAAAATATTTTTTATGCAACTGGACGACAAACGGTGGCTCATAGAAATCAGTACGGCTAGGCGGCTGGCCTCACGATTGATGCGATGCGGCCAAGAAAGATGAGCTGGCTTTCAAGCTCTTAGCTTAGACGGATCACGAAGAGTCGTTTGGTAGCGGACTCCAAGAGAGTAACGTTTATTAGAATATTAATAGGATAATCGGAAAACGGAGTTAGAAGGGGGGGGGGGGGGGGGGGCTTCTGTCAGCCAAGAAGGTAGAGTTGAGAGAGTTAGTTAAATTATGAACCTTTTGTACTCCCTGTCTCGGGTTACTTAGTGCAATACAAAATACGAATATCATTATCGATTTATGAATATATAAAATTAGTTAAATTGAATACACCCTTAATGCGCAATAAAAGATGGCTAAAGATGCTGAAAAAGCTATTTGAAGTTGATAACAGATGCAGTTTTATAATGCATTAAAACTTTTTTTCTGTCAATACATTTTATTTTGCCGTATGTTTCTCTTGTTACTAACTAAAATTTGTTACGGACACAATAAAATAATTCAAACAGCAAACAATTGGAACAATCAATAGTGTCAACACGTCTACGAGTTAACATGAAAAATTTACAACAACCAAAAATAAAACTTTATAACAATAAAGTTCAGCTAGCTATTAAAATAAATTAGACTTGTGGAGAGGTGCCATTGTGAACTTTAACAGCCTCTACTTAGGGTTCAGTTACACGGTCCAGCGCTGCAGCGCAGCAATGTGTTGGTATCGACAGGGTTTAGATGAATGATCACACGACAGTTCGCGTATAACGTGGGCCGAAGTCGTCCATCATATCCGGCCTTCGTGGCGCGAATTATGAGTAAAACTGACGATACCAGTATTGTAAATATTGAGCATATCGCGACGGTCACTTGGTCGAGTGATTTATCACGTCTGCTTCGGTGCTGACGAGATGGCAGATTGACCACATAAATCTCATGACTTGAACAGCCTGTGATGACCCAAATACATGATGGTTTGGTTTGGTTTCCCACGGGAGTTCTGCGCGGCTGTCAAAAAGAACGTGTTTGGCGTTCTTTAAAACATACATGTATTTATATCTTTAATTGTCATAGTGGCAAGCCCCGTTTTAAGCCTACTGTGCACGTAGACGCGCGTCATACACACTTATGGTCAATTGTCCATTGCTGCTTGTATGCAATCGTCAAATGAAACTCCATGGACAATTGGCCTAAACCTTTAAAAATGGCATCCTTAAGTCCAAGCTAACCGTGTATCCTGCATCAATAAATAAGGCAATGAGGACCTTTAAAGGTAAGCTGGGCTCTCTTCCACCTATTTAATATTGGTGGTACAATTCTCTATTTGTATTATTATGTACTGTGTATCTAAAATAAATTATGAAAAGTTTTTACGCACCAAGTATTTATAATATTAAAATCATTTGTGAATAAGGACATCATGAGGCAGTCTGTATTACTAATCTTTTTAAACATCTTTGCAATTTTCCAGCGTGGCTTACTGTAAATTTAACGCTGTAGGACGTTCCAAGACGTGAGCTTACCATTGGAATCATTGTGTTGACATGAAGACAAAGGTATGCGATATTATTATGTTATGTAGATGTGAATTTTAGTAAATTTTGCACAACCCCTATTCGATTAGGGTGAACGAATGCACGCGCAACTGACAAAACCTTTATTAAAGGGACCGTTGGGTGTCAAGGAGCTGTGTGACTAAAACCGAATCGAACTTATTATAATATAAATCGAAAATTCCCCATGACTGACGGCCGTACACTCACGCCGGCAATTAAAAGGGGTGGGGGAGGGTGGAACTGTCATCCATCATGGCGGATTACTGGGGACACTATTATTATTAGCAGCCGCCGATAACCGGCTTAATCCGGTTTTTGTTCAGCAATTTTCGACAATTCACGGACGGATGTCCATTGTGGGACGCGATGGTTCTTACAATCCTTTTCGTTCGGATAAAGTCGTATGTATATGACTTAGCATATACAGCTGTTTTATTACTGATATTTCTAAGTATTGTTTCGGTTTATTTATATCTAAAATACACATTCGCATACATATAGTTTCAAATTAGTCGTCTGATATAATAGTTAAAAAGTCGCAATAGTCAAATAGGGTCAAGCTCTCAGCGTGAGTGGGGAGTGCTTGTGTATGCATTCAAACATTTATGCATGTGTGCTAAGCTAGCTTTTGTAACAGAATCCTTGTTTTTCAAGCGAATCCCGTATTTTAATAACGATCAAATGCTACTCTCAAACAAGTAGGTTGATTTACCGTTATAATATTGCATAAAGTGGTACACTTATTTGATAAAAAGTCTAGTAATTCATGAACGATTGCATTGTTAATAGAAGTATTCAATTCATTCAGAATATATTTGAGTGTCCGGGTCCCACTTGTCTACAGCTGAGAACACAAACAAGACAAAATTGAGTGGTTTATTTCATCTCGTCTCCTCAGCTTCCTCGTCACTTGTTCCGGCCGAGAGCGGGCGAGACACGGAGCGGCGCCGAGATTAAATATTTCATTATTGGACCAATCTTTCTCAACGAGTTCAACAACAAAATTTGCTCTCTATATTTTTACACGTTTTTTTATTATCTCCAAGTAATTTATTCCGGCGTTACGTTTTTCTGTATTTATCTGGCTGTGCTTTGCCGTCGTCTGTTCGGGATTGGTTCTGTCTTTCGGTGTTTTCTAATGAGAATGAATGTTATAAGATTTGCACTGATTTTATAGTATTAACTATATGTATAAGTATAAACTTCTAATAAATTGTCAAATTGTCCCAAGAAACTATGGCCGCGTTCCACTAGACGCTCAAAACGCTCACAACGATCAAATTCGTATGATATTTTGATCATTGTGAGCGTTGTGAGCATCTAGTGGAACGCGCCCTACATCGACTGTATAGAATTTATTTCCATCCAGCAAGATCCAGCAAGTACTTACAAAAAAAACTTTATCTAAAAATATTCAGCACATGAATCAAACTGCATGGTTTTTGACATGTTCCAAAGTTTTGTCCGAAACTTGATCGACTGTAATTTGGCAGGTGCGAAATTGCGGAGAGACTGGGGCAATTATAGCCTTTCTAAGTCTTACTAAGCGCCGATTAAAATTTACCTAGGCCAAATTGTGCATGTAAATAGCATTGAAATGTAACGATTACAAGTATTAAACTATAATGCCTCTTACGATACTAACAAACAAAATATAATACTTACTTTTTATTAATTAAAAAAAATTCAATGTTGTCTGCTAATTTACAAGTAGCGTTTCAATTGCAGAGTAACATTTAACGAAGATAATTACATTTAAAATAAAAGATCATAACCAACGCAGCGAACTCTTGAAGTTGGGAAAACAAAAAGGAGAAATTTAAAAAGCCAAGAAATTTTTCTTGGCTTGCCAGAGTGTCTTAATTGCATCGCACCCTAGAAACTGTTCAAGCCGAGCTCCGTCTTAGTACTCGTCCAGGGTCATTATTCTAAGTTTAATCGTCGTAAATAAACAATTATCCCGTCGCAGGCAGCGAGCGCGCTCGAGAACATGAATATCACTTAAGCTGACTCGAGACACGCGACCGCCGTGCCGCTGTTCCTCCGCACTCCAAACGCCATTTTCTTTAAACCGCCTTTAGAAAAGTAATTCCTTACACAAAACTACAGATGCAAAACAAAAATATTGTAGCGTAGCTCGAAACATTCAGTTCACGACCGGCTAGTTGCGCTTCAAAATCCCCAGCAACTTCGGCCATTATTTGCCGAGCGAGTGTGGCGGCAAGCGGCGAGACATTTAAACACTGTACATTTTTGTCTTGAATGTAAAGTAGAGGCAAATTCGTTTAAGATTAAGACTTGTTTGTTCTGTGTCTGTGTTGGTTTGACTTTATTTTTCTTTTTCTTGAAGACGTTTACATTATAAGTGGCCAGGATAGACGAACAATGTTCCGTTTCTGTTGTTATCACGACGCACAACAAAACCTCAAACTGTGAGAGGCTTACAAGCAATCACGGGCCGGTCCGTGTTGCTTTGAGCATTACCAGCAACCGAAGGATATCTCCACATCTCATTTCCTCGACTCATCCCCTAGCCTTGGAGGATTAGACAGATTCTAAATGAAGCTCCTTCTGAGTCGCTTGCTTCATTAAGCTTTTTCATTACGTTATATTTATTCGGAAACTGACCTGTAAAGTAATTACTCGGATACCAATAAATTATTGTATCGTTAATTTAAATAGTTTCTATAAACATCTCTAGATTTTTAGTCGGAGACGGATTTCTGTAATGAGGGTACTAATCGGGCTAATGTGTTAATAATCCTTGTGGATTATTTGACTTACATCAATAATAGGTACTTCTAGATATATTCTTGTACACTTTAAGCACATAATCTTCCCACGTACACGTATTAGATCCTTAATTATGATCCGATAATGTTGTGAGCGAGTCCTTACGATGCCGAGATGTAGCTGGCTTGAAGATCATCTAGAGACGAGCCGTCTGAGGGCGGTTCTCTCGGTGCCCTTTAAGGATTACCGGTTCACGCGCGATCAAGCAGACTCACTTGTATAGCTTCACGCTACTATAACCTATATCCAATCTGATATGTAATATTACTGAATGTTATATTAAAATCAGGATTTCGGATTACGTACGCTTGAGTCATTGCTAGCTCATAACTTGTTATCTTCTCATCATTTACCTTCTCATATTTATTGGTGTTAGGTTTGCAGTGAGAAGAAAACTCGAGTACCTCTTGATTATAAGTAACATCTTCGTATAAGACTAAACCAGCGCTTAGACCAAAGTATTCTTTCTCTTTGAAGCATTGATAAAAACATTAAAAGGAATATCAATAAGGCATAAAGTCGGCGAGCATTATACAAATCCGTTCATGTTTTATCAAAGCGCGGTTCATTTTTTAAGCCGCAAAAAGGCCTCGACGGCACATTATTCATCCGCGAATTCTGGGAAGGAAATTATTCACCCGCATATAAAGGAAAGTGAGAACGGTGCGTGTTCTAAAGGACAGCGCAAGACAAACGGCTTTAGACGCTTTCACGGTTTAAGTAGCAGATGCGACTAACGCGCAATTTCACTTAACCGCTATAACTTCATACACGATAGCAATGAAGGAGATGATACTGTTAAGATACTGGGTTAGGCTGTGTTACGTTAAAATGCAATGTAAGCTTAACACTGATAAGGTATTAGTCTTGACAGAATAGGTCAATATTTAGTAGAGTGCAAGAGAGGAAATTATTTTACTTATATAATGATTTATAGACAATAGACATGTATAAAAAAATGATATAGACACTGCCTTTATCTAAAATAAATCTCTTCCAACATACCTAATAATGAAAAAGTTATAGAGATACTCGTAGCAGTCGCTAATTCTCGTCTCGTTTACCATCTCTTCCTGTAATCCATCATCCTGTTGAATCTATCCATGTAGCCGATTATCCTGGCATATTTTATGCCAAAGGTTCACCGTATGGGTGACCGCCTCGTAGCTTATATGCCTTTCACCGTTTCTTGAACGACAGGGCTTTCTATTAAAGTTCCGTTTCTCAGTCTCTAGCTTAATTATTTAGAAATAGCTATGTAAATAGTGCCTTAATCAAGATTTTTTTTATTATTATGGTTAAATGTTTTCCTTTCAAGAAAGACATGCTTGAGCACATGCGTAGTCCTTCCCACAATTTCCTGAAAATCTGCCGAAGTTAATTCGCCGAGTAATTTGTCAGACTTTAAGAGGTAGTAACGTTTCTATTCTAAATTAAATGTCTGCAGCGGTGGGGATTGTGGAGCTCGAAGCTAGACCAGACGGAGGTTTCATGATCCTGGCCTGTAATTAATGACGATCCTAGACTATACTCTCCGGGTAGCTTAAAAACTCCTTCAAAGGACTAATGCTAAGGCCAGGGTAATGGGATTTCGTTAAAGCACCGTAAGTGAAATACATAGACGCCGCAACTCAGAGTCACTAATGGTTACTTAAAACGCTCCTTAGTACAGAATTTGTATGGTGATTCTATACTAAGGAGCGATTAAAGTAACCGTTAGTGACTCTGAGTTGAGGCGAGAGACATTTTAGATTAATTTTATTCATCCTAACTATCGCGCAATTAAATATTATTATAATCATGACGACCATGATGATGGTATAAAGGTGTTTAGAATGAACAATGCAGACGAAATAAAGCATTTAGATATACGGAAGTAAGGGATGATGATAAAACAACTGGAATGTGGCTGCACGATTGAAAGTCGATAAGTTTTACAATTATGTAATGGACTTTCAATCGTGCAGCCACATTCCAGTTGTTATATAGTAATAGTTGAATAGTGTGGGGAACGGTGGTATCAATATCCCGAGCAGAAACGTACGTCTCTACACTCTCTACAATATAAAGTATTTACGCTTTTGGCACCTCCGAGGGGCTCGAGTAAAAAGCTCTTCTTTGTGTTATCTTAACTTATTTTAGTGACGCGATGTTACCTTTCAAGCAAATAAATGACAAGTATCGTTTTTCATCGCGACTGCCATCGTGCCTGGCTTTGTTATTGAATGAAAAATTGTTTTAAGTTTTCCATGAGATGACAAGGTTTATTCCTAATACTTTTTCCCCTCCCGTCATCGGTTTTAGATATGACTAAGCAGAACAGAAGGGCAAAAATAGGTACATTAGGTACCTACTTAAAGGTTGCTATTAAAATGATTACTACGGCTTCCTCAAATCTAACTTAAGTACGTCTTTGCCTTACGTGTGAGCGTTTACTGTTATTATTATTATACTTTAAGCTGCTTTACGCAGCGGGGTAAAACCTAGCTATCGTCCACTAACTACTTTACATATATCGGGCTGTATGTAAAAGGTACAAATAATAAATAATAATATCCTACCGCTAGCAACACGTCGCACCGAACTGAGTACGTAATCGTGACGTCACGTGTCATGACACCGTCGTCATTATATTGTTTTGGTTTTATTCCAGTCACAAAATAACAAAATAACCATTCTAGCGCGACAGGTCTTTGAGCGCGGTTCACACTTGAGCAGCCTTTATCTCTTTGCGTGTTGAATATAATAGTTTTCTATTCTAAATTCACTACAGTTTTAATTACAGCACGCATTTGTATAGCGACGTGAGGGGAGCTGGGGAGCTGGCGTTCCTCCTTGATTTACCACATTCTCGCGCGGGGAAATTATTCCCTCGTCCTGATTTACTACTCACGCATTTTTACCTGCATTATTAACCGCGGCGCGAACGATTTTCAGCTCTGTGGGGGCGGGGGAGGGTTTAAATTCATCGGAGTGTCGTCGCGTGGCTCGATTCAGTAATTCCATACGGCATATCGTTAATTTGTTGGAGATGCCGCGGTGGTTGAGCTTTGTCCCGTTCTTTTATTTCAACAACCGCTACGCCGCTCGGTTCTCATGTGTACAGTCAGCGGCAGCGGTGCTACAGCTACGTCCGTCCCACGTGTTCTCGGGCGAAATGATTTCATTAGGCTATTTGCGCTACAGCGGCTAACAACATACTCGTAGCAGCTAGAGTTATTGTAGCTTGGAATGGGTTGCGGGACTTTTGCTCAGTTTATAGGATTTCAAAGCTGCAGCATCTCTCTAAATAAAAATGATAGTAAATGTTAGAAAATTCATTTCAATGTTGGACTAGTTGGAATTTCAAGGTTTCATGCAAGTACGATCTGACTAGTTCTCTAACATTATAATGTTTATAAAGTGAATGCAAAATAAGTGTTTGTGGCACAGACTTGTATCCTAGCTTGGCGGTATTAATTTTTGAGCTACTGTGAACTTCAAAACCAATGAACTTTAAATTTATCGTTCCTTAAAGAAATAAAACAGACATCAGCGGAATGTAAGTTCAGTTTTCATACCAACATTACAGATATTTTTATCAATCGTTTACTCAAACGTCTCAAACCTAGACAAATAGAGACAGGTTAAGGTGAAGTGCGACATCGATGACAAACCGTACAAGAGTGCGAATCAATAAACCTTCAGACGGTGCAGACGACATAACACATTCTCGTTTCGGTTGAAGAAGTTATGAGAAGAAATAAAAGATATTGCAATCTGAGGGGACCGACACCTTCACCGCAGCCGTCTAGCCCGCGTTTACTTTGGGGGATACACACACACACACACACATATGTCGAGTGTTCATGAGAAGGTGTTCAATGTGTATTCAATGTGTATAACAATGTAATGTCTTGATTTTGTTGATATCGACACGCTTATTCACGTTCCGCCTTTAGAGAGCTCAGTTTCACTTGAGTTCCAGTTGAGCAGACAAAATTCTGTAACAATCGAGTTTAAGAACCTAAAAATGGACATGGTTTTAAATTGAATCATCATAACACTGTACACAATAAAGAAAACTCCATAAAAATAAATATCACAGCTCGATTGAAGCGTCAACCGTAATATCCAAGTTAAGTCTAAAAGATACACAGCCCGTGTCAGATAGGCATTTCCATAAAAAGCGCGGTTTCGCTACAGCGGCACCGGTTAACGCGAAGTAAGAAACACCACAAAAGATGTTATGCTCGCTCGAAATAGCTTCATACCAATTTCACCCTAACTGTAATTTTCTATAAGTTTGTTTTGCCGTGAGATGTCTAAGTAAAAAGGCGTAAACGTGGCGGCCAGGGGTACCGACGCCTAAGGATCTTTAAAGAAAAACGTATTTTACGGTTCCGTTAGCGTAAAGAATCCGCCAGCGAGTTGGCTTCGGCGTTCCGGGATTTTGAATAAATGGAGGCCCTTAAGCGATTATTATATAAAGGTACTTCAATACCTTAAATACAAAATAAAGGAGACCATACAAAAGTCTTGAATAGGTGTGAACTCGAACCAGAATAAGGTGCCGAGTCTTTTCATATAATGGACTTGAAGTTTTAAATTAGAAATGCCCTTTCTATGAAACGTTTTTCAATGTAAAACTATTATAAACTTTTTATCGTCGTTCACTATAATGAGATTGCGAATTGTAAAATGAGAAAACACTGGTGCGAGTTATTTTGACAAAGTCGCATTTGTTACTACTTCTGACAGCTTTAAATGTAATGTAAAAAAAGCAAAGCAACAATAATTAGCCATAATTGTCCCACTGCTGGGCTCGGGGTCTCCTTCCACAATATGAGGGGTATTAGACCATAGTCTACCACGTGCGGATTGGTAGACTTCACACGCCTTTGAGAACTGTTTATGGAGAACTCTCCGGTGTGCAGGTTTCCTCACGATGTTTTCCTTCACCGATGCAAGTGATAATTAACTTCTAATACGCACATAATATTTGAAAATTAGAGGTGCGTGCCAGAATTTGAACTCGGGCCCCTTCGTTCGGGAGACCAACGTTCAGGAGGACGTTCAACAGGAGTTCAGATTTACTACATTACTATTTAAATTTCATGTCACACACTTGTATTTTCATAGGTGATTATCGAAAATATTATTGATGAGAAATTGCAATGAAACTATTGTAAAGAAAACAAGTTGTTGAAGGCCTTAAGAACAAACAACATGGAGCTAGTACTGGCTGCAGCAGGCGGGTAGAATGCAGCGGATTGTCTGGTCATTCTATCGATCTATCTCCCTAGAAGCAGACAGAATCAATCAGCCGTTGAAGTATATACCTAATGAAACAAAAACATATTGCAGATTTTTACATTAATTTTCACATACCTAATGTCAATAGGGATAGCAACGTATCTGTGATCAATTTCCAGTGTGACAAATACTAACAATTACTAACTAGACGTTATAATTACTAACAGAAGTAACCTACACTAGCCGACCTAACTTCCACAGTCCTCTCACTAACGAATAATAACTAACTGCTATACAAGGCCAAGCCAACCCTCTGCGCTGTTACCTGATGAACAATAGACGAGCCACATTACTTTAGCCGGCAAGGCGTTGGTGATGAAAAAGTATTATTGAACTCCTTAGACTCCTTAGTCAATTATTCACTTATGATCAAGTAAATCGAATTAAACTCTGGTTGCTATCATAGAAGAAAATGCAAAGAAAAATGTGAGCGTCACAAACAAACAAATAGCGCTTAAGAAGTTAGTATTTGAAACTTAAGGTCAATACATACGTAACGTGCCTTTACCCGTACGGGACGGGACGTGAAGTTTTGAAAATATCATTTCATAGAAAATGTATGCGATAGCCATCCCGTCCACGTCATGTTTTCATCGACCTTATCTTGAAGTTTGAATGTTTGCCACACACTTCTGCATACCATCTAGTCACTAAATTATACGAGGAATCACAACAAGCGTAGTATCGACGTCACAACTTGCAAGTCAGTGAGGACAAGGCATTCGTAGCATTCTCCGTAGCACAATGGCTTCGTAGCGCACGGCGTAGCGTCGTAGCGGCGTGGCCACAATGCATGGCCGCGCGGCCGCCCGCAAAGACCCCGACTCCCATTGGACCACCGCCAGCTACGAACCTCGATCGATCCTAGAAATAACGAAGAACGTCCCACGTGAAAGGAAAGGTTTTCCTTTTGACGGTTTTCCTCTCCTTCTACGTAACTTTTTTATATTCTCGACAATAGAACAAATAGTTCGTTTTCATTTCTTTTGAAGTATTGTGGAGGACAATGAAATATAAAGACTTATAAGTGCTTGCTCTTTTGAGATCCTGTTTTGCTTATCGAGCGGATAAAAGCCAAGAAAAGTGGCATAGAATAAACTGATGTGGTCGATTGACTTTTTAATAAGTTGACAGCGATGCTTCAATATTTTGGAAGAACGATATAGTATACATATCAACACATATATATTAACACTTAACTTAGTCTAAGAGAGAGATAGAGAGTCTGAGAATTCTTGGAAATAAAAGAGCCATGTCCTGCAATAGAACCACATCCACTACAAAAACAATTCTAACCACAAAATAAGTTCAAAGAAACTCCACACTGGATCCGCCGCGCGATATTTTATTTTATGCACAGACGTGTACGGAAAGATTGCACACAACATTCAATTTCCATTACGAAGTCAAAGACGGGACCAGTCGCACGAAACATTCGTGTTTGTGAACAGGAATCTTTGTGCCGCCGCCCGTCCGCGCCGAAAAGATTTTTGAGGCGCTTATGTCAAAGTAGGTTAGCAGCTTCATAAATACCAGCGGCGCATATGCTCGTTCCGGAGCCATGTTTTATAGCTCCTGGTGGTCGATTCTCATTTGTAAGTTGGTTGTTTCACAGCGGGAGATGAGTGATAGGCTGTTACTAGTAATCGTTGTTCTATCAACGGGTAAAGTTGACGGACGTTGAGGTAATTTTTATTGTTTTGATGTTACAAAATCTATATTTTTTTCTTTGAAAAATAATTTATTTTGCTTAACTTGAGATTCCTTATTTGGAAGTAATGTCGTGCGATGTTTAAAAATTCGTAGTTATAGCTATCAAAACAGAAATCATAACATGGCTGATCATTAATGTTATACAACACATGAACACAAAATGGAAAAAAAAACACGAATACGTTAGAAAACGACGACTCGTTTGGCGGCTGACTCTACTCAAGGGTGGTAGCTATCCAAGCGAACTTCTTGGAAAAATAATAATAGTAATAATGGTATTAATAAACAATTAAAATCAATGTTACCATTATAATCCCTTCGAGGGGTCCTACCACCAGCGGGTCAGATTTAGTTGCCTCTTACGATACCCATCCGGCGTGGAATTGGTATTCTAAGCCGCCCCAATACGGCTAAAAACTTTTTCGTTACTTGCCCTTGGTGAAGCAAGCGGCTGGTTCCCCGCACTAGTGGTCGATTCTCATTTATTATTCACGACGGAATTTATTTGCCGGCGAGCGGCGAGCGGCGAGCGGTCCCGCCGCGTGTCTCGCGCGGTGCTGCCGCCGAGCCACTTTGCTCCCATGTGTAGTTAGTTATACGTCATCCCCTCTTTATTACCACCACTTTATACATGAATCTCGCATAACGTACTCAACGATTTACCTTCGTTATTTATTTCTTAAATTACCTTTTTACACCATTAACATTCTAATAAGGCGTTTTCGCTAATAACGAATGAGTGCTTTTCCGCTTTCTAAAATGCATTCGATCGAGGTTCATCACATTCGAATCGCACACCTGGTTCGTAGGAAATAAGGTGCATAATACAAACTTTTTAGGGTTGAGTAACACGTCGTATTTTCTTACGTAAAGGAGGCGACAGTGTTCATTAAGCAACCGTAAAGCCAAATTGCCGCTCACAGTGTCGCGAAGTGCCCCCGGACTGAAGACACGTACCTACTCAGACGCCTCTGTATATATGACATAATCGTTATAATTTCCTTTGTGTATTTAATAAGTCACTAATGATAGCCTTTTTGTAGTGACGAGACGGGCATTAAAGTCATGCCGAGGCATTGTTATTGGAAATTGAAAATGCTCGTTCCCCGTTCAATATTTCAATGCTTAAGTAGTTTGTTTGCGAGCAGTGCGGGCTTTGTTTCGTTTTCAAATGAAGCTGCGCCAAGTTTTGTAATGTTTCAAGACTTGCTTTCGATTGCTCTTCTCCCTCGAGTAGTGGAGCTTTTCTTTTCTTTGGGATCGTGTTTGTTTTAAGTTGGAGTGGTTGCTCCGACGAAAAATCTTTAACACGGCTACTTATACCAGCCGGCGAAATGAACAGACTTTTAATGCCTTAAGGGCGCAATATAATAAGAAACGTTTGCGCGAATAAAAAATGTCTCATGCAAAGAAAACGGGGCGTAGCTTCACTGTAGTACATCAATTTAGTAGGTACATGCATGTTGTGCTCTCGTAGATACGAGTAAGTTAACGGTAATAATAAAACGGAGGGAACATTGAACTCCGCGCCCAGACAGGTCAAAGCCCCGCAAGTCAGGCCAGACAAGTCGGTCAGCGCAGTAGACGGCAATCGCAGCTTCGGTAAAAATGTAAATCTTTGCAAAAGCAATCAATCAGCTTGCACTCTCACCGCTTTGCGGGGACACCACACGAATATCTAATTTTGTTTGTTACCCCCGTTCTTCCTTAACCTCCTCGCTGCCCCCCCTCGGAACCCCAAAGCTACGGCGCAAGCGTCGAACACCCTAAATCCTGGCGGACGTTTTGATGGATCACCCTTAATGACAAGCACTGAAGGGGACGTAGGGATGGACATTATCGGCACGGTTTATCGATTAACTTCAGTGTCGATGGAAGAGGAAATTGGCTCGATAACATCTAATTATTTGTAACAGTACTCCCAGTAATATATAAGAAACGAAATAGGGTGTAAAGAGTATGAAGCTTTGCAATGCCTGATCAAATATAAAGATATTTAACTGTTACTTGACTAATTGATGTCTACGTACTTCCAATGTTGATGTATTGGACCTTAGTTGAATTAACCTAAATACCATAATGGCATAATGGCATTGCCATTATTCCAAAACCGAGTCCTTTCTAAAACTAAAGTAATAAAAAATGCCGTTATCATTGTAATAGTAGGGGACCTCAGAAGAGGGATTTTTTTTTTTTACTCGAGCGCGGCAGATTAATATAAGACAGGATACCTTACATATTGATAAGTACCTCCAGCCAGTATGAGCCTTTAATATAGGGGGTTACGCTCAGGGGAACCTTGATTGACGATTTTTATTAATTTTGGCTTGCGGAAATCGTCAGTTTTTTTTTTGTTCTGGTATAAAGCAACAACCCATAATTGTCCCACTGCTGGGCTCGGGGTCTCCTCTCACAATGTGAGGGTTAGGCCATAGTCTTCCACGCTGGCCAAGTGCGGATTGGTAGACTTCACACACCTTCGAGAACTTTTATGGAGAACTTTCTGGTGTGCAGGTTTCCTCACGATGTTTTCCTTCACCGAAGCCAGTGATAATTAACATGTAATACGCACATAATATTTTGAAAATTAGAGGTGCGTGCCAGGATTTGAACTCGGGCCCCTTCGTTCGGGAGACCAACGTTCTACCGCTAGGCTATCACTGCTTTTTGTTCTGGTATATATTACCTTTAAAATAAACAAGTCAAGGCATACGAAACAAGATCGGTTATTAGTACTGAAGAATATTCGATATCGACAATCTCGTGTCGTAGCCCGCGCGTCCCTATCCCGCCGCCACACGCCCCATACATGAGCAGCACTCGCTACAATTGTATTAGACATTAGCGATGCCGCACCGCTCAACGTCCTTTTAAACCCCACGGAACAGCCATTCTACCTCTGTTACATCTTTTCGTATTTTACGCATTGAACATCTCATAATAGTCCATTGAAAGCTGTTATGGTTATAAATTTGAGGGATAAAATATTTTACCACCAATTTTTATCCATGTTATGTCATCGACAAGAGTATTTAATTTTTCTTCATCCCTTTACGTTACCTTTGTTAAGTATCGAGCTCAGTTGTGGTAAGCAAGAAGCAGCTTTGAGGGTAAAAAGATTTCAGGTTTTTCTAAAACTAAATTCTACTTAAAACACTTTCTGTTACTTAGCGATAGACAACGCACTTGCTAAATTAGTGGACTTTGAAGCTTGACACTTCGTACAGAAGTTTCTTATAGAGTAGGGTCTTATTAGGAATAATTTATAAAGTGGTAAAATGAAAAAAATAAAAAAAAACGCTTCACACTCATAGCCCCACACTAGGATTCCCTGTGTCGTGGGTGCCATGAACAACACACAAGACAAGGACATTCACACGCAGACCGAGAACAGAAATTCAAACTCTTCATTCAAATTTCCGCCTCGCTGGGAATCGAACCCAGGACCCTCGGTGCGGCGATCCGGCATGGTAACCATTGCGCCACACTGGTCGTCTGGTGTGTGGTATAAAAATAATTTCCGTACAACGCAATATGCAAGTACAGTATCCGTGTTTACACAAAATGCAAGCAAGTTGCCAGCGAGCGACAATCGACTCGTGACAATCGTGCGTTAAAGTGGACAGAACGCCTAATAGCGATCTGTAAGGTAATAGCGAACACGAATATTTGCATAAAAGTACACCGTTGTAATGAAGCGAGAATATTAAAACCTTGATGCTGTAACTTCACCAATAAGCTTCAGGTCAATAATGGACTGACGGCGAACTGCTGCCGGCAAGACACCTGCTTCCTCGCTCCCGACACTTCTAACTTTTCAAAATGGTGTTTGAAAGAAACTACAAACATTCTATGCTTACGATCTATTAAGTTAGGTAGTCATGGTTCTATGGAGATTTAAGTAGTATGAAAGATGCAATAATAGTGTGATATGATCTTTGTTTGTAGTTACTTAATAAAAAGATATTATGAGACGTGTACTCTAATCATACGAGCTGAATAAAAAATCATAAAAACACATTTTGATGCTTTAAATTAAAGAAACAATGTCAATGTGTTCGTTTAAATGTTCAATTCATTTAATCAAATAATGATGAGTATTAATTAATTATATCTAACAATTCAACGTTTGGTAAACGGTCGCAGGTACAAATACTTTAAAGGTTCTCCATTGAAAATACGCAACCATTTTATAATATTCATCTCAACCCGTTACAGTGAGCTATCCCAGGACAAGAAGCAACAAGAAGCTCTCTAACAATTTCTACTCTTATCATGTGTGTTGACTGTAGAGCTCCAATTCACCGCCAGAGCAGTGTATGAAGCTCTTCAAAGGTTCAACCCTACAATCTGAGAGGAAACTCATGTCCTCCAGTGCAGCAGTGGGACCGC
Source organism: Thymelicus sylvestris (assembly GCA_911387775.1). Lineage (NCBI taxonomy): Eukaryota > Metazoa > Arthropoda > Insecta > Lepidoptera > Hesperiidae > Thymelicus > Thymelicus sylvestris. The sequence continues at coordinate 16,423,060 of OU426898.1, read as the reverse complement.
AATCCGCATGGGTCCTTGATGACAGTGCAATACAATTAAATATTAATTGAACATGCTGAGCAAATGGACGACACGAACTCGTGCGTCCCGTGAGTAGTGCGAGCATCGCCATGATTAATGTCCCCCGTCACGAAATCCGGCTTCACTCGACAATTACTGCACCAATTGTTTCGTATCGATTGAATGACATGTATTTTTGTTGACGAGTGTATATTGTTAGTTCATGGATTTTCAGCTTTGTGTTCTAGTCCTTAAAGTCCTCGTCTTAGTGAATACAAGAATTTCTGTCGCGTTTCCTGATTGATGTATCGCATGCGGTTGCGGTGTCTTGGGACCGGCTGCGTGTCTCCCTGTTCCATTTGTCTCTGAATCATGGATGAAAAGCAAGAAAAAAACCGTTTCAAATGAAAAAGCTAACGGTATAAACATACTTTATACTAATAGAAAATTAACAATTAATAACAAAATAGACGGTATTAAAATGCACCTCTTCATTTCAAACTCATTAGGGAATAAATGCAAAATTAGTTAAAACTTAAAAAACTTTTATTATGTACCTAATTCACTACCTGATATTTATCCCACTCGTTGTCTTTGTAATTAGGATCAGTATTATAAAAACTAAATTCATCTTACGAGGAACATGTAAAATTATTATATTTAGGACAATACTAACTTTAGTTATAAGTTGGTACACTTATCAACCTCGGCGATATCTTTTAAATCGTTGCCCCCGAGGCAAATAAGTCTGGATGATTGAATGCCGTGACACTTCAAATAAAACGATTTTACATGTGTTCAAACTTCAAAGAGTTGTACTCGTCCTGTTATTCATATTCCAAACCCCGACTACTGAGGAATTCTTTCTAATTTATTGAATCGGAAAACTCTTTAGCATTGTGTGTCTGCTCCTATTACTCTCCTTGATTGCTATCTCGCATGTGTGCAGGTGTCTTGGGATTTTGAAAGCAAGCGCTGCTTTCAAAGATATTCGCTGTGCGATACGTGTATGGCGGATTAAAGTACGAAATCATGTGCACTCGTACAATATGTATATGGCGTTAATGTGTTTTCTATGTTAAAAATATCGCTAAAACGTTTTCTTTATCAAAATGCACAATGATTTTCCTTCTGTTATTTGAAAACGTCGTTATGAAAAGTTTCATTTGGTGTTCTTGAATAATTTATCTAAATATACTTAATTTGTTGTGTCCTTCTTCTAGACACGCTGTATTAGGCTACTAGGATAAGGATTTTGAGTTTAAATCTATCCCTATCTTTATTTCTAAAAGTGGATTTTAGAATCGGCTACCATAAGATCATAAACAAGCAACGAAAATACATGTAGGCTCATTCATAAAATTAATAGAAGTTCATTGAATTTCAAAAATAAATATACAATTTATATACTCGTAGTATACATAATATGCAAGTGCAAATAATACACTGTACTTCCCAGCACAATACATGTTAGATAATAAAACAGTAATTTTCCTTCGTATTTAGTAAGTTAATTCTATTCCACCGTTAGTAATGTCCTGTGATTAGCGCTCGCACGGAGTTTCTCCTGCAAGACTTGCAGCATGCAAATGTGGATGCTCCGGTCCGGCTCTGGTCCGAATGATCTTGTAATCTGGAACATAATTTCCTTACCGTTTATCTAGAACTCGCAGCGTTCATAGTTAAGCTACGGCTACATCCAACCTCGATCTAATCTATATATTTGTTCCCGTTTTTGCTACAATTACGCTGACGGTAGATTATGAAAGACACAGTTAAAGATTACGTGGAGAAGGAGTGCATAAAGCCAACATTTTTTATAAATTATTTATTACACAATTAAAATAGACATTACAGATCTTACATCTAATGCGTCTAATCTTAATATATATAAATTACGTGTCACGTTGTTTGTCCGCAATGGACTCCTAAACTACTTTACCGATTTTAATCAAATTTCCACACCGTGTGGAGTTTGATCCAACTTGAAAGATAGGATAGCTTACATCTCAAAATAAATAAAAAACTTTTGACAGAGCGAAGTCTGTCCGGGCAGCTAGTTAATTACTATTATTTACATAGATACACACGCTGTACGCTGTATGCATCGAATATTGGACACATCTGCTGGCCTCTCTGCGAAATACAGCAGAATTTTCTCTAGTATATGTATATTATGTAATTAAGAATGCACATGTATGGCTTTTACATACTTACTTTTCTCAGCACATCTTTTATGTTAGTGAAAAATTGTTACAGAATGATTTCCTAACATACTCGTTACTTGATACCGACTATTAATTTCTCTATTCTATTCTATTTGTAAATCAATTTATTTGGATCATCGAATTACATTATACCTCTATTGAAATTTTATATTGTGTGATTTTGTCTATCTACGCAGTACCTGTAGCAGTACCTACTCGTATAACTATTAAACGTATTTTTGTATTTATGTAATCTTTTAAACAGTAATTATTACCTCAAATAATAATTTAAGGCTCTTTGTTATCTGTGTTATCTGCATACACATCGATATTGTGTGTGTGATGTGTCTGACCGAAAATACGGTGGTAGTCATTCCCGCCATTATACATGACCACAGATTAATTACAACACATTACATGCATTACGGTCGGTCACAAAATTAAGTGGGAAACGGGAATAGTCATAAATAAATTAATGTGTTCGCCATTAATATATACTGGCCCGTATTATTGTTAAATGGTTATTAGTTTATATATCATGTGCTAACTAATTTCGACAGCAAAATATTTTATTCTGTGCCCACAGGAAAATATATTTCGAGCAGGATATCCAAACTTAGATAGATAGATAACTCTTCATTATTTGCACACCACATATTATAAAATCGTACAAGGATACGAGTAGAAGTTAAGTTGGAAGTACAAAAAACAAACGCTTACACACTCACACCCCCACAGTAGATTTTTACAAATATTTATCTGTCACATAAATATCTGCCCCGGCCGGGAATCGAACCCGGGACCCGGTTTAATATAATTAATAAAATCAATTTCTGTCAGTCCAACTTCTACGTATAGTTAGTGGTTTCTTATAGTTGTGCAACTAACAATGGAACTACTTAAAGTATTTGAAATCGATTAAATTATTATCTTGACAACGACATAATTGTACATCAACGGCCAATTTAAGCGGCAATGGGCTAGCCATGTCATGGTTTCGATCAATGAACGTGGGTGAAGGAAGGTTGAACAAATGAATTGAGACAGAACCTAGCATCAGGTATGGTGATGACCTGAAGAAGACAGAGGGTATTAGGCGAAGCCGATGTCCAGCTGTCCAAAAGCTTATGGTGTTTCTTTCTCTTCTCTATTGGAAACAAATAAATTATATCTGTCTTCCTATTAACGTTAACGTCATTCGTTAAACTTTATCAGAGGCCTTTAGACATTTTAAAAGTTCCTTGCCAAGTACCTAGAAATATTTCTGTCGAGCTCTCATGGACCAGTTATCCTTGCATCCTCTTTTGTAAGTAAGTTTGTTTAGTTGCTAAGATTAATAAATATTTTTTTCTTTCCAGATCCTGTGCACAATAAATAGAAGCATCACATAGTTTGGTGAGTATTCTTACCTCATTTGACAATTTATTGGTCGACATAGGATCATGAGTACATACCTACATAGATCAGCATTATCTAAGAAATAATAAAATTATGATTATGACTGTTTTATGAAAAGCGTGTAGGGTTATAATTAGTTAAAATAGTGGACTGTGGGGTTAACCCGTTCAATTGTAGAAGGAAACTTGACTCAACTATGTATCATTGTCATATTATGGAAGTCGATATTCGATATATGTATTACGAATGCATTACCGGCGGGACATGTCTCTTCTCTGCCACGATATCGTTCTGCAGTCATCCACTCCAGGGTAGGATAAAATGTATCATTCCATTGTGCTTTTGTAGATATTTCGGAAACAATTCGTCCGCTGAAGTATTATTTATACCCGCCTTAATGGTTTTTCTCTTGTTCCGTTTCCGTATTAAAAATGCATGACAATAATAAAAGGCAATCAATGTAATCAATCGACGAATCAGCGGTTGGTTTTCGGTCGTTCGCAATTTAAATTTAAATTTGTTTGTATTGTTTAATTTATGTATGGTCAATGTATTACGTGGTGCGCAATTTATATCGTAATTAATCAGTCAATTTGTCTTTATTAACCGACTTCAAAAAAGGAGGAGGTTCTCAATTCGACTGTTTTTTTATGTTTGTTACCTCAGAACTTTGGACTGGGCGAACCGATTTTGATGATTCTTTTTTTAATCGAAAGCTGGTGGCTGTCATGTGGTCCCACATAAATTTTATTGAGATATGACAATGGCATCCATGAGAAAACCACATAAGTCGTAAATTTGTGTTAAGATGTGCGCGACAAATTGACGAATAACTCAATATCACGCCAACCGATTTCGATGATTCTTTTTTTAATCGAAAGCAGGCGCTTGTCATGTGGTCTCACATAAATTTGAATGAGATCTGACAACTATGTAGTTTTTGAGACTTTGAAGTCGGTTATTTTTTGTTAGTAAAATTTAGATTATGACTGTATGTGTATGTACCAACTGGGTATACCTATTGGGTGATGGCCAGTATCAGTCTCCCGCCGTGCCAAGGGTCCTGGGTTCGATTCCCAGCGAGGCGGAAATTTGAATGATGAGTTTGAACTTCTTTTCTCGGTCTGGGTGTGTATATCCTGTCTTTGTGTTGTCTGTGGCATCCATGACACGAGACATCCTTGTGTGGAGCTATGAGTGTATGGCGTTTAAAAAAAATGTAGTTGATTTTTAGTAGGTATTTGTAGCTATATTTTTAACACAGGTACAATACCACAGTACCAAAAGGACAGAGGAAACGGAAGTGTGTAATTCTAAATGTAGCATGTATGCAAGTATGCACAATGCACACTCCTCTTTAATAATAATTAATTTTTTACCCTACTACTTTGTGTATAAAGTTCAAATTAAAAATAATGCTGGTGAAGATACTTAACAGAGAAGGTATAAATCGATCGACGCATACATTTCGCTGTCGTCGCCGCGCGTCGCATGCGCTTGCGCCACTTTGTGGGGTGACAATATGTTTCATTGGCTATTTAGGAACTACATACCATCTGCGATTGCATACCTGATATAAAATATATTAAAACTATAATGTAGGTAAGTTTGAGGTAACATTTGGCGTTAATCGTTATATCAATTGGTTCACTAATAAAGAAAAAACAATCTAAAGATTTTTTGTGAGATTTTTTTACTTTAGTAAGCCGAGATGTTTCGTTTGATGTTAAACGTTAAACGGCACACCGTTTAATGCGTTGCCAGCCAAAAGAAATAGATGGACTAGCTCTCCGATACTACAACGAAAACACGTTAATGATTTCGCGGTTCATTTTAGAAGAAGGGTGATAGCTAGCCGGGCGGGTAAAACTACGCTATTAACTAACGTTTTTAGTTATTCTCTAAACTAAACAGTAAAATTTCACGCAAAACGTATTTTTAATCGCATTAAAGAATTAGCTCTGTGACTTGTAACAAGTCTATTGCGCTTCGAAGACAATTTGCAAATTGCATTGAAATATGAAAATGTTGTACTTTGCTGTAGTTTGTGTATATTATCTACTGTTAGATAGAGCAAATATTAATACCACCACAATAGTTTATAGTGACCACCACAGGCATGGATCATTGCAGGAGTCACATTTTTAGCGTTAAGTGGCATTATATTTCCAAGTTATTAGAAAATATGTATTAAAAATGACATTAAAAATCTTGTCTAGAATTGTAGTCACCCTTCACGTTGGAGTGCGCGGCCAATCACGTCCCGGCCGGGCTGCGCGCGCGCAAACAAATGACGGCCATCTTGAATTATAATCTCCACTCGGTGGGTGGCCACAACTTTCGCATGATCGGCATTTTGCAACACTGCAGTAATAATGTTATCATTAAGTTTTTTAGATAAACATAATTAAGACGAACTTTCTTTTTATTTTATTGCCTGAAGGCTGCCAAAAAAGGAGACGAGCTATCTTACCGGTCACCGTTTCCTATGGACATGAGCAACAACAAAGTGGTCGCCTGAGCTTTGCTTGCATTGAAGAAGAGCTTTTTACGCATTTCTTGAAGAACCCCAAGTTATAGCGCTGTGGAAAAACCTCAGAAATTTTTATTTTTCGCTGAAAGTCCTTTATCCATGCCAACCATGGAACCATTTACTATGAATGGTTCAAACCGTTGTTTTGAATGTTTTTGCACCATGAACCACACAAAGTCGGCATAAACTGTGATCTTCAGAGCACCGCTTTCGAGATTAGTTTGAGGCCAATTCATTCGAACAACAGTCTTAAGAATCAGACGATTTCTATTAATTAAACTCAACTCCCATCAAAGTAACACGTGATTTAGATTACACGAAGTAAACGCACATTATGAGATACGAGGAATATTTATAGGCAAGATTTAATGTAATTATGGTAACCAATACCACAATTAGTTGTTATAGCCACTTAATTATTGCTTAGTGGAAGCGAAAATACGACTTATAAGCGTATCAATAAATTACATTTTATTTTTATTTTTTTGGCAACGCGTCGTTGATACCTGGGTGAATATCAAATCGGCAAATTTTACGTGTCCACGTTGAGAATCAATGTGTAAAATGATAGAATGTTTCTGATTTTTTTATATAGTAAACTACGTATCTTCTTTTAATTGGGGCCACATTGTTTTTTTAAATATATGTGTATATAAAAAATCAGGGTAAAAAAAATGCCTTAAAATTCAAGTTTGGTGGTATGTCCCAGCTCCATTTTTTGATATAATTTCATTCACCACAGTGACAATTGAAGTTAAAATAAAAAATATATAATTTCGTTAGTATACACATAAGATACACTATCTAAAAATAACTAAACCATATTATAAAATGTTATTTAACATCACAGGATACTCGATCAAAGTTTGTCCAAGAAAAAACCAAAATCTTGGGTGCACTTTTTGTTCAACTTACTAAAACATGAACTTTCTAATGTATGCGATCATTTAATTTTTATTATTTCGCATGGCACAGGAGTGTGGTTGCGCTTGAGTATAACGGGTATGTGATTAGAGCAATGACTTCCCGCCAAAACAAAAGTACCCGCTTGGGTAGCACAGGGGGAAAAGAATTGTTAAATTTTTGGTGGATCGATTTACTGTCTATTTTAAAGTGCTTTTATAGTAAGCTACACAATATAGGTACTGATTTGGATTACGCATAAAACAGTTATATAAATTTAATTGTAACTTAAGACCCCTATTTTTAAAGATTTTTTTTATGCATGATCCAAGTTTGGTGGCTCAATTTTGGTGGATTTGGTGGCGTTTATGCGTGACCAAAATTTAAAACGAGCCACTTGAGTGAAACTAGGGCTTCAAAGTGTTCGCCAGGGATCTGTTTATTGGGCAAAGTCAGCTTACGAGGTTGAAGACCGAGTCCAGCACCATGTTTTCGTCGAAATCTGAAGTTCTGAGAGATGGTCGTATGCCTCCTCTCAAGCTCCAGCTGCCTGCGAGGACAATAACAATCAAGCTAAACTGACCCGACACTACACACAGGATATCCCGGACGCCGCCTGTATAAGATAAGAGAAGCTCTCAAATAGCTTAAAAAGAACAAGGCTCCGGGAAATGACGGATTCACAATAGCTTCTATGAGCTAATGGGAAACCTCTACTAATGACGCTCCAATAGCTGTTCGTTTCCGTCATCAATACTGGAACTACCCCGGAAGCGTGCAGCAGAACTGTAGTGACTCTGTTCTTCAAGAAGGGCGAAAAAGCCCTTTTGAAGAACTATAAAGGCCATTGCATTTCTGAACCACGTTTGTAAGCTGTTTGCGAGGGTGCTCACAAATCGCATGGCAGGTTTGACGAATTCCAGCCTCCCGAACAAGCAGGATTCCGAAAGGCTACAAAACCATAGACCATAATATACACATACTGAGGCAGATTATACAAAAGACCAAGGAGTATAATCTGCTGTTATGTGTTGCTTATATAGACTATGAGAAAGCCTTTGATTCTATCGGTATCGGTATCGGTACTTAATTCTCATATCGAGGTGTTGAAGTGTTTGTAATCATCAGGTACCATTTCCGTCAGAGTATACGACACAGCTACGAACCCTATACAACTGCAGAGAGATGTCAGGCAAAGGGACGTCATATCTCCTAAACTGTTCACTGCTGCGTTGGAAGACGTGTTCAAGCTGATGGAATGGAAATAACGTGGTATCATCGTGGTCAATAGTGACATCACACACTTGCGATATGCCGATGAAATAGTCTATCTGGCAAGATCCCTTGAGGAACTTGGTAAAATTATAGGGGACTTGAACAGCGCCACAATCGGTGGGTCTTAAGATGAACATGGACAAGACGAAAATCATGACCAATGTCTATATCATGTACCTACGTCCAACTTCGAGAAATAAGACTCGTAGAATTCAACTCGAATGGGCTGCTTTCGGGAAACTGCGTCATATCTTGTCGTCCAAAACACTATCTCATTGCCTGAAGTCGAAGGTGTTGTTGCAGTGTGTGTTGCCAGTGATGACATACAGCTCCGAGACGTCGTGCTTTATTATTATAAACTCCTTATTCATAAACTCAAAGTCACAAAGCGGACAGAGAGAGAAAAACGGATGGAGAGGGCTATGCTCGGTATTTCTGTACGTGATCGAATCAGAAATGACGTAGACGAACCAGAATAATCGACATAGCTCATCGAGTACGCCGGCTGAAGTGGCAATGGGCTGGACACGTAATTCGAAGGACCGATGACCATTGGGAAGAGGTCATCGAATGGCGCCCACGTCTTGGAAAAAGGAGCATTGGAAGCTCCCCAACCAGGTGGACTGACGACCTAAAGAAGAGAGCAGGTACCCTCTGGATTCAGAAGGCACAGGACTGGTCAGAGTGGCGCAAGTTAGGGGAGGCCTGTGTCCACCAAGGGCTGATGGATTGATAGATGTTAAATAGTAATATCTATATTTTTTAACAATAGAGTTTTATAAAACGATGAAAGTTATTGATAATTCCCGAGAATTCGTGATATTAGCCACTTTGAGCTTTATTTTATTGATATTAGAGCTTTTGTGATAGAAAAATCCAATTTTGGTGTCACTGATTTTCAATTTTGGTGGGCACTTTTGATTTTGGTGGGCGATTATCAATTCTGGTGGCCACACTAGACTTTGAACTTAAATATCTCAAAAAGTTATCGAGATATTCATAGACCTCTTGAAGGTTCTTATAGCTTAGACTTTCTATTCTTATACCAGGTCCTCATTATTCACGAAAACTGAAGAGAAAATTTCGCCACCAAAGTTGAAAAAAAATGCAAGTTTCTGATAATGTGAATATTATTCACCCACCTGATATAATAAAGAGAGAGTGCGAATTTATAAGTGTACGTTCTCCACGTACACTGCATTCGTAATCTCCGCAACCGTCCAGCCTATTTGACAATTTCTTTCACAATTTGTGAAAAATGGTGAATAATTTGTTCCGGTTACACAGACTTTATATATCATGTGTATAGACATAAATTACCTCAAATCATAACAATACATGTAATAAAAATCGTAAGCATATACTTTAAATACTAGACGCACCATTACCACACTATAGGCACAGCACAGCCCACAGCTTGCGGCATTCCGATTCACAGTTCACAGAAGCTGTAGCCTGTAATAGTTAGTAAACGGACGCGGGTACACGCGGCAATACGCAGCGATGGATCAATTACAGTCCAGAGCTCGAGAACAGCGGTCCGATACCGGCAAACGATATCACAGATAATAACACTTCGCTAACTAATTTAAAATGAACCTTGGTGAAACTCAACAAAGTCACACTCAAAACACTTTGAGGTGGTCGACGAAGTATCAAGTACCAAAAATAACAAAAATATGTCGACGGCCAACAATGTAGGGTTACAATGTTAAATTGCTTTCTTATAGCGTCGCTGGTTTCGTCTTACCGGAAATGGATAAAGGATTGAAATAAATGTAACCGGGTGATACCTACATCCGAACACTCAAGCACAACACGCTTTTATCCGAAAAAATATACTGCTTTTATATGAAATAATAATAATAATAAATGTTTACACACTCACACTAAATAAATATTTTCCATGCTACAACTGGCATGCAGTCTGGCTTTGTCATCAGCTTTGATTACGTCGACGATTAAATATTGGATATACAAAAGTCAAGATTAGTGTTCGTAATAATAATTTTATGTTTGCAAAGCTTGCCAAACACTCCGTTTACAAAAAACCTGTGGGTTTAAGTCGTTGAGATTTTTAGTACCATCCTCTCGAGCAGTTCGTATTTAACTACCCATCGATAAGTGCACCTTAGTAGAAAAGAAACATAAAACCAGACGTTTCGAACAAATAAGATGTTGGTCCCATTTTAAATTTGTGACTTCGATATATTACGGCAGATAAGGGCTAGTGTTGTGCAGTTGTCGATATTGATAATACTTATTCAATGTTTTACGACAAAATTTGTCTATTTTACGAGTACAGTAACATCAGTAGGTATTTGCGGAGATAAATAATCGTGCAGTACCTGAGTAACCACGACTTGCTCTTTCTCCTCGAAAACCTTCTTGTTGAAAATTTGTGATTTTAGGCTGAAATACGATGAAACGTGGATCCGTTCATCTGTAAATTATAAGTCGATTAATTATCAACCTAAATGAACATAATTGAAGAATACGTACGGTAAACATTGTTTTTAAAGTCAGCACTTTACCTAACCTAGATATTGCACAATTCTTATTAAAATAAATTAGTGCACATAACATCAGCAGTCAGCTTGTTCGCGTGTTTTAATCTCTGACTTAATGACCTTCTTTGACACACTCACGTTGGCTACGCTACTTCTACACTCACCCTATATTGAATGTATGAAATACACAACAAAATAAATGTGAAATACATAGTATCGATATTACGGTAACATCACTAAGGTGATAAGTTTCGCTACCTGCGTCACCAGACGTCGCCAGTGTGGCAGCGCCCCCGCCGCCGACGACGCCACTGTCGCACTTGACTCTAGCTGAGGTACCGGAGGTGTTCCCAAAGCCAAACACTCAAGTGCTTCAACCGACCTTCGTGTGGTGGTCAACTAATTGCCGCGTTTAGAATTTATTATTCAGTGGGTTGTTAAATGTGGCAGTAAGGATCTCTGTGACAATTTTGTATTTCTTTTCCATTGAAGTAGTTTTGTTCTTGTTAAACTTACATGTCTCTTTCAAGGCTTTAAGGCCTAGAACACTCCAACAAACGTACTGAATGTCCATTTCATTCTTTACCAAAAAATATTATAAGACTACTTAAGATCTAAGAAAATGAGAATGTCTGTCTAATTCTCGTAATTAAAATTAGTGTTTCTAAATTTTAAAGCTGCACAAATTCCTCAGCGAGAACTCCGGTGGTCGAGACCCACGCGGCCACATCGCCATTAACTGTTATCGGAGAGCGATCTGTGAGCTGGGAGACATCCGGCCTTCGCAGAAACTCTGTTATCTGCTCGGGTTCGGATAGGCAACCGGCAGCTGTGGCACTGTGGGCACCCGCTGCGGTTGTTAAATCAGATGAGATAGAAACAAGGCACAAAGACATTAAGGCAGGAAAACTCTAAAATCCTTTGAAACATTCAATATCAGGTACATTTTGCGAGCAGTAGGGTATTCACAAGTGGCAAGAAAGAGTCATGATATTTGAATTTTGTTATCAAACTGTTTATGAGGATGTTACTGTATTATTCTGTGTAAAAATCTGGTATTTGGCGGGTAATGCGTGGATGACGGGTGGACGCGTGGATAAATTAAGATGCGTGAGTATTGCTAGGCTCGACAGGCGATATGTTTACCTACACGATATAGTTGCTGCTCAAATCAAATCAATCAGGACAAAATAAATATTTTGTGTAAAATTTGAGTCTGTAATTTGTGCTTTTTTTCAAAATAAGTTAAATATCTGCGGATAGAAATCTAAAACACGTGGATAATACTTAATAATATTGTCACGAAGTAGATTTAATCTTTGTAACAATGTTTCTTAAAAGATAATTCGTAAGTAAATAGACATCTGTCTGTGTGTTGAACTGTCTATATAACCAGGTCCGGTCGCCAATTCTATCCAACTTCCCATTTCAATAAATAAACACGCGATTATTATGCAAAGAGTCGTGGAACGCATCTACTTAAACGTAGAAGATGGAAGTACGCAATTGACAATGTAAATTATTCAGTATTGTCTTTACGTAATTATTCGCTGAGTCACTGATTTCCTTGTCCGTTTCGTATTGGCATCAGATGAGTGGGCATTGATTATAAAGTTAACAAACCAGATTTAACTTAATGCGTTTTGTTGTGTATCTATAAAAACTGTTGTGAATTAAACTCGACAGCAACTTTTGAGTAAATAAGTGTCATAAATAAGTGTAAATAACATTTATAAAAAAATAAGGTATAGTGGGTCGTAGTTTAGTCCGATCCGCTCGACTAAACTTACATTGCAAGGTCCTTCCTCACGAGCTGACGAGCTGTCCTGTACAAGTCAGGAAGTAGGTACTATAAGTATTATTATTAGTAACATGATTACATTATATTATTTTTCAGAGTCGACGGTTTTTGCCCAGCTGAGTGGGGCTCTGAGTTCGGTTCCCAGCTGAAGAAGATTTCTCTGCGATAGATTTTTGTTTATTCCCGTAGCGTACATTGTTGTTATGTCTCACTCATTCGTGTGTTTTCATACCATTCGCAACATAGGGGATTATAGGTAAATGTAAAAGTGGCTGTGACATACGGACGGACGGACAGACAGACAGACAGACAGACAGACAGACATGACGAATCTATAAGGGTTCCGTTTTTTGCCATTTGACTACGGAACCCTAAAAATGTATATATTATAATATGAGAGTGTGGAAAACATAGCATTAATTTCGGAACGTGTCAGCAATTCATTAGCGTAAGTACTCGAAATAATGAAAATTACGTACCAGTTACTTATTTATAAGTACTATTATTTCTTCTGTGCCGTAAGTAAAGTTATTTATAGCCAAACTTCACGACGGAAGTAAAAACTTCACGATCTTTAGCTAACGGAAATAACTGAATAAGTCTGTGTGATTATCCTATCTATACAATTAATTGGTGGGTATTCAATATAGTAAGTAACAAATTCATCACAATAATAAGCAATAAAGAAATAATGATGTAAGTTCCTGAATAGTCCAAGAAAAACATGTTTTCTCCCATATTTCCTTACAAAAGCTGAGCCGTTCAATAGAAGGAGGAATATTTCAAAGAAGCGGGTCAACAAATCAAGGGAGCCGTGTAAAGAGCTCTTGATACGACAATAAATTACGAAGAGGCCGCCGACGTCCTTTTAATATAAACAGCCCTCCCCCGACAATAATAGGGCGCAATGAAGTGCCTCTGGAGTTCTGCGTTTTGTCTCGCACGGGACCTCCTACCACGATCTCCGAGGAAAAGATGCGAAGGAAATACACGATAAACTTGTCATAGATTCTTCGTCTTTCTGTTTCCCTTATTTGATGTCAGTTAAGGGCTCTCTACACTCGCGCGAGAATCTCGCGAGAAGGCGAGAAAAACACGAGAACATGAATGTGGAACCGATTCACATAATCTTCGCAGGTTCTCGCCGTGTTCTCGGTTTTTTCGCGCGAGAAACTGACGAGAACCTGTGTTGATAATTTTTTACTTAGTTACCTAGGCAACCGCACAGTCTTGCACACAGAGTACTTAATCACTACATTTTAAGGGGGCCATTGACGATGCGATCTGTGCGATCCGTCGTTGCGATCAGTCGGCAACGACGGATCGGTAGTGTATGTTAAGATTGTTAACGATTTGCTTGATCGCAGACGATATCGGCGATCGCAACAAAAATCCATGCAATCATGAATATCGCAACGATGAATCGATAGTGTGTGGACCTTGGCTAGTGCGTTACGTAGGTACATAGCATACTACGTACGTATCAACATTCGATGGACAAAACAAATAAATTTTTTCTCCGTATTGGGGCGGCTTTAGAATACTAACCCCAAACCCACGTTGGATGGGTGTCGTAAGAGGCGACTAAATCCGGCCCCCTGGTGGTAGGACCCTCGGAGCGATTATATTGGTAGTATTGATTTTAATTGTTAATTAATACCATTATTTTATTTTATTTATTTATTTTTATTTTTCTTTATATTACTACTATTGTTATTTCTCCATGGGGTTCGGTTTTACTTTTCGCTTTTACCTCTGGTGTTGCTGATGTTCATGGGCGACGATAGCCACTTACCATCAGATAGATCGTCAGCTCGATTGCCGGCTGTTTCCATAAAAAAACTTCGTGGACTTATCGAGGACCGATGCCGCGATGACAATTCAATATTAAAAAAAAAGAAAAAAAGAAAGGAAAAACCTAGTTACACGCTTTATAATAGCTTTAAACGGTTAGACTTCTTCCGAACTTCGTTGACTTATCGAGGACCGATGATAATTCAATATTTATAGAAAAAAGAAAGAAAGAAAGAAAAAAAATGCTCGGCTATGTTCGGTTTACACGTATTAAGTAGTTAAGTAGTCTTCTTTTTCTCCACTTTTTTTAATTTGTTTTTTATCTTTAATATAAGCGTAATTATAATATGCAAATGCGCATAGTAATAAGCTTGCCGCAGCAGTAACTTCTGCGTCCATAGTCATCGAGCGTGAGAACTGTACTGAGAACCTTGCGAGTGTGTACCCAAGGAAGTTCTCGCCGAGATTCTCGCCGAGATCCTTGCCGAGATTCTCGGCGAGATTCTCGCGCGAGTATGGAGCGCCCATTAGAGGCGACGCTGCTTGTCTTTTCCTAGGGTTTAGCTAGAGTAATGCAATTAGTGAACATGAGTTTGGCCAATTATTTATTTATTTATTTATTTTGTACACACAAACATTTATAGGTTATACAGTTCAAGAGACAGTTTGTACAAGGGCACTACTTATTCCTATTAAGAAATCTCTTCCAGTAGGCCCATAAGTGGAATAGAGATTTAAAGAGGCAAACTCAGTGCGTACCTACATAATTAAATCTATATATATAAAATTGAAAAGCGACACACCGCTGATTAAACAAAAAATCTCAGAAACTGCCGAACCGATTAAGATGAAATTTGGCAGGGAGATAGTTTATGCTAAGGAGACGTCCACTAAGAACGGATTTTTGGAAATTCATCCCCTAAGGGGTACAAATAAGGGTTAGAAGACACTTTCATACAAACCAACTTTCTTAGTTTTAGATTTATAAATTTGAAAATTTTTATGTAGGTTTATAGTAATAAACAAAAGTTAACTTTAATATTTTTTTTTGGAAAATCATCCCTTAAAGGGTTAATTTACTGAATTGAACTTAGTAGGCAACTTCGTCATTTTTGAAGTTAAAAACATGAAAATTTACATATTAGCTCCAGACTAGAAACAAAATTTGTAATTATTATGTTTTTTTGGAAAATCATCCCCTAAAGGGTTAATTAAGAGTGCGAAAGTTAGTATGGACACTTCGTCAGTTTTGAAGTACGAAGGGCGAAAATCTGTATATAAGCTTATAGTTAGACTCAAAAAATAACTGTATCACTGTTTTCTCGAAATTCATCCCCTAAAAATAGGGGTTGGTATTCAACTACATACAAATCAACTTCGCCAATTTTAGAGTTATAAATATGAAATTTTTTATGTAAGTTTATAGTAATAAACAAAAGTTAATTTTAACATTTTTTTTCGGAAAATCATCCCTTAAAGGGTTAATTTAATGGATTTAATTTAGTATGCAACTTCGTCATTTTTAAAGTAAGAAGGGTGAAATTTTGTACATAAGCATATAGTTAGACACAAAAAATAACTGTATCACTGTTTTCTCGAAATTCATCCCCTAAAAATAGGGGTTGGAAGCCATTTATGTATAAATCAACTTCGTCAGTTTTAGACTTATAAATATGAAAATTTTTATATAAGTTTATAGTTGTGAACAAAAGTTAATTTTAACACGGTTTTTTGGAAAATCATCCCTTAAAGGGTTAATTTAGAGGATTTCATTTAGTACGCAACTTCGTCATTTTTAAAGTTAAAAACATGAAAATTTATATATTACCTCCAAATTAGAAACAAAATTTGGAAGTACATATTACGTTTTTTTGGAAAGTCATCCCCTAAAGGGTTAAATAAGAGTGTGCAAGTTAGTATGCCAACTTCGTCAGTTTTGAAGTAAGAAGGGTGAAATTTTATTATTATATTATATAATCCTAGACTTACCACGTAGTGAACTATATAATTGTTCTCCCAGAAGGAGGTGAGATGGGACTTTGTTGTCTATGGCGGGTTTTCTCCATACCCCCCCGACACCTCGGGAAAAATCTGACATTTCCCATTTTCAAGATGGCGGCCGCTCTGTGATTTTCAACTTTTTTGTTTATGGCTTTTTGCGGGATTTTTTTCAATATTTTTATAAACTTTTGAAGGAGTATTATGAAAATTTTAGAAAAAATTGAAAAAACAAGATGGCCGCCGAGATATTCGAGTTTGAAATTTTTCGATTTTAGAGGTCAATTTGCGGGGTCGCATCGGGGTGGTTTTTCAACTTTTTTTCAATATTTTTTTAGTGTTCCCTCAAGTGTATCCTCGATTTTGATATTTTGGGAATATTTATTTTTTCGACAAGATGGCGGACGCGGTGGCGGCCATTTTGAAAAATGTACGAAAAACGACGTTTTTTGGGTGAATTTTTCTTCGGGTTGGCAACATTTGAGTGGGTGTCTTTGTTCCGGGCGGTTGTGTAACTTGACCCAAAGTGTTGCCAGGTTGAGTTTTTTTTTCTTTTGTCGATACATTTTTTTGGACTTTTTATTCAAAAATATGAAAAGTAGAAGGAGCAATATTTTTAATCAAAATGCCACTAGGGCAAACGTATCGTGGTCGTCGTAATGACATTTGACCATTTTCGTCGATGTCGGCTGGCAACACTGGGTGCTGGATTTTTTTTTCGTTTTACGAAAAGTCGAATTGATCTCCCAGAAGGAGTGGTGGGGGGTGGGTACAATGTATGTGGGAATTTTTGGTTAGCCTTCGTGTCTATGGGAAAAATCCGACCTTTCAAAAATCCAAGATGGCGGCCGAGTCGAAATGACCAACTTTTTTTTTCACTATGCACCTACCCGAGATTGGTGTCGATTTCGGCTAATGTTGGGAAACGTGTTACGATGAAATTGGAAAAAAATAAAAAAACAAGATGGCCGCCGAGATATTTTACTTTAAAATTTTTCAATTTTCGTGGTGACTTTGCGGGGTCGGATTGCAATGGGTTTTCAACTTTTTTCCGATTTTTTACGCAATTGCCTCGGGTCTATCCCCAATTTTGACGATTGGGGTATATTTTTTTTTTCTTAAAGATGGCGGATCCTATGGCGGCCATTTTGCAAAATGTACAAAAAATTGCATTTTTTGAGGTAAAAAATTTTGAGGTTGGCAATATTTGAGGGGGTCACTTTGTATTGGGCGGTTGTGAGGCTTGGTCTGAAGTGTTGCCAGGTTACGTTAATTTTTTTTTCATTCATACATTTTTGTGAACTTTCTATTCAAAAATATAAAAAGTAGAAGGAGAAACATTTTTAATCAAAAAATTGCACCAAAAAATTTCTCGTGGCCGTCGTAATGACATTTGACCATTTTCATCAAAATTAACTGGCAACACTGGCTGCTGGATTTTTTTTTCACGTTTTTTCACATTTCGAATAGCCCAGCCGAAAGTATTGGTGGGGCGTTATAATGATGTATTGAGAAGTTGCTTGACTATCTATGGTTATTATAGGAAAAATACGAGCATTCGAAAATTCAAGATGGCGGCCGCTCGGCGATTGTCAACTTTTTGTTTACTTTGAGCACCTACCCGACATTGGTGTCGTTTTCGGTTAATCTTGGGACGACTAATGTGATGAAGTTGGAAAAAATTGAAAAAACAAGATGGCCGCCGAGATATTTCAGTTTGAAATTTTTCAATTTTCGAGGTGTGTTTGTGGGCTCGCATCGCGGTGGTGTTTTAACATTTTTGCGATATTTTTACTCTATTGACTTGGGTCTATCCTCAATTTTGACATGTTGGGTATATTTTTTTTTTCAACAAGATGGCGGACCCCGTGGCGGCCATTTTGTAAAATGTACGAAAAACTTCATTTTTTGAAGGAAAAAATTTGTATGTTGGCAACATTTGAGGGGGTCACTTTGTATGGGGCGGTTGTGTAACTTGACTGAAAGTGTTGCCAGGTTACGTTGATTTTTTTTTCATTCATACAATTTTGTGAACTTTCTATTCAAAAATGTAAAAAGTAGAAGGAGAAACATTTTTAATCAAAAAATTACACTACAAGATTTTGTGTGGGCGTCGTAATGACATTTGACCATTTTCAACTCAATCATCTGGCAACACTGGAGTCCAGAATTTTTTTCACTTTTCGAGTAGATGAGCCGAAACTATAGATCAAGGGTATGGAAAATGTATGAAAGATATTTATAAATTAATACAATCGTTTTAGAAAAACTATAAAATTTTAGTGTTGCCATACAAAAAATAATAGTTTTCATACAAATTTATTTTTGAATCGAATATTTCGTTATTATAATGTATGAGGCATTTGTAGGTACTGACATTTTGTAAATTTTGATGAAAAAAAATTCTATGTTGCCATACAAAAAAATATAATTTTCATACAAATGTATTCTTTTTTCGAATGTTTGAAGCTGTTGTCACCATTGTATGTCTTTATAATGTATGAGGCGTTTGTAGGTACTAAAGGGCCGGACACGTTGGTGGAACCAATGTTTGGTGATGCCATACAAAAAAATATAATTTTCATACAAATGAATTTTTTGTACGTAATATTTCAGGCCTTTGTCTCCTTTTGATGTCATTAAAATGTATACGACGTTTATTGCTACTGATAGATCGGTTACATCCGTGTAAACGTGTTTCAGTGTTGCCATAAAAAATGAGAAACTTTCAGTGTTGCTATACAAAAACAAGTATTTTTCATAAAATCTATATTGAACATTTCGGACTGTTGTTTGCATTTGTTGTATGAGGCGTTTTATGTTCAAATAGATTGCACATTATGAGTGAAAAAAAAGTGTTGGCATACAAAAAATATTTTATTGTTCAATCTAGAAAACAAAATTAACGTGTAAATATTTAAAATGTTGAAAAAAAATTCAATAACATTTTTTTAGTACTTCATACATTTTAGACATTCAAGACATTTATACCACTATAGTGTTGTTATTATTACCTACTGCTCTGGCCTGGAAGTGATTGTCCGTTTCTGACTCTCCTAATATAATTATTTTTAAATCTTAACTAAACTGTGAGAAATACCTATCAATTCTATTCTATAGTGAGCAGTAGTATTCAACACCACGACAGTGTACGATTTGTTTGTAAATCGTCTCGCATCAGCTTTGTCTGATGACGAAAGTCTCAAGTGTTGCCAGATAAATAAAAATATGCACATTTTTGCATTTGCATACTTACTAAAATTGCAGCTTAAAAAAATAACACGTCATGCATAATGCAGAATATTAGTTTAAAACAGTTTTATTATTTTACGCCTAAACAGATCTTCATAAATTATAGATAAGAACCCTCTCAATCTCAGCATTAAAAGAAACTGCATCACAATCGTTCCATTCATTTATGAGATACGATGCCACAAACAGACACACATACATATCAAAATTATAACACCGCTCTTTATGCTTCGGGGGGTTTCTACTAGCTTTTGCCCGCAGTTTCGCTCGCTTGAATGACAGTTTTCAACATTTTTTAGTTTTCACGAACCTTTCAGTGAAAGTCCTATCAAAATTTGTTCAGCCCATGGAATTACGTGAAAAAAAGTACCCTATCAGTTATTTTAGGTTATGTTCTACCCGTTTACTAAATTTAATCGAAATCCGTCCAGTGATATTTGCATGAAAGAGTAAAAATCATCCCCCCCACCTTTTTACCCCCTTCGGGAGAATTTCCAAAAATCTTCTCTTAGTGCTCCCCTGCAGTCCCCAAGGAACATAATACAACATAAAACATTTTAAAAGCTACTTACGCCCAGTAGCTTCGGCTGTGCGATTGATTGTAAATTGTGATGTAATTTTACTACAAAACTGTCTTAAAATTTTTCCCTTACGACATTGCTTCTCACCATATTTAATTTCCACTTTTTTGATCCACGAGAACGTAAACTTAAGGATTTAGGGGATAGGTTTTGATTACCTTGCGAGAGTCGAAATAACTAAAAAAATAGGGCATAAACAAAGAGTTTTATGATAGCGTTGACTTTTAAAAGCTTGATTTTTTCACAACTCTAATACCTCGTTTACATTCAGCTCATTTGAGCAGGAAAGTAGGTAGGGAAGTGGGCAGGACGAGTATGTGAACACGATACTTCTCATGCTCCTACCACTGCTACTCGCGCTGCCCGGCGCTGCCCAAAAGAGCGGTTTTTTGTGCGGAAGTCAAAGGACGGGCAGCGCGAGCGACAGTGCGTGTTCACATTCAGCTCCGTCGCTCACTTTTCGCCGAGCTCTTGAACGAAGTGAATGTGCGTGTCGTCTTGTTTTTTTTTTACGAGAGCCGCAAATATGCCTCTTGTTAGAGCAATGAACAAATAATTAATTTTCTAGAATTGCTAGAAGCGAAAAAAAAACGTAAGTGTATAAAAAGTAAGTATATAAATGCACATAAAAGTCAGTTATCTAGGTAGGTAGATAATTACAGAGTTCTATTACGACGGACAGATATCATTTTATTTTTTATGGAAATAGCCGGCAAACGATCCACCTGATGGTAAGTGGCTATCGTCGCCCATGGACATCAGCAACACCAAAGGCATCACTGATGCGTTGCCGGCCAAGAAAAAGAGAAGAAAAAGTCGTTTGGCGGCTGACTCTTGCTCAAGGGTGGTAGCTATCCAGGCGAACCCCATGGAGAAATAATAATAGCAATAATGGTATTAATTAACAATCAAAATCAATACGTATACTACCAATACAATCTCTCGAAGGGCCCTACCGCCAGCGGGCCAGATTTAGTCGCCTTTTACGACACGGTTAGTATTCTAAGCCGCTCCAATACAGCTGAAACCATCTTCTACGGCGACGTATTTTCTTTTTTTTTTACTTGATTTTTTTTAAATTCTAACATAATTGTGTATTACGAGAAGACACAGTGCGGACGCAGTTATTATTTCGACGTCTGCCATTGCCGAAAGTCGAAAGCGAAGTGAGTGGTAGGGCAGTATGTAAACACTACACTTCTCTCGATCCTGCCACGGCAGTATCAAGGGGATTATTGCCGACAGCGCGAGGAGCAGCGGTAGGGGCTGAATGTAAACGAGGTATAAGAGATTGCACAGCAGACCTAAGAATTCGATATTAATTTCAAATTAATACCTCCACATATTCCTTAGTGAAAGGTTTTTGATAGACACACATACAGACAGGCGGACCTTTTACCTCAAAAGGAAAAACGGAACGGAACCCTAAAAATAATAATATAAAAAACCTAAGCTACAGGCACATTAAACATCCATACTAAATTATACCCCTTATCATAATAGAACAGATCCATTTCCGTTAAAAAAACCGTCCTTCCTTTTGATGCAGGTCATAAACTATCTGTGAAACAAATTTTATCCGAATCCGTTTAGCCGTAGTAGCGTGATTGAATAAAAACTTCCAAATTTTTACTATAAATATATTGGTAGGTATTACAGTAGGTATATTAAAACTACTTTTTACAATGTATGAAATATAACTATGTACCTATATATCAAAATGCCGTTCTTTAAGTATGTTGAAATTACAAGTCACATTATAATTTAACTGAGTACTTTTTTAAGTCTTATTATAGATCCTTAGAAACGATTCAACTCCAGAATACATCACACATGGATGGAGTTGTTAAACTAGGGACTGGTTGACGGTTGTTCAATAGTAACATTCCCAAAAACGGATTATTATTTATGCCTCACCACTGAAGTGTTCCACTCTTTATCTCTGGTACCCATCATCAAATCCTTCCTATATTAAAGGAGGACTTGGGTAGAGAATTTAGGGTACTGTAGTCGTAAGTTTATCGACTATCACTCATTAACTATTAAGCTATCATTGCCATGAGAGTTTTCCTTTTAAATTCACCATATGAAATAAATTACTGCAGTGAATATATTCACATGTCCAACATCTACCATTCGAAATTTTTTTTCTTATAAAGATTTTATTTTACCATTTTGTAGTTTTGATAAATGAGTATGTGTATCCATGCCAAATTACAGCTTTTTAGCGCTAAGGATCTGGGCGCTATGCTGCGGACGGACGGAGAGACGGACATGAAGAAACTATTATTATTTACTAGCTGACTCGGCGAACTTCGAATCGCCTAATAAATTATCGCGTAATGAATGTACTGTTACTTTCAACGAACCTTTTATAGTTTAGTAGGTTTAACAAATCAGAGATCATTAAATTCCCTCTCCCTGTCCATCTCCTTCTCCCTCTCCCTCTCTCTCTCCCTGTCCCACTCCCTCTCCTCCCGCTCGCTGTCCCTCTCCCTCTCTCTCTCCCATTCCCGCTCTCCGTCCCACTCCCTCTTCTTCTCCCGCTCCCTGTCCCACTTATTCTCCTTCTCCCACTCCCTGTCCCTCTCACTCTCTCGCTCTCTCTCTCTGTCCCACTCCCTCTCCTCCCGCTCCCTGTCTCTCTCCCACTCCATCTCCCTCTCCCTGTCCCACTCCCTCTCTTTCTCCCGCTACCTGTCCTTCTCACACTCCCACTCCCCTTCCCTCTCCACTCCCTGTCCCTCTCACTCTCCCACTCCCGCTTCCTGTCCCTCTCCCTCTCCCTCTCCCGGTTCTTCTCCCATTCCCATCTCTCTCTCTCTCTTCCCCGCTCCCAGTCCCTCTCCCGCTTTCGGTCCCGCTCTTTCTCCCTCTCTCTCTCCCTCTTCCGCTCCCTCTCTTTCTCCCTCTCGCTCTCCCTCTCGCTCCCTCTCGCTCTCTCTCTTGCTCTCCCTCTCCTTCTCCGCTCTCTGTCCCTCTTCCTCTCCCACGCCCGCTTCCTATCACTCTCCCACTCCCAATCCCTCTCCCGCTTCACATCCCTCTCTCGCTCCCAGTCCCTCTCCCACACCCGGTTACTCTCCCACTCTTTCCCCCTCCCCGCTCCCTGCCCCTCTCCCTCTCCTTCTCCCGCTTCCGGTCCCTCTCTCGCTTCCGGTCCCTCTCGCCTCCCCCTCCCGTCAAAAAAATAATGTTAAACTGAACATGTCGCAAACAGTCCCCTGAATCGAAAAATGAATTTCGCAGACCAATGATATTTTTGAAAAACAATTTTTTTATTTGTTCTTTTGCGGAAGAAAAAGGCACGCGCGCTGCTTTAGCAGCGCGCGCCCCACGCAAAACCTAGTTATTATTATAATATATAATCCTAGACTTACCACGTAGTGAACTATATAATTGTTCTCCCAGAAGGAGGTGAGATGGGACTTTGTTGTCTATGGCGGGTTTTCTCCATCTCCCCCCGACACCTCGGGAAAAATCTGACATTTCACATTTTCAAGATGGCGGCCGCTCTGTGATTTTCAACTTTTTTGTTTATAGCTTTTTGCGAGATTGTTTTAGGTAGTTTCATAAACTTTTGAAGGAGAATTACAAAAATTTTAGAAAAAAATGAAAAAACAAGATGGCCGCCGAGATATTTCACTTTGAATTTTTTCGATTTTAGAGGTCACTTTGCGGGGTCGCATCGGGGTGGTTTTCCAACTTTTTTTCAATGTTTTTTGTGTGATCCCTCAAAAGTATCCTCAATTTTGATATTTTGGGGATATTTATTTTTTCGACAAGATGGCGGACGCGGTGGCGGCCATTTTGAAAAATGGACGAAAAACGACGTTTTTTGGGTGAATTTTTCTTCGGGTTGGCAACATTTGAGCGGGTGTCTTTGTTCCGGGCGGTTATGTAACTTGACCCAAAGTGTTGCCAGGTTGAGTTTTTTTTTCTTTTGTTGGTACATTTTTTTGGACTTTTTATTCAAAAATATGAAAAGTAGAAGGAGCAACATTTTTAATCAAAATGTCACACGGGCAAACGTGTCGTGGTTGTCGTAATGACATTTGACCATTTTCGTCGATGTCAGCTGGCAACACTGGGTGCTGGATTTTTTTTTTTGTTTTACGAAAAGTCGAATTGATCTCCCGGAAGGAGTGGTGGGAGGTGGGTACAATGTATGTGAAAATTTTTGGTTTGCCTCCGTGTCTATGGGAAAAATCCGACCTTTCAAAAATCCAAGATGGCGGCCGAGTCGAAATGACCAACTTTTTTTTTCACTATGCACCTACCCGAGATTGGTGTCGTTTTCGGCTAATGTTGGGATATGTGTTACGATGAAATTAGAAAAAAATAAAAAAACAAGATGGCCGCCGAGATATTTATATTTAAAATTTTTCAATTTTCGAGGTGACTTTGCGGGGTCGGATTGCAATGGGTTTTCAACTTTTTTTCGATTTTTTTTTCTTAATTGCCTCGGGTCTATCCCTAATTTTGACGTTTGGGGTATATTTTTTTTTTCTTAAAGATGGCGGATCCAATGGCGGCCATTTTGTAAAATGTATGAAAAATTGCATTTTTTGAAGAAAAAAATATTTGGGATGGCAACAATTGAGGGGGTCACTTTGTATGGAGCGGTTGTGGAACTTGGTCTGAAGTGTTGCCAGGTTACGTTAATTTTTTTTTCATTCATACATTTTTGTGAACTTTCTATTCAAAAATATAAAAAGTAGAAGGAGAAACATTTTTAATCAAAAAATTGCACCAAAAAATTTCTCGTGGCCGTCGTAATGACATTTGACCATTTTCATCAAAATTAACTGGCAACACTGGGTACTGGATTTTTTTTTCACGTTTTTTCACATTTCGAATAGCACAGCCGAAAGTATTGGTGGGGGGTAATAATAATGTACGGGGAAGTTGCTTGACTATCTATGGTCATTACAGGAAAAATACGACCATTCGAAAAATCAAGATGGCGGCCGCTCGGCGATTGTCAACTTTTTGTTTACTTTGAGCACTTACCCGACATTGGTGTCGTTTTCGGTTAATCTTGGGACGACTAATGTGATGAAGTTGGAAAAAAATGAAAAAACAAGATGGCCGCCGAGATATTTTAGTTTGAAATTTTTCAATTTTTGAGGTGTGTTTGCGGGGTCGCATCGCGGTGGTGTTTTAACATTTTTACTATATTTTTCTGCTTTTGGCTTGGGTCTATCCTTAATTTTGACATATTGGGGATATTTTTTTTTCGACAAGATGGCGGATCCTGTGGCGGCCATTTTGTAAAATGTACGAAAAATTGTATTTTTTGAAGAAAAAAAATTGTACGTTGGCAACATTTGAGGGGGTCACTTTGTATAGGGCGGTTGTGTAACTTGACTGAAAGTGTTGCCAGGTTATGTTGATTTTTTTTTCATTCATACATTTTTGTGAACTTTCTATTCAAAAATGTAAAAAGTAGAAGGAGAAACATTTTTAATCAAAAAAATATACCAAAAGATTTTTTATGGTCGTCGTAATGACATTTGACTATTTTCATCTCAATCAACTGGCAACACTGGAGTCCAGAATTTTTTTCACTTTTCGAGTAGTTGAGCCGAAACTATAGATCAGGAGTATAGAAAATGTATGGGAGATATTTTTAAAATAATATATTCATTTTAGAAAAACTATAAAATTTCAGTGTTGCCATACAAAAATAATAATTTTCATACAAATTTATTTTTGGATCGAATATTTCGTTATTATAATGTATGGGGCATTTGTAGTTAATGACATTTTGTAAATTTTGGTGAAAAAAAATTCAGTGTTGCCATACAAAAAATTATAATTTTCATACAAATGTATCCTTTTTTCGAATGTTTCAGGCTATTGTCTCCATTGTATGTCTTTATAATGTATGAGGCGTTTGTAGATACTAAAGGGCCGGACACGTTGGTGTAACCAATGTTTAGTGATGCCATACAAAAAATAATAATTTTCATACAAATTAATTTTTTGTACGTAATATTTCAGGCTTTTGTCTCCTTTTGATGTCATTAAAATGTATACGACGTTTGTTGCTACTGATAGATCGGTCACATCCGTATAAACGTGTTTCAGTGTTGCCATAAAAAATGAGAAACTTTCAGTGTTGCCATACAAAAATAAGTATTTTTCACAAAAATCTATATCGAACATTTCGGACTGTTGTTTGCATTTAATGTCTATAAAATGTATGAGGCGTTTATAGGTGCAAATAGACTGCACATTATATGAGTGAAAAAAAACTGTGTTGGCATACAAAGAAATGTTCAATCTAGAAATCAAAATTAACGTGTAAATATTTGAAATGTTGAAATATAATTCAATAACATTTTATATTACTTCATACATTTTACACATTCAAGACATTATTTTGTACCACTATAGTGTTGTTATTATTACCTACTGGTCTGGTTTGGAAGTGATTGTCCGTTTCTTGACTCTTCTATCGGATAGTTTAGTTTGAACCCGTTTTTGTCATTTCATTTTTCTTGATCCACGGAACCGTAAACTTAAGGCTTTAGTTAAGGGATAGGTTTTGATTACCTTGCGAGAGTCGAAATAAATAAATAAATAGGGCATAAGAAAGAGTTTTATTATTGCGTTGACTTTTAAAAGCTTGATTTTTTCACAACTCTAAGGGATTGCACAGCAGACCTAAGAATTCGATTTTAATTTCAAATTAATACCTCCACGTATTCCTTAGTGAAAGGTTTTTGATAGACACACATACAGACAGACGGACCTTTTACCTCAAAAAGAAAAACGGAAAGGAACCCTAAAAATAATAATATAAAAAAATCTAAGCTACTGGCAGATACATTAAACATCCATACTAAAATATACCCTCCTTTATCCTGATAGAACAGATCCATTCCCGTTATAACAAGCATCCTACCTTTTGATGCAGGTCTTAAACTATCTGTGAGACAAATTTGTGAAATTTGTAGGTTCACTGTTGATTAAATAATATTGAATAAAGAGATCCAAATCACTAAAATATATTGGTAGGATTTACATAATCTCCAGGTACGTGATAAGTATTACAGTATAATAAAATTACTTTTTACAATGTATGAAACATAACTATGTACCTATATATCAAAGTGCCGTTCTTTAATTAAGTTAAATTACAAGTCACATTATACTCGTAATTATAAGTATATTGAGTACTTTTTAGTTTTTACAATAGAATAGAGAACATTTATTGCGAGATTCTTTACATTTTACATTTTACATGTTGATCTTTTTTAAGTCTTATTATACCTACTCGTAGGTCCTTAGAAAGGATTTAACTCCAAAATACATCACACATAGATGAAGTTGTTAAGTTATGGACTGGTTGTTCATAAACATAACATTCCTAAAAACGGATTATTATTTATGCCTCACCACTGAGATGCTCCAGTCTTTATCTCTGGAACCCATCATCAGATCCTTCCTATATTAACTTGACTTGGGGAGGACTTGCGTAGAGAATTTAGGGTACTGTAGTTGTAAGTTTATCGACTATCACTTCACTATTAAGCTAACATTGCCATGAGAGTTTTCCTTTAGAATTTATCATATTAAATTAATTAGTTACTGCCGTGGATATATTCACATGTCCAACATCTACCATTTCGTTGGCACTACCCGAAAAAACTTATAAAGATTTTATTTTACCATTTTGTAATTTTGATAAAATGCTAAATAAATTATCGCGTAATGAATGTAGTGTTACTTTCAAGTCTAAACTTTTGTAGTTTTTGTAGGTTTAACAAATGTGAGATCATTCAATTCCCTCTCCCTCTCCCTGTCCCTCTCCTTCTCCCTCTCTCTCTCCATCTCTCCCTCTCCCTCTCGCTCTCCCTCTCCCTGTCCCTCTTCTTCTCCCTCTCTCTATCTCTCCCTCTCCCTCTCGCTCTCCCTCTCACTCTCCCTTTCGCTCTTCCTCTCGCTCTACTTCTCCCTATCCTCTCACTCTCATTCTCCCTCTCGCTCCCCCTCCCCCTCTCGCTCTCCCTCCCCCTCTCGCTCCCCCTCCCTCTCCCCCTCTCCCTCCCGCTCTACTTCTCGCTCTCCCTCTCCCCCTCCCGTCAAAAAGTAGTGAGAAACCGAACATGTCGCAAACAGACCTGTGAATCGAATAAATGAATTTCTCAGACCAATGATATCTCTCTCCCCTTTCCCCCTCTCTCTTTCCCTGACCGTCTCCCTCTCTCTCCCCAAGTCCCTCTCCCCCTCTCTCTTCCCCTGTCCTTTTCCCTCTCCTTGTCCCACTCACTCTCCTACTCCCTCTCCCACTCCCTGTCCCTCTCGCTTTCCCTCTCTCTCTCTCCCTCTCCTTCTCCCGCTCTCTGTCCCTCTCATTCTCCTGCTCCCGCTTCCTGTCCCTCTCCCTTTCCCGCTCCCGGTCCTTCTCCCGCTTTCCGTCCCTCTTTCTCCCCCACTCCCAGTTTTTCTCCCACTTTCTATCCCGCTCTTTCTCCCTCTCTCTCTCCTGCTCCCTCTCCCTCTGCCTCTCCCTCTCGCTCTTCCTGTCGCTCTCCCTCTTCCTCTCCTTCCCCGGTCCCTGTCCCTCCCTCTCTCCCGCACCCGCTTCCTGTTGCACTCCTTCTCGCTCTCCCTCTAGCTCTCGCTCTTACCTCTCCCTATCCTTTCACTCTCCCTCTCCCTTTCCTCTCCCTCTCGCTCTACCTCTCCCTCTCCTTCTCCTTGTCCCTCTCCCTCTCCCGTTACCGCTTCTTGTCCCCCTTCCACTCCCGATCCCTCTCCCTCTCGCTCTCCCTCTAGCTCTCACTGTCGCTCTACCTCCCCCTATCCTCTCACTCTCGCTCTTCCTCTCCCCTCCCCCTCCCGTCAAAAAAATAGTGAGAAACCGAACATGTCGCAAACAGACCTCTGGATCAAAAAATGAATTTCACAGACCAATGATATTTTTGAAAAAACAATTTTTTTATTTGTTCTTTTGCGGAAGAAAAAGGCACGCGCGCTGCTTTAGCAGCGCGCGCCCCACGCAAAACCTAGTTATATTATATAATCCTAGACTTACCACGTAGTGAACTATATAATTGTTCTCCCAGAAGGAGGTGAGATGGGACTTTGTTGTCTATGGCGGGTTTTCTCCATACCCCCCCGACACCTCGGGAAAAATCTGACATTTCCCATTTTCAAGATGGCGGCCGCTCTGTGATTTTCAACTTTTTTGTTTATGGCTTTTTGCGGGATTTTTTTCAATATTTTTATAAACTTTTGAAGGAGTATTATGAAAATTTTAGAAAAAATTGAAAAAACAAGATGGCCGCCGAGATATTCGAGTTTGAAATTTTTCGATTTTAGAGGTCAATTTGCGGGGTCGCATCGGGGTGGTTTTTCAACTTTTTTTCAATATTTTTTTAGTGTTCCCTCAAGTGTATCCTCGATTTTGATATTTTGGGAATATTTATTTTTTCGACAAGATGGCGGACGCGGTGGCGGCCATTTTGAAAAATGTACGAAAAACGACGTTTTTTGGGTGAATTTTTCTTCGGGTTGGCAACATTTGAGCGGGTGTCTTTGTTCCGGGCGGTTGTGTAACTTGACCCAAAGTGTTGCCAGGTTGAGTTTTTTTTTCTTTTGTTGATACATTTTTTTGGACTTTTTATTCAA
The DNA here is from genome assembly GCA_911387775.1 of Thymelicus sylvestris. Taxonomy (NCBI): domain Eukaryota; kingdom Metazoa; phylum Arthropoda; class Insecta; order Lepidoptera; family Hesperiidae; genus Thymelicus; species Thymelicus sylvestris. Next base: position 16,393,163 of record OU426898.1, on the reverse strand, counting down.
AAATATGAAAAGTAGAAGGAGCAATATTTTTAATAAAAATGTCACACGGGCAAACGTGTCGTGGTCGTCGTAATGACATTTGACCATTTTCGTCGATGTCGGCTGGCAACACTGGGTGCTGGAATTTTTTTTTCGTTTTACGAAAAGTCGAATTGATCTCCCAGAAGGAGTGGTGGGGGGTGGGTACAATGTATGGGGGAATTTTTGGTTTGCCTCCGTGTCTATGGGAAAAATCCGACCTTTCAAAAATCCAAGATGGCGGCCGAGTCGAAATGACCAACTTTTTTTTTCACTATGCACCTACCCGAGATTGGTGTCGTTTTCGGCTAATGTTGGGAAATGTGTTACGATAAAATTGGAAAAAAATAAAAAAACAAGATGGCCGCCGAGATATTTTATTTTAAAATTTTTCAATTTTGGAGGTGACTTTGCGGGGTCGGATTGCAATGGGTTTTCAACTTTTTTTCGTTTTTTTTTCTTAATTGCCTCAGGTCTATCCCCAATTTTGACGTTTGGGGTATATTTTTTTTTTCAACAAGATGGCGGATCCTATGGCGGCCATTTTGCAAAATGTACAAAAAATTGCATTTTTTGAGGTAAAAAATTTTGAGGTTGGCAATATTTGAGGGGGACACTTTGTATTGGGCGGTTGTGAGGCTTCGTCTGATATATTGCCAGGTTACGTTAATTTTTTTTTCATTCATACATTTTTGTGAACTTTCTATTCAAAAATATAAAAAGTAGAAGGAGAAACATTTTTAATCAAAAAATTGTACCAAAAAATTTCTCGTGGCCGTCGTAATGACATTTGACCATTTTCATCAAAATTAACTGGCAACACTGGCTGCTGGATTTTTTTTTCACGTTTTTTCACATTTCGAATAGCCCAGCCAAAAGTATTGGTGGGGGGTAATAATAATGTATGGGGAAGTTGCTTGAGTATCTATGGTCATTACAGGAAAAATACGACCATTCGAAAATTCAAGATGGCGGCCGCTCGGCGATTGTCAACTTTTTGTTTACTTTGAGCACCTACCCGACATTGGTGTCGTTTTCGGTTAATCTTGGGACGACTAATGTGATGAAGTTGGAAAAAATTTAAAAAACAAGATGGCCGCCGAGATATTTCAGTTTAAAATTTTTCAATTTTCGAGGTGTGTTTGCGGGCTCGCATCGCGGTGGTGTTTTAACATTTTTGCGATATTTTTACTCTATTGGCTTGGGTCTATCCTCAATTTTGATATATAGGGTATATATTTTTTTTCGACAAGATGGCGGACCCCGTGGCGGCCATTTTGTAAAATGTACGAAAAATTGCATTTTTTGAAGGAAAAAATTGGTAGGTTGGCTACATTTAAGGGGATCACTTTGTATGGGGCGATTGTGGGTCTTAGTCTGAAGTATTGCCAGGTTACGTTTTTTTTTTTTTCATTCATACATTTTTGTGAACTTTCTATTCAAAAATGTAAAAAGTAGAAGGAGACACATTTTTAATCAAATAATTAAACCACAAGATTGCTTGTGGGCGTCGTAATGACATTTGACCATTTTCATCTCAATCAACTGGCAACACTGGAGTCCAGATTTTTTTTTACGTTTCGAGTAGTTGAGCCGAAATTATAGATCAAGGGTACAGAAAATGTATGGGAGATATTTTTTAATTAGAATATTCGTTTTGGAAAAACCATAAAGTTTTAGTGTTGCCATATGAAAAATAATAATTTTCATACAAATTATTTTTTTTATTGAATATTTTGTTGTTATAATGTACGGGGCATTTGTAGGTACTGACATTTTGTAAATTTTGGTGAAAAAAAATTCAGTGTTGCCATACAAAAAATTATAATTTTCATACAAATGTATCCTTTTTTCGAATGTTTGAGGCTGTTGTCTCTATTTTATGTCTTTATAATGTATGAGGCGTTTGTAGGTACTAAAGAGACGGACATGTTGGTGTAACCAATGCTTAGTGATGCCATACAAAAAATAATAATTTTCATACAAATTAATTTTTTGTATGTATTATTTCAGGCTTTTGTCTCGTTTTGACGTCATTAAAATGTATATGACGCTTGTTGCTACGGTCACATGTGTATAAACGTGTTTCAGTGTTGCCATAAAAAATGAGAAACTTTCAGTATTGCCATACAATAACAAGTATTTTTCACAAAAATCTATATCGAACATTTCGGACTGTTGTTTGCATTTGATGTCTATAAAATGTATGGGGCGTTTATAGGTGCAAATAGACTGCACATTATATGAGTGAAAAAAAAAACTGTGTTGGTTGGCATACAAAGAAATGTTCAATCTAGAAATCAAAATTAACGTGTAAATATTTGAAATGTTGAAATATAATTCAATAACATTTTATAGTACTTCATACATTTTACACATTCAAGACATTATTTTGTACCACTATAGTGTTGTTATTATCACCTACTGGTCTGGTTTGGATTGTCCGTTTCTTGACTCTTCTATCGGATAGTTTAGTTTGAACCCGTTTTTGTCATTTCATTTTTCTTGATCCACGGAACCGTAAACGCTTTAGTTAGGGGATAGGTTTTGATTACCTTGCGAGAGTCAAAATAACTGAATAAATAGGGCATAAGAAAGAGTTTTATTATTGCGTTGACTTTTAAAAGCTTGATTTTTTCACAACTCTAAGGGATTGCACAGCAGACCTAAGAATTCGATTTTAATTTCAAATTAACACCTCCACGTATTCCTTAGTGAATGGTTTTTGATAGACACACATACAGACAGACGGACCTTTTACCTCAAAACCCTAAAAATAATAATATAAAAAAATCTAAGCTACTGGCAGATACATTAAACATCCATACTAAAATATACCCTCCCTTATCCTGATAGAACAGATCCATTCCCGTTATAACAAGCATCCTACCTTTTGATGCAGTTCTTAAACTATATATGAGACAAATTTCATCCTAATCCGTTTAGCCGTATTAGCGTGATTGAATCATCCCATCCATCCATCAGCCTTTGTAGGTTTACTGTTGATTAAATAATATTGAATAAAGACATCCAAATCACTAAAATATATTGGTTGGATTTACATAATCTCCAGGTACGTGATAAGTATTACAGTATAATAAAATTACTTTTTACAATGTATGAAATATAACTATGTACCTATATATCAAAGTGCCGTTCTTTAATTAAGTTGAATTACAAGTCACATTATAGTACTCGTAATTATATTGAGTACTTTTTAGTTTTACAATAGAATAGAGAACATTTATTGCGAGATTCTTTACATTTTACATGTTAATCTTTTTTAAGTCTTATTATACTCGTAGGTCCTTAGAAAGAATTAAACTCCAAAATACATCACACATAGATGAAGTTGTTAAGTTATGGACTGGTTGTTCATAAACATAACATTCCCAAAAACGGATTATTATTTATGCCTCACCACTGAGATGCTCCAGTCTTTATCTCTGGAACCCATCATCAAATCCTTCCTATATTAACTTGACTTGGGGAGGACTTGGGTAGAGAATTTAGGGTACTGTAGTTGTAAGTTTATCGACTATCACTTCACTATTAAGCTAACATTGCCATGAGAGTTTTCCTTTAGAATTTATCATATTAAATTAATTACTGCCGTGGATATATTCCCGAAAAAACTTATAAAGATTTTATTTTACCATTTTGTAATTTTGATAAAATGCTAAATAAATTATCGCGTAATGAATGTAGTGCTACTTTCAAGTCTACACTTTTGTAGTTTTTGTAGGTTTAACAAATGTGGGATAATTAAATTCCCTCTCCCTCTCCCTGTCCCTCTCCTTCTCCCTCTCTCTCTCCATCTCTCCCTCTCCCTCTCGCTCTCCCTCTCGCTCTCCCTCTCACTCTCCCTCTCCCTGTCCCTCTTCTTCTCCCTGTCTCCATCTCTCCCTCTCCCTCTCGCTCTCCCTCTCACTCTCCCTCTCGCTCTCCCTTTCGCTCTTCCTCTCGCTCTACTTCTCCCTATCCTCTCACTCTCATTCTCCCTCTCGCTCCCCCTCCCCCTCTCGCTCTCCCTCCCCCTCCCCCTCTCGCTCTCCCTCCCCCTCTCCCTCTCCCTCCCGCTCTACCTCTCGCTCTCCCTCTCCCCCTCCCGTCAAAAAATAGTGAGAAACCGAACATGTCGCAAACAGACCTGTGAATCGAATAAATGAATTTCTTAGACCAATGATATCTCTCTCCCCTTTCCCCCTCTCTCTCTCTCCCTGACCGTCTCCCTCTCTCTCCCCAAGTCCCTCTCCCCCTCTCTCTTCCCCTGTCCTTTTCCCTCTCCTTGTCCCACTCACTCTCCTACTCCCTCTCCCACTCCCTGTCCCTCTCGCTTTCCCTCTCTCTCTGTCCCTCTCATTCTCCCGCTCCCGCTCTCTGTCCCTCTCATTCTCCCGCTCCCACTTCCTGTCCCTCTCCCTCTCCCACTCCCGGTCCTTCTCCCGCTTTCCGTCCCTCTTTCTCCCCCACTCCCAGTCTTTCTCCCACTTTCTATCCCGCTCTTTCTCCCTCTCTCTCTCCTGCTCCCTCTCCCTCTGCCTCTCCCTCTCGCTCTTCCTTTCGCTCTCCCTCTTCCTCTCCTTCCCCGGTCCCTGTCCCTCCCTCTCTCCCGCACCCGCTTCCTGTCGCACTCCTTCTCACTCTCCCTCTAGCTCTCACTGTCGCTCTACCTCCCCCTATCTTCTCACTCTCGCTCTTCCTCTCCCCTCCCCCTCCCGTCAAAAAAATAGTGAGAAACCGAACATGTCGCAAACAGACCTCTGAATCGAAAAATGAATTTCACAGACCAATGATATTTTTGAAAAAACAATTTTTTTATTTGTTCTTTTGCGGAAGAAAAAGGCACGCGCGCTGCTTTAGCAGCGCGCGCCCCACGCAAAACCTAGTTATTTTTATTCTTATATTATATAATCCTAGACTTACGGGGAGTGATCTATATAATTGTTCTCCCAGAAGGAGTCCAGATGGGACTTTGTTGTCTATGGCGGGTTTTCTCCGTTCCCCCCCGACACCTCGGGAAAAATCTGACATTTCACATTTTCAAGATGGCGACCGCTCTGTGATTTTCAACTTTTTTGTTTATGGCTTTTTGTGGGATGTTTTTCGGTAGTTTCGTAAACTTTTGAGGGAAATTTACGAAAACTTTGGAAAAAATTTAAAAAACAAGATGGCCGCCGAGATATTTCACTTTGAATTTTTTTGATTTCAGAGGTCACTTTGCGGGGTCGCATCGGGGTGGTTTTTCAACTTTTTTTAAATGTTTTTCGTGTGTTCGTTTGATAGTATCCCCAATTTTGATATTTTGGGAATATTTATTTTTTCGACAAGATGGCGGACGCGGTGGTGGCCATTTTGAAAAATGTACGAAAAATGTCATTTTTTGGATGAACTTTTCTTCGGGTTGGCAACATTTGAGCGGGTATCTTTGTTCCGGGCGGTTGTGTAACTTGACCCAAAGTGTTGCCAGGTTGAGTTTTTTTTTCTTTTGTCGGTACATTTTTTTGGACTTTTTATTCAAAAATATGAAAAGTAGAAGGAGCAATATTTTTAATCAAAATGTCACACGGGCAAACGTGTCGTGGTCGTCGTAATGACATTTGACCATTTTCGTCGATGTCGGCTGGCAACACTGGGTGCTGGAATTTTTTTTTCGTTTTACGAAAAGTCGAATTGATCTCCCAGAAGGAGTGGTGGGGGGTGGGTACAATGTATGGGAGAATTTTTGGTTTGCCTCCGTGTCTATGGGAAAAATCCGACCTTTCAAAAATCCAAGATGGCGGCCGAGTCGAAATGACCAACTTTTTTTTTCACTATGCACCTACCCGAGATTGGTGTCGTTTTCGGCTAATGTTAGGAAATGTGTTACGATGAAATTGGAAAAAAATAAAAAAACAAGATGGCCGCCGAGATATTTTACTTTAAAATTTTTCAATTTTCGAGGTGAATTTGCGGGGTCGGATTGCAATGGGTTTTCAACTTTTTTACGATTTTTTTTCGCTATTGCCTCGGGTCTATCCCCAATTTTGACGATTGGAGTATATTTTTTTTTTCTTAAAGATGGCGGATCCTATGGCGGCCATTTTGCAAAATGTACAAATAATTGCATTTTTTGAGGTAAAAAATTTTGAGGTTGGCAATATTTGAGGGGGTCACTTTGTATGGGGCGGTTGTGAGGCTTGGTCTAAAGTGTTGCCAGGTTACGTTAATTTTTTTTTCATTCATACATTTTTGTGAACTTTCTATTCAAAAATATAAAAAGTAGAAGGAGAAACATTTTTAATCAAAAAATTGCACCAAAAAATTTCTCGTGGCCGTCGTAATGACATTTGACCATTTTCATCAAAATTAACTGGCAACACTGGCTGCTGGATTTTTTTTTCACGTTTTTTCACATTTCGAATAGCCCAGCCAAAAGTATTGGTGGGGGGTAATAATAATGTATGGGGAAGTTGCTTGAGTATCTATGGTCATTACAGGAAAAATACGACCATTCGAAAATTCAAGATGGCGGCCGCTCGGCGATTGTCAACTTTTTGTTTACTTTGAGCACCTACCCGACATTGGTGTCGTTTTCGGTTAATCTTGGGACGACCAATGTGATGAAGTTGGAAAAAAATTAAAAAACAAGATGGCCGCCGAGATATTTCAGTTTGAAATTTTTCAATTTTCGAGGTGTGTTTGCGGGCTCGCATCGCGGTGGTGTTTTAACATTTTTGCTATATTTTTCCGCTTTTGGCTTGGGTCTATCCTCAATTTTGACGTTTGGGGTATATTTTTTTTTTCGACAAGATGGCGGACCCGTGGCGGCCATTTTGTAAAATATACGAAAAACTGCATTTTTTGAAGGAAAAAATTTGTATGTTGGCAACATTTGAGGGGGTCGCTTTGTATGGGACGGTTGTGTAACTTGACTGAAGGTGTTGCCAGCTAACGTTGATTTTTTTTCATTCATACATTTTTGTGAACTTTCTATTCAAAAATGTAAAAAGTAGAAGGAGACACATTTTTAATCAAAAAATTACACCACAAGATTGCTTGTGGGCGTCGTAATGACATTTGACCATTTTCAACTCAATCAACTGGCAACACTGGAGTCCAGAATTTTTTTCACATTTCGAGTAGTTGAGCCGAAACTATAGATCAAGAGTATAGAACATGTATGGGAGATATTTTTAAATTAATATATTCATTTTAGAAAAACTATAAAATTTCAGTGTTGCCATACAAAAAATAATAATTTTCATATAAATTTATTTTTGGATCGAATATTTCGTTATTATAATGTATGGGGCATTTGTAGGTACTGACATTTTGTAAATTTTGGTAAAAAAAAATTCAGTGTTGCCATACAAAAAATTATAATTTTCATAGAAATGTATCCTTTTTTCGAATGTTTGAGGCTGTTGTCTCCATTGTATGTCTTTATAATGTACGAGGCGTTTGTAGATACTAAAGGGCTGGACACGTTGGTGTAACCAATGTTTAGTGATGCCATACAAAAAATAATAATTTTCATACAAATTAATTTTTTGTTCGTAATATTTCAGGCTTTTGTCTCCTTTTGCTGTCATTAAAATGTATACGACGTTTGTTGCTACTGATAGATCGGTCACATCCGTATAAACGTGTTTCAGTGTTGCCATAAAAATGAGAAACTTTCAGTGTTGCCATATAAAAACAAGTATTTTTCACAAAAATCTATATCGAACATTTCGGACTGTTGTTTGCATTTAGTGTCTATAAAATGTATGAGGCGTTTATAGATGCAAATAGACTGCACATTGTATGAATGATAAATAATCCGTGTTGGCATACAAAAAATATTTTATTGTTCAATCTAGAAAACAAAATTAACGAGTACACATTTAAAATCTCGAAAGATAATTTAAGACATCATTCAAGATATTATTTTTTTGTACCATTATAGTGTTGTTATTACCAACTGGTCTGGTCTGATGTGATTGTCTGTTTCTTGACTCTCCTCTCCGATAGTTTAGTTTGAACCTGATTTTGTCATTTATATTTACTTCTCTCTACTCTGCCCTATACTGCTCTGAATAGTTAATATGTGTGTAGGCACAATTAATTTTGAGTATAATTATTTTTCAATCATAACTAAAAGGTGATAAATACTGGTTAAGCCCTACCTACTAATAGAAGCAAAAAGCGTTATAAGCGTTATTCTACAACACCACGACAGCGTACGATTTGTTTGTAAATCGTCTCGCATCTCAAGTGTTGCCAAATAAATAAAAAATATGCACATTTTTTGCATTTGCATTTGCATACATACTAAAATTGCAGCTAAAAATATAATAAAAAATAACACGTCATGCATGACGCAGAATATCGGTTTAAGTCAGTTTTATTATTTTACTCCTAAACAGTTTTTAATAAATTATAGTTAAGAACCCTCAGCATTAAACGAAACTGCATCATAATCGGTCTATTCATTTAGGAGATACGACGCCACAAACAGACACACATACAAATAATAATTCCCCCCTCTTTTCGCGTCTAGAGTTAAAAATTGTACTCGCTTTTACCCGCAGCTTCACCCGCCTTAATGACTTTTTTCAACATTTTTTGGAATTTTGCGATAAAAAGTACCCTATGAGCTATTTCAGGTTATATTCTACCCGTTTACCAAATTTGATCGAAATTCGTCCAGTGTTATTTGCGTGAAAGAGTAACAATCATACCTCTTGAGGGTTTACAAAGTTATAAGCGTTATTCTACAACACCACGACAGCGTACGATTTGTTTGTAAATCGTCTCGCATCTCAAGTGTTGCCAAATAAATAAAAAATATGCACATTTTTTGCATTTGCATTTGCATACATACTAAAATTGCAGCTAAAAATATAATAAAAAATAACACGTCATGCATGACGCAGAATATCGGTTTAAGTCAGTTTTATTATTTTACTCCTAAACAGTTTTTAATAAATTATAGTTAAGAACCCTCAGCATTAAACGAAACTGCATCATAATCGGTCTATTCATTTAGGAGATACGACGCCACAAACAGACACACATACAAATAATAATTCCCCCCTCTTTTCGCGTCTAGAGTTAAAAATTGTACTCGCTTTTACCCGCAGCTTCACCCGCCTTAATGACTTTTTTCAACATTTTTTGGAATTTTGCGATAAAAAGTACCCTATGAGCTATTTCAGGTTATATTCTACCCGTTTGCCAAATTTGATCGAAATTCGTCCAGTGTTATTTGCGTGAAAGAGTAACAATCATACCTCTTGAGGGTTTACAAAAAGCATCTCTTAGTGCTCCCCTACACTCCCAAAGGAACATAATACATGCCAAAAACTTCTTGCCCCCAGTAGCTTCGGCTGTGCGATTGATTGTAAATTGTAATGTAATGTTACTACAAAACGGTCTTCAAATTTTTCCCTTACGACATTGCTTCTCACCACATTTCATTTTTCTTGATCAACCGGAACGTAAACTTAAGTCTTTAGGGGATAGGTTTTGATTACCTTGCGAGTGCGAAAGAATTAAAAAAAAAGCATAACAAAGAGTTTTATGATTGCGTTGACTTTTAAAAGCTTAATTTTTACACAACTCTTAAGGGATTGCACAGCAGACCTAAGAATTGGATATTATTTTTTAAATTAATACCTCCACGTATTCCTTAGTGAAAGGTTCTAGACGGACACACATACAGACAGACGGACCTTTTACCTCAAAAGCAAAAATGGAACGGAAAAGGACCCTAAAAATAATAATTAAAAAAAAATATAAGCTACTGGCAGATACTTTAAACATCCATACTAAAATATACCCCATAACCTAATATAACAGGTCCATTTTTCCCGTTATAAAAATCGTCCTTCCTTTAGATGCAGGTCATAAACTATCTGTGAGATAAATTTCATCCGAATCCGTTTAGCCGTATTAGCGTGACTGAATAAAGACATACAAATTTTCACTACAATATGTTCGTAGTATTTACATAATCTCCAAGTACGTGATAAGTATTACAGTATAATAAAACTACTTTTTACAATGTATGAAATACAACTATGTGCCGTTCTTTAAGTAAGTTGAATACAAGTCACATTAAGATTTAATTGAGTACTCTTCTAAGTCTTAATATAGGTCCTTAGAAAGGATTCAACTCCGAAATACATCACGCATGAATGGAGTTGTTAAATTATGGACTGGTTGTTGAATAGTAACAGTCCCGAAATTAAAGATTATTATTAATGCCTCACCACTGAGGTGTTCCACTCTTTATCTCTGGAACCCATCATCAGATCCTTCCTATATTAAAGGAGGACTTGGGTAGAGAGTAGTTGTAAGTTTGACGACCATCACTAAATAACTATTTAAGTTAACATTTTCATGAGTTTTCGTTTGAAATTCATCATATTAAATATTCTACTGCCGTGGTCACATGTCCAACATCTACCATTTCGCTGGCATGGCACTACCCGAAAAAACTTATAAACATTTTATTTTACTATTCTATTCTAGCGCTAATGATCTCGGCGCTATATAGTCCAGTCATCTTAGGAATTCACTGCGGAATGAGAGATACCCAGCTGATTTTTTTGTATAAAGTTGTATTTTGGCATTCTAAAACTTGTCTCAAAACCTGCATATGGTAGGGTGACCGCGTCTATTAAAAATTTGAGGACAAAGGTCACAAAAATCGGTTTTTTGCAAATATCTCATTTTCTATGAGCTTTTCGCTATTTGTATCTTGATCAATATTGTAGAGAATTAAATTCCCTACAACTTTTGTAGCAAAAAAAAATTTATACGTTGAATCATTTTCGAGATAGAGGGCGGAGAGCGCGCGGTTAGAGCACAATGTAAGGTCAACCGGTACAGTCCCGGTCAAAACATGCTATATTAAGTTTATTAATTCTATCTATCTAACAGCCTTTTAAAGTCCACTGCTGGACATAGGCCTCCCCTAATTAGCGCCACTCCGACCGATTTTGGGCCCTCTGAGTCCACATCGTTCGAAGGACAGATAACCAATGGGGTTGCAAAGTCCTCGAATGGCGGCCACGTCTCGGTAAAAGGAGCACTGGTCGCTCCCCGACCAGGTGGACTGATGACCTAAAGAAGACAGCGGGAAGCCGCTGGATTCCGAGGGCCCAGGACCGGTCGGACTGGCGCCAATTAGGGAGGCCTATGTCCAGCAGTGGACTTTAAAAGGCTGTTAGATAGATAGAATTAATAAACTTAATATAGCATGTTTTGACCGGGACTGTACCGGTTGACTTTACATTGTGCTCTAACCGCGCGCTCCCGCCCTCTATCTCGAAAACGATTCAACGTATAAAAATTTTTTTGAAACAAAAAATGTAGGGAATTTAATTCTCTACAATATTGATGAAGATACAAATAGCGAAAAACTCATAGGAAATGAGATATTTGCAAAAAAACAATTTTTGTGACCTTTGTCCTTAAATTTTCAATAGACGCGGTCACCCTACCATATGCAGGTTTTGAGACAAGTTTTAGAATGCCAAAATACAACTTTATACAAAAAAATCAGCTGGGTATCTCTCATTCCGCAATTCTTACCTAATTTTGACTAAAATGACTGGACTAATACTGCGGTCGGACGGAGAGACGGACATGAAGAAGCTATTATTATTTACTAGGTGACCCGGCGAACTTCCTATCGCCTAATGCTAAATAAATTATCGCGTAATGAATGTAGGTTTAACAAATCAGAGATCATTAAATTCCCTCTCCCTCTCGCCTCTCCCTCTCGCCTCTCCCTCTCCCCTCTCCTTTTCCCCTCTCCCTCTCCCCTTTCCCTCTCCCTCTCTCTCCTTACTCTGCCCTTCTCGATCTCTCTCCTTCTTACTCTGCCCCTCTCCCTCTCTCCCATCACCTTCTCCCGCTCCCTGTCTCTCTCTCCCTCTCGCTCTCTCCCCCTCTCCTTCTTACTCTGCCACCTCCCTCTCTCTCCTTCTTAATCTGTCTCTCTCCCTCTCTCTCCTTCTTACTCTGCCTCTCTCCTTATCTCTCCTTCTTACTCTGCCCCTCTCTCTCTCTCCCATCTCCCCCCCCTGCTTCCTGTCTCCCTCCCGCTTCACATCCGTCTCCCGCTCCCAGTCCCTCTCCCTTTTTCTGTCCCGCTCTTTCTCCCTCCCCGCTCCCTGCCCCTCTCCCGCTCCCAGTCCCTCTCCCTTTTTCTGTCCCGCTCTTTCTCCCTCCTCGCTCCCTGCCCCTCTCCCTTTCCCTCTCCTCTCGCTCCCGGTCCCTGTCTCGCGTCCTGTCCCCCTTCCCCTCCCCCTCCCGCCAAAAAAATAGTGTGAAACCGAACATGTCGCAAACAGACCCGTGAATCGAAAAATCGAAATTTCTCAGACCAATGATATTTTTGAACAAAAACTATTTTTTTATTTGTTCTTTTGCGGAAGAAAAAGGCACGCGCGCTGCTTTAGCAGCGCGCGCCCCACGCAAAACCTAGTTTTGTATATAAGCTTATAGTTAGACACAAAAAATAACTGTACCACTGTTTTCTCGAAGTTCATCCCCTAAAAATAGGGGTTGGTAGTCAACTACATACAAATCATTTTCACCAGTTTTAGAGTTATTAAATATATGACTTTTTTTATGTAAGTTTATAGTAATAAACAAAATTTAACTTAGAATTTTTTTTCGGAAAATTACCCCTTAAAGAGTTAATTTAGGGGAATGAAATTAGTAAGCAACTTCGTCATTTTTTAAGTTAAAAATGGACAGGGAGCAGGAGAGGGAGAAGGAGCGGAAGAGGGAGATAGAGAGGGACAGGGAGCGGGAGAGGGAGTGGGAGCGGGACAGAAATCGGGAGAGGGTGCGGGTGCGGGCGGGAGAGGGACTGGGAGCGATAGAGGAAGAGGGAGAGGGATATGAAGTGGGAGAAGGACCACGAGCGGGAAAGGGAGAGGGAGTGGGACAGGAAGAGGGAGAGCGAGGGGAAGTGAGACAGGGAGCGGGAGAGAAAAAGGGACAGGGAGCGGGAGAGGAAGAGGGCAAGGTGAGAGAGGGAGATGGAGAGGGAGAGGGAGAGGGAGAGGGAGAGGGAGAGGGAGAGGGAGAGGGAGACGGAGAGGGAGAGGGAGAGGGAGAGGGAGAGGGAGAGGGAGAGGGAGAGGGAGACGGAGAGGGAGAGGGAGAGGGAGAGGGAGAGGGAAAAGGAAAAAAAAAAGTTAATGTTGTTTACTATTCCAAACCCGCTCCCGGAGGAATTATCTGCGATTGTATCGTAAGTTTCAGTATGTAAATTCCTAAATATAAGTACTTCAATATAAATGAACCTGTTTTTAAATTTTCTTTTGTAAGGGATAATAAATAATATGATAAGCATAATTTCCGCATGCGAAGCTGCGGGCAACAGCTAGTTATACTAATAATCTTAACATACCTACTTACACATTTTAACTGGAATTATTTCACATAGGTAGTTACTGTTTGACAGGCATACAGCGACACAAATCTCTGAAAAATAAAATTGCTTTCATTAGTGATTTAATGTAGGACTTATGGCATCATTTCCATAGCTACAAAAAGTTAATCCAAAGCGTTTCAAATATTTTTGTTATTGCTAATCAATTACACTGTACATAGTAGACTAAAATGTTAATAAAAATCTTAACCCCTTTTAAAAAAATAACATGCGTTACATATTAGAAATTGATGAGTTTCTTTAATAAATAATTATATACCTTAGGGTTATTTATTACCTATGATTTATATAATCAAACCACCAAATAATATGAAAACCTCAGACAGAAAGGTATCAGACAGCGGCGCGGAGTTTGTCCGGCGGGGACTAGCGCTAGCTGCCTTGACTCTGCCTTACTGGTTCGGATTCGAAACTTACGGATTTAGGCGCTCCACCCACTGAAGACGCGTCCCGCCGCGGTGCGCAGAGCGACGGATAACGCAACTGCGCGCGGGGCGATTTCCCGCGCGGTGCCGCGTCGGCAGTGTGTTGTGCTAGGCGTGATTTCTATATAAATTGAGATAATTGCAAACAATGGTAAAATCTGCCATCCTGCGCACCGCGGCGGGGCGCGGTGCAGTGGGTGGAGCGCCTTACCTACGTGTAGCGGGAAGTGGGTAGCCCGTCACACGCGGCCGTAGCACATTCACCTATTAAGAAATTTTATTGCTTACATTTTGAATATAATGTTTGAAGAAACATACGAGTAGTACATATACAAATAATTTACCAAATAAAGTTAAAGTTGCTAAAAGATTCATCATTTCAAAAATGACATAAATACCTGCGTGACGCTCCCTTAAAATTATAAGTTTTAATTTTCAACTTAAAATTGTAAACTTTTTCATATTAGTGACCAATGTTGTGTTCTTTTGAGAAATAAAATATCTTTAAACTTGACTTAAACTCTACATACTGTTTTAGCAATAACAACCTTAAGGTTGGCATGTTTACGCAGATAATAATTATTATAATACATCAACAATACCTAACGAGAAAATTTTATACCTTTCAAATAGGGATGTTGACTAATTTTAGGATTCAATTTGATTTAATAGATAGAACCTTAAGATTCACGAAAAAAATATTATTAAAATAATAATCTTCAATTTAAAAACAAAAATTGATAAATAAAAATCATTTTCAAATTTCCCGCCAAAAACGTCACGTGACGTCACTAGCCGATATTCAATACTATCTGTCGACTGAAGTTAGTTGCACTTCCATATAAAATAGGAACAATGACGTCAAAAGCTCTAAATGGCGTTTGAGGTCACGTGACAGTGAGTACTATTTTTAACATTTTAAAATAATTATATTTAATTTATATTGATTGATTTCGACAAAAGAATAATATTTTAGGTGTTTAAATGTTTTCCTTGATACTTTAAACATAAATTTATTTTAATTTACTGATAGTGTCAACATCCCTATTCTCATAATATAAGAAGAGATAAACGAATAATAAACACTTATCAGCCAACCGAACAGAATGAACCTTATTTATCGTGCTACAACCATTCACTCCAATAACAGAACAACATTATTAAATAACGACATTAAAGAATATGTAAAGTTTATCGATTTTGGTTCTTGACTAGTTGTGGTGGTATTGAGCAATAACATAAACATCTCTGTTTATGTCCCGTCGCGACAACGATTGCGTGTTGCAGCCGCTGCAGCCGCTGCAGCGCTGCAGGTAAGTTGTAGCGGTGATGGCCTATTCAACAGGCTTGTAATACAGCGGAGTAGGTGCTAGAGCCGTGTACGAAATGGTGCCTTGTAAAAGGATTGCACTTTAAAGTGTGTCGAATAACAATTTCTTGGATAATAATACGGAAAGGAATCATGTCCCAGTTTGTGTATGTCTAGATAACAGTTTTACTATTAAATATAAATATTCAAAATTAACTAGACTTTAAAAGGCCATAGCACGAACCTAATCAAAATAAATAAAAATGACAATCAGTCGAAGTAAGTACCTCTTATAAATAAAAAAGTGTTCTTCACGCTAGATCCATTTATTTACGTAAATTATTTGTATCTCAGAAGTATATTGAATAGCTCTATATTTATTTTCAAGAAGCCTCTACCGCCCGGACAGGCCCATAGATCCTATATCTATGGACAGAGAAATATTATGTTTTAAAACACATGTAAGACAGTGAACGCATAATAAAAACATCTGAAAAACATGAGATAAGTAAAGTACCTATAGTGAAATACAAACACGATAAACAATAAGTTGCACGGCGGCTACACGAGCCCTATATTAGCCGGTCGCGTAACGTTTCGCGCTTTTTATTTTACATTTTATGTCCAGTTCGCCCGCGCAACTCGCCGCAGGACCTCCGCTGGCGCAAGTCACTAGCGGTAGCGGGCAAATGACTGCAACTGTTTTTTTTACTCTTTTGCTTAAAATAAGTTCATGCTCGACCACAATCCCACCTGATGGTAAGCTGACATGTGGTCCAGGATTGTGAGCGCACTAACTTAGTAAAAGTCTAACTAAGTCACTCTTTTTTTAAAGAAATTCACGAGCGAGAATGAAGAGAATGAGTGGGAATGAGAATGCGGGCGCAGGCAAGATATGTTGATGCGCGGTCGAAGACAAGGCATGTCATTGTGTTGCAATGTGCTAATCGATATTCTCGTGCAATACCAATAGAAATTAAAACAGTACACACTTTCTGCATTTCATAATGATATCAGATGGTACTCGTATTATCCTGGTTATACTTTTAAAAGAAAACACACAAATTACGTTATTGTACCTATGTACGTATTTACGTAGGCGGGAAAGCGAGTGCGAGTTTGTCATTTGTGACTTATCTTACAACAGTTTGATAATTACGTTTCTCTGAATTTCGTACAGTATTAACATTAAGGAGTCCAGAGTCATAAAGTTAATATAATTATAATTATTATTTAGTTCATTTAGATATGCACAGCTGCACGAGGTATAATTTGGTTTTTACGAGATAGTTACGCTTACGAGTATTATAGTAATTATGACATAAAGTATACAAGGATCTTCAGTTGACTAAACTGAGTGGAAAACCTGTATTATTCGCAAGTGAAACTATATTAATATGATAAAGAGCCAAAAGTATAAGTAGGTACACAACCAGTGGGACAGCGTCAATATATCTGTAACTACAGTAGATTCATAAAAAGTAGTGTTCGTGTATGAATGTAACGCTTATGAATTGCTCCAACAATCAAAATATTGTCCCCAACTTTGCTTATTTTTATGTGACACCGATAACCATAAAATGACATACAAAATATAACTCCATGTCGAAAAACCAGTCTTTACTTGCAGAAAATAATTTAATAATCACGCAATATCGAGCCTTTTCAGCGTCTGATAAAGTTCATAATTATTATGTTGAACGGATGTCAGAAAAGTGGTTTTGGAGTGTGAAATGAATATTATTTTTGTCGTTATTTTCTCGAGTTGCATACAATATTTTACCGGTTGTCATTCGATATTCGCATAATGTGAATCTGGTTTAATATTTGTTTTTTGATAACTCTGTGTGTGTGTGTGTGTGTGTGTGTGTGTGTGTAAGGTATGTTAACGTGTTCGTACCCCGTGGCGCGGTCGACAGTGATACAGGAATGTGCAATGTTCTGGCAGTCGAATTACATCTGTGAACTGATAAGGAACCTGCTCAGTCCACTGACAAGAAACTGTAATTCTCAATGGTAATAATGGTGGAAACAAAATTTGACTGTTATGAATTTGAATCATACACTAATTAAAATATCCTGTGAGGTCAATAATTATCTAATAGATACTTATACTTTATCAATTATTTAAAGTGAAGTAGGCTGGGTGACTGCAAGTAGGACATTCATAACGCTACGGTTTTCAGGGTATCCTTGTTTTCGACAGTACGATTAAATAACGTATACCACTTGCATAGAAAGTTGTCCCTATATACCTCAGAAACCTTCGATTTTTTCCCATACAAGCACAATTGTACATTAATCACAAAGTAATTCCGTATGGAAACATTCAGAGTAAAGTGGCCAAGCTATCCAATGACGTACGCCGGGACGGGACTGACGGGCGGCAATACGGAGTTATGGACGAACGGCGATCTGAGCCCGATCCGTCGATTTGTCAGGAGGGGTAATGTGAAAAATAACCGGCTTTCGCTGACTTATAGCGCCCTGGTACCTCACGCCCGCGCCGCGCCGTGCCGCGCTACCCACGAGGGCTACATTAGGATACCATTCTAATTGCATTTTATTAGGGGTTTCGGCGATTTTTCTGTTTAAAAGCGATCATGTGGTTATGGATTATGTCCTTTGTTGGGTTTGTTGTTGCCACTAACTCTTAGCGCAAAATAGTCCATTACAATATAAACTTGCAACACCCGAGAAAACATTTATTTGGTATACATCGTATACACAAAAATTTGAAGGGAATTGAACGCGGAAACTTTTACTTCAGATCTAAGGTGGAGACAGAGTTACTATTACTATAACAAACATTGAAATGCAAATCGTAATGTCTCCCGAAATACCCGCAGTAGGTACCTAAAAGAGCATTAATTTTATAACATTGTAAATAACAAGTGATAAACTATAAACAATCCTCAAATCCGCAGTGATCAAATCGTAAAGGCGGTAATAAAAGTGTTCCAGTAACCGAGAGCCGGGAAATAACGGCGAAAAGAAAAGCCTCGCCTTGTCACCTTGTCGCGGTCGCACTGACGGAGTTCACAGTGAATTACGTGACGCGCGAGACACAGGACTCACTTATTGTGTACTTTTTTGTATTTGCTAGTCGACTTTATATTATATGATATATTTAATGTTTAACTGATTGTGAGTAGTAAAATCATAAATAGGTACGTAAAAAGATATTCTAGAACTACATTCATACTAAACAGTGACCTAAAAAGGCCTTAATAAACTTATTTTAAGATGTCTGCGATCTCAAGTTTCGCGTTGAGATACGACATACGTTAGATAGTAGTGTTCGCATTCTTCAGTGTAAGTCGGTCTATTAATAGACATAACATGTAACATCAGATTCTTAGTTGATCGAATTATCAAATCTCGAAAAACAAAAGCACATGTAATATCTTGTTTTACTTCAGTTCGACACAAGACTAATTTACCCCATATTTCCTGCACGTTGGTCGGCGGGAATAAAACAGGATTGGGGCGCAGCTGAGGGTCTGGCCACATCGCCCGCCCCGGCGCCGGCCGGCTCACAGGGCGGAGAGCTTTAGGGAGTTGCACCAAAGCCTAGTAAAGCCTCCGAAAGTATTACGGCAGGTGGTAGATTAGTTTCTAATGCGGTAGAATTAGGGACATCAATTCTAATTTTTATATTTTTGCATTTAACGACCCTGGAGCCCTGTTGTTTGTAGACATTCTCTTATGAGCGAGGAGTTAAGAACCGTCGGTGCATGTTGATTGCGTTAGATTTTGACTGGGAAACACTGGACACACGACTGGGATTTTAATATTAATATTTTGAACACCTGGCGTATTCTCTGAAACTGTTATGCTAAAACTAATGTAACTAAACGGTAGGACCTGCTTGCAAAATTTTAATATAAAATATGAATTTATCTTAAGTGTAAGCTCTAATAACTTCCGAGAGTATAATAAATTACGTCGGCAACACTCAATCTCCATAATCCACATCGGACGGCGGCGATACATCACGGGGCGAGATCGGCCCGGCTGACCCGGTCCGGTGCCCCGGCGTGGCTTGTCCCGGTGGCCCGGCCGCGGCGGCTCGGTATGATTTGTCCCGGCGAGCTCAAACACTTCATTGAGTTCCAGTAGACCTGATAAATCACACCTGCGCGCCCAGCTTCTAACAATTGCTTGTAAAAATGTTAAAATCTTTTACCCCCGCAGCCACCGGTTCTCTAGAATATGTCTTGTCTTTGTGGTTGAGGTCTGTGTACTCAGTAAGTACAATAATAACATGTTTCTTTCTTACTAAAACAAACTCCTATAATAAAACATCGCCCTTATTTAGATTTTGTGTGTGGGGGCGTCCTGTGCTCCTTTTACGAAGGCGTGGTCTCCATTCGAGGACCTTTCATCCAGAACATTATCGGTCCTTCAAACTATGTGGCCAGCCCATTGCCACTTAAGCCGGCTAATTTTCTGAGCTTTCAGTCACCCTCTTTCGTTCGGATTTCATCGTTCCTGACTCGATCACGGATAAGTCATTTAGCGACCATAAAATAATAGGTAGTGAGTACCTGTAGTACGAGGATGGCCCACAATGATTTAAGCAAGGGACAACATACCTATATTCAAGCGTGTTTCACCGTTTTCCTCTAGACATTTTAACGCAACTTTCCTGAAAGTTGATAGAAGCAAGATATCGACATGAAATAAATGAGATTGAGAACATATGTAATCAAATGTGTATAGCGAGAGGCTTCATCTTCCAGGCGCCTGCTCTTTCCAGTTCATTGGGTTACCCTCACGCCGCCGCCGGTGTATTACACCGTAACCTTATTACCGGCTGCCGGCTGGCCCTTCCGCCCAACTTGTAGGTCAATCCCATCTACTTATAGTTGCTTTTTTCTGATATACTTTCACACATGCTAAAAATATATGGTTAAAGTTTAGTTTCGCAAAATTAAATTACTAGTTTTAATTGCCTCTCATCACATCATAAAGGTATCCCTATAATATAATATCCACTATATCTTTATTTTTTAAAGCAGTGACAACAGTATATACATACATGTATGTACATGCTACTGGTTAGACTCTCACCGCATATCGATTATAATCTGAACACTCTTTAGATTATTCTAATATATTTTAAAGGGAAAACGCCATATTGTTTAAAAATAATCAAAAATAAACCTATAATATTGACCGCTCTTATTTCAAGAGAATATGCAATGGCATCGTAACCAGGGGCGGCTGTACTTTAAGTGCACTCGTGCGGCGAACTGCCAGATTTTAATGTTTAGAAAAATAAAACAAAAAAAAATGTTTAATAGTGTCTGATTAACGATCTATTCAATATTAACGAAATTATGATGAACCAATTTAAGCTCTTTGATAAAGTATTAAGACTCATTATCGCGAAAATCGCTGTAAAATGGTTCACGGTGCGCTAGCCAAAGCGCACGGTGAATGCTCATACAACTTCTATGAGATGCGACCGAAAACGCCTGGCGCGTGAGACAGAGCTAGTTCAATAGAAAATGTATGGCGAATTATGACCACTTTGGTGCGCCGCACGACCGAACCGAAGATTACCGAGGTTTGACGAAATTCGCGCGCGCTACGTCGCGTCGCCGCGCGGCCGGCCGCGGCGCGGCGCCGCTGCCGCCTAGCTAAAAGGAATTGCGTTTGTTTACATTCTGCAAGGATTTTCAGTATTTTAATATTATAGTTACTGAAATTGTGGGACATTGTGTGTGAGTAAATAGCTGTGAAAATGAGTATTAAACTTTAACATCGACTATTTTGAAAGCAATAATGAAATGAAAATGTCTACGCGCGAAAATCATAACCGTTCTTTGGCAGTCGTTATAAATTAAAATACGCTGATACAGTGCACCACCACTTCTAGGATCCACCAGCCGCCACTGATCGTAACAGATCAACGGTAGGTAAACGAAGTTTGAAACTCCGTCGATCCAACTACCTAGTTTCAAAAAGTAAACGCATTTATCTGCACATATTCCGCGTTCATTCCAACTTCCGCCACACGGCGCACGCGGCAATAAAACTTGTATAGCGCCTGTTACAAACTCGAGCATACTTTGTACGGAGCCGCCTGATACATGCAGTTAAATATTGTACGACACGTCTACTCAACTCCGAAACTACAGTCGTCGAGGAAAGTACTTAGAATAAATAAGGTAGCATCGAAATATATTTCCCGGGAATCGCTTTGGATGCCGTGCTTCGTGTTCGTGTCGCTAGTGATGTCGTGAAGTCTGTCGGGAATTTTATTTCTGAGTTTTTGGATATTCCGGCTTTTTGACTTAATAATAATCTACACTAAAGAAAATTCTATGATTTTTTTTAAATTAAAAGAGCAAATCGTATTGCATCCACTTTGTAGCCATCCACTTCTGTAAAAATAAAATGTATTCGATCGCTGCTTACCGTTTGATCCGGTACCGCAGACAACACTATTCTGGTATTATCCGGTTCGGGGCTGAATTTACCGGCCACCTGTAACGGCCTAACTCTTAAATTTATGAAAATTTAAGCCTCGGCGTGAGACGGGCTTGGGAGAAGTGTTTGTGCATTTTTTAAACAACGCGCCTCTTTGCTCTTCAATATAATGATATTTTTATAAATTCAAGGGCATGACCCTGTTAAGCAGATTACATATACCTTTTCGTCGCCCTGTTATATTCCGTAATTCTTGGAAACGTGGAATAAGCCCCCAACATGGAAAATCGTCTAGGTAAACAAACGCAATAGAATTTATACCTTGTAGTCGCGTGCTAAAAGTTGCTTATAAGTAACTGTACCTACTTATAAGCAACTGTGTAACAACTGTGTAATTTATTTATCATACAAAAATATTTTGTCTATGATGTATTCCGTTGAAGAGATTTTCTCCGTGAAGGAATGAATCAGTTATGATGGAGAGAGCGATCTAATTTACCATAATTTAAGTGTATATAAAAATATGTTTTTAACCGTAGAGAAGATTTTTTGTCTGGAGCCAACTCTGAGCATAGAACTCAACGTAAACATAATATATTTACATTGGAACTAAAGAAATATGCAAAATTACCTCTCCGTATAGGATAAGAGGAAGCAGTTATAATGAAGATTTTAAACTCAACAACAAACATACTGGAGTGGGTATCGAAAAACTAAATTGTTAGTAAAAACCTGCAGTGTGAGTAGCGTATCGCAACACGTTCACAGGTGGCTCCTCGCCGCAGTCCGGTCCTCGGAACCCGGATAATAAAGCCATTTGCAAGCGTTATCCCGCCGGTGAAACGCTCACCTCACTACCGGGGCCAGAAAGCACCAAAACGTATGGAATTTGCGGTGCAATAAATAAAATCTTGCCAAAAATCTTTCAAGTAAAATATGGTAGAAGCCGAGTGGGTCGGTAGTACACAATAAACAATTGAGTTATGATATTTTCGCTCGCAACAGCCTCATGCTGTATGTACGAGGATTTCCCCAAATGTCGTACGTAGATACCGGCGACCGTCTACGATCCGCAGCGCACGTGCCGCGATGCCGCGATGCCGCACAGTGGGAAATATCGGAAAGAATACTACGCACGCGCCAATTTAAGTCGTACCATCGTAATTTAATTTTTGTTATTCTTTAAATATCCTCAACTTTACTATTCAGATGCAAAAATTACACTTTTCTGTAAACAAAGTTTCACATCGACTTATATGAACAATTTGCCTCAATATTAAATAATTGTACAGGAACTAATTTGAAGTAAAATTGTCTGAAAAATCTGAAAAAATGTATTCATATGTTTACATGAATACATTTTTTCAGATTTTTCAGACCATTTTACAAAAATTAAAAAAAAAATATTCAAAAATCTGAAAAAATGTATTCATATGTTTACATGAATACATTTTTTCAGATTTTTCAGACCATTTTACTTCAAATTAGTTCCTATACAATTATTTAATATTGAGGCGAATGGTTCATATAAGTCGATGTGAAACTTTGTTTACAGAAAAGTGTAATTTTTGCATCTGAATAGTAAAGTTGAGGATATTTAAAGAATATCAAAAAAAAAATTACGATGGTACGACTTAAATTGGCGCGTGCGTAGAATTTTTTCCGATATTTCCCACTGTGTGCCGCCTGTCTCACGATCCGACGACTGCGCTGTAATCGTTTCCCGATACATAGCGGATACCTGGGAAAGCGCTATTGGTTCCGTTCGTGACCGTCCTACACATAGATCGAGCTTTGGATCATAATATAATAATGATAATAATATTTACTAGGCTATATGTTAAGAATTTACATTTTTTTTCCGCATTTCTTTTTTCATTTGTTTGGTTTTTGTGATTTGTACCCTTCTACACAGTTTTACCGTTAAAGTTTCATCGTTTTTTACTTAACATAATGTTTGACTACCTTTGTTATATATATAATATAATAGTTATAGTATAAACATCTAAAATATTTATACGAGTAGAACTCTACATTCATCCTATCAACTTAAACAGCAAAACAACTTGTCGTGGACGACGGACGAGCAACTCTTGAAGTTCACGCTGCCATGCCAAGTAGGTCAGAATGGGTCAGAGATATATTATCATTTCTGCACGTTTTCGTAGAAATTACGTTATAGTTAAATTAAACAAAACAGTACCAATAAAGACCTTTCCAAAATAGTGGTAAATAAAAAAATTAAGTTAATAAGTAAGTTAAAAAATACCCACATGATTGAAAATATGACTTTGAATTTTGAATTTTGACTGCATAAAGACTCTATTTTTGATTTAAATAAATATCATTATCACTGCAGTGGTATAAATTGTAAGCAAATATGTCCATTAGCACCTTCAAACATAATACTGGTAAATTCGTGTGTAGCGGCGCGCATGTGATGTTCGTGTAAAACAGCGAAGAGGCCCGGCGCCCGTCGCCGTCGGCCGCCCAACACTCCAAACCGCTGACTTCACGGAAACTCCTTTGATCTTACACAGAATAATTAACTATAGAGCTTTAGTTTTAAACGGCCAATAGTAGCTTCAACCCTGGCCCACTATAGGGCATGGATCTCTCCTCGTAACTGAGGAGGCCTAAAGCGTACTTCACCATACCAATGAGGATTTGTTTCAGACTCGAAAATAAACCACGTTAATATTTTTGTTATGATATTGACTCAAGATTAAGATAGTTTGATCATGTTATTCGATATTTAATAAATCCAAAAAGTTATAAGAAAAATATCATTAATTTTCAGAAAAACTAGCCCTGGGCACTTTATGATAATACGTTACAGATATCCGTTTTTTTCATGAATTAACTTTTACTCTATTAAGTGATAGCTTTATTTTAAACTACTTAACAAGGTTACAGCATATTTTCTTAAAAGAAATACTTATCAAATATAATTTTTTTCTTGCCCTCTGTCGGTAACTACTCTGTGCCGCACCGGAGGCCACTCCGGCGACATGCACTGAATCAATGGGGCGTTTTTATGACTACATGGGGACCCTGTAAAGGCCCTTCCTTTGGAACTTACATTATGATGTCAACCTTTATGGAGACTACTTTGATATCGTTATAAAAATACAAAGTGACAGGTTTGACGGCGAGCTAGCGTGTCGTAAACTAAACTAGCGGACACATAAAGTGCATCAAAGTGTGAGAAATGTTCTGGGTCTCAATTTTTCAGATAGTTTGTAAACTTTTCCGAGTAATATTTTGTGTTAGGAGTAAGTGATTTAAGTTTATTATGTACTGACAACTACGTAATAAGTGTAAGATGTGATGGCCGTGGCAGTGCACTGGTGTTTCTTAGCTCGACTAAAGATAGGCTAGATATCTTAATAACTTCTAACAAAGCATTGTTACTAAGATTACCTACATTCCTCATTCATTATCTCTTCCACTCTTGATTTCCAAACTTCCCCGACAAACTTCTGACCTTGCTTGTCTTAGTCAATCACATACCTTTGAATAAAACCTAAATTAAAAAACACATTCAACGTCAGCTAAAGCAAAGTTGTACAAACAGTAAACTCCGGCGGAGTCATGTTTTCCTGTCAACTGTTGCCAACTGCATGAATACAGGCGACGCGGCGACGTATTCACCGTTCACCGTATTGTTCTCTGCAATAACTTTGTAAAACATTCCAGTTTAACTTTTGACTTTAAACTTACAGAAATATTGTGACGAAATAGGCCTTTCCTATAGATCCTTCCTTCGTAACTTTTGGCGTTTAAATGAACTAAGTAATTAATAATAATAACATTTATTTCAGGCAATTTTAGCCCATAGAGCTAGTAACAATTTACTTATAAACTATGTTAGTATAATACAATTTCATTTAAAACACATCATATTCTATTAATTACATTGAATTTAGTTTACATTGAATTTGATTAATTACAGCGATTCATTTTCCACCTAAAATCAACATTTTATGCTCATGGTGCCCCCTTCTAAAGAACGCACAACAGAATTATTCAGGCCAGGTGTCCATCAATTCCAACGGTGGTCCTGATTGGTGGCAGCCGTGGCAGGATTGATTGTCCGAGCATCCTACTTCTGGAAACGGCATATTTGGGGTGTAACTCTATTCTTGAGCCCAAGCCAAGCTCCCTTATTTTTATCATGTTAATAATTATCATTTGTAAAGTTGAAGAGCCAGAATTTTCGCTTTCTTCGTGAGCAAGAACGTCAATCATACGATTACCTTTGGTATTACTCTCATCCTTAGGTCGCTTACCATCTTAACTCGAACCACACCAATAAACACGCTAAATATCTACCTAAGTAACTCTCACATGTGACGCAAGCAGTGAAGCTATGAACGCTTATCTTTATACAATAATGATAAACTTGACTAGTCAGAGACCAGTCTGTATCTTATAAATGTCATTTTGGAGAAGTTGAATGTAGCTATTTCAGATAATATTCACAACATAGCCGGGCGTTATCGGCGGTCGCGTTACAGATCGTCAATTCATTATCGATTTAATTTGACTCATTATAACGTGTTTGTAGATAAGCAATTTACACTTAGATTACATTATTATTAAAATACTCGCATACAAAGTGTGATGGGTACCTAATCTAAATAAAATAAACCTATTTCACAATTTCACCGTATAAAATTTTGCAATGAAAAATTTCAATTGAGTAAGTATTATTTTAAACAGAATATCAACTTATTCCTTCAGACAATATAGAAAGTTACGTTTTTCTTTAGTCTGTCTACTTGAAACTTTGTTGAGATGCTCTCTATTAATTAATGACGAATGAATTTAATGGTACTTCATGAACTCTAAACGAGGGTGATATAAGATGTCTATGTTTCTTGATAGCTTTGTACTTTGTACTATGGTAAAAAAGGATTTAAAAGATACATATAAGTTTTATTATACATAATTTTCATACGAAACGGTATCGCGATCTTTTCTTTCTCATTTCGCACCTTCTAATAAGACGGCGCGACGGGAGTGGCAGGACAAATAAACGAATCACTTGACAAGTTTTATTCAAGGGAGACGTGCAATCTGTCATGTCAGCTTAATTGTAAACTGTACATATTTCAAGAAAATCGTTGGAGTAACGTATTATTTATCTTTCAAAGAAATGCTAAAGAAAACATCAATCACCCGCGCTGCTTTAAGGGGGTCTTATCCCAAAAATGGTATTTTTGAAGGTGTTTTGCTCATAAATGGTACATAATACAATTCTAAAAAAAATATATGTTATTTTACAGTCTTTGTTCTTTCTTTTTATCAAACTTGATACACGATAGTCGTTACTTCATTAGATAGAAATAAATCACAAAGTTGGGTCTAATCTGGCATAAAAATGGCGTTTTATTCGCGTTTTAATCGCTTCCAGATAATAAAAAATATACCACAGTATAGGTCCTATAGATACCAATATTGTTATCGCATCATAATATGAAATTTTGAAAAACATCCCTTTCAATTCCAATTTTTTCCCTTTCCACTAGCTACGAAACGCCCGACGCGTTCATTTACTCAATTTTACTCTCGCGCCAGTCGCCTTCGAGGTAGGACCTGTGTCGATCCGTATCGCAGCCGCACGACGTCGAATTTCCGACACTTATTTTAATTTCGAATTTGGCGCGCGCGCCTTCTGGACTTATATTACCCAGTCCAAAGTATCCACACTGCTGTAATTTGAAATAATAAAAATTGTTCGTTTTTAAACTTTAGTTACTGTTTATAGTAATTAGATATTGGTATAAGTCAAGTCCTAATTAGCTAATTACACAATTATTCTTGCCGTATTAGGGATGGGTGTCGTAAAAGGCGACTAAATCCGGCCCGCTGGTGGTAGGGCCCCTCGAGGGATAATATTGGTAATATTGATTTTAAATATTAATTAATACCATTATTACTATTATTATTTCTCCATGGGGTTCGCATGGATAGCTACCACCCTTGAGCATGTGTCAGCCGCCAAACGACTCGTCGTGACGGCTGGGAGCTTGAGAGCCAGTTTTCTTTGTTGAAGTTATACCTACTTTTTTAGGCGTGTTATGAAATAAATGGAAAATCGTTTTGAAAAAATGATTATTATTATATTGTTTTTTGAAGTGAAAACTTTGTTTAGTACGGGGATGATTTGAAATTCAATAAAACGAATGAGTTGAGGGGAGTTGAGTGGAGTTGAGGGGAGTTGAGTGGAGTTGAGTGGAGACTGGAGTTGAGTGGAGACTGGAGTACAAATAAGACATTACTATAATTTCCATGACCATGTTATATGTGTAGTCCATGCCACCCGCGACACGGGTAAATACTTGTAACCTATTGCGGGGATATGAGTGTGGAAGGGTTTTATTATTATTATTATTAGTAACCGTTAGTGGCTCTGAGTTGGGGTGTAAGTATACTTTATTTTGATTTATTAACTGGAATTTTAGGTGCTATAAAATAAGTGATGATATTTTTAGCTTATTTTTGTTTTTATTGAAGTGAAAACTTCTTTAGTACGGGGGTGACTTAAAATTTTATGAAGCGAAACTGTCGGTGGAGACTAAAGATGAGTGGAGACTGACTTGACTTGAGTTGAAGTCAAGTCAAGTGAAGTCAAAAGTCAAACAAAAGTCAAAAGTCAAAAAAGTCAAAAAAGTCAAAAAGTCAAAACAGTAAAAAAAGTCAAAAAAGTCAAAAGTCAAAAAGTCAGTCAAAAAGTCAAAAAAGTCAAAAAAAGTCAAAAAGTCAAAAAAGTCAAAAAAAGTCAAAAAAGTCAAAACAGTAAAAAAAGTCAGTCAAAAGTCAAAAAAGTCAAAAAAGTCAAAAACGTCAAAAAAGTCAAAAACGTCAAAAAAGTCAAAAAAGTCAAAAAAAGTCAAAAGTCAAAAAAGTCAAAACTAAAAAAAGTCAAAGTCAAAAGTCAAAAATGTCAAAAACGTCAAAAAAGTCAAAAAAGTAAAAAAAAAAGTGAAAAAGTCAAAACAGTAAAAAAAGTCAAAAGTCAGTCAAAAGTCAAAAATGTCAAAAAAGTCAAAAACATCAAAAAAGTCAAAAACGTCATAAAAGTCAAAAAAAAAGTGAAAAAGTGAAAAAAGTCAAAACAGTAAAAAAAAGTCAAAAGTCAAAAAAAGTCAAAAAAGTCAAAAAGTCAAAAAGTCAAAAAGTCAAAAAGTCAAAAAAGTCAAAATAGTCAAAAAGTCAAAAAAGTCAAAAGTCAAAATTTGTGGAGTGGAGTGAAGTGGAGTGGAGTAGTAAAACCTACAATTATCATCTTCCCGAAATTTTACATTCGTCTCATTAACTTGAAAACAAAATTTTTCAAGGTTTCACTTCTAACACGTGTGAATTGCAAACATTTTAATTTATTTATTACGTATCTTTAGGTATTTTATTTTAATATTAAATTATTCTTATACTTTTTATCATTCTCAACATACTTGTAAAATATCTTATCCAAAGGGTTTGAACATTTTTGTACGGAACCTGGCATACAACCTACAAGTCCGCCATTTTGAAAATAAAAACTCGTTTTGATTTTGAAGTTGGATAATTTTTGTTAGTATTTAGATGATATTAGTCAATTTTGTATGTAAGTACCTACTTATTTGTGGGTGAACCGATTTTGATGATTCTTTTTTTGATAGAAAGCTGGTGCGTATCATGTGGTTCCACATAAATTTGAGCGAGATCTGACAAGTAGTTTTCGAGTTATTTTGAAGTTGGTTATTTTTTGTTAGTATTTAGATGATATTAGACAATTTTGTATGTAAGTACCTACTTATATGTGGGTGAACCGATTTTGATGATTCTTTTTTTGTTCGAAAAACAAAAACTAACAAAAAATAACCAACTTCAAAATAACTTGAAAATTTATTGTCAGATCTCGCTCAAATCTATGTGGAACCACATGATAAGCACCAGCTTTCGACCAAAAAAATAATCATCAAAATCGGTTGACCCACATATAAGTAGGTATTTACATACAAAATTGACTAATATCATCTGAATACTAACAAACAATAACCAACTTCAAAATAACTCAAAAACTACTTGTCAAATCTCGCTCAAATTTATGTGGAACAACATGATAAGAAAAGATAAAAAGAATCATCAAAATCAGTTCACCCACAAATAAGTAGGTACTTACATACAAAATTGACTAAATTTAATATCGTCTAAATACTAACCAACTTCAAAATAACTCAAAAACTACTTGTCAGATCTCGCTCAAATTTATGTGGTACCACATGATAAGCACCAGCCTTCGACCAAAAAAAGAATCATCAAAATCGGTTGACTCACAAATAAGTAGGAACTTACATACGAAATTGACTAATATCATATTTTTTTTTTTTTTTTTTTTTTTTTTTATTTATCATTTAACAAAAGTTACATGCAATCATAGGTTAGCATTATAAAAACCACTGAGGTTTGTGTCATAATGCTATAAGTTTACATCAATTTTTCTTATGATCTAATACATTATGGCCATCTTAAAGTACCTACATATATGTATGTTAGATTAGTTAATGTTATTATTATTCTATGAATACTTACAAAAAATAACCAACTTCAAAATAACTCAAAAACTACTTGTCAGATCTCGCTCAAATTTATGTGGAACCACATGATAAGCACCGGCTTTCGACCAAAAAAAGAATCATGAAAATCGGTTCACCCACAAATAAGTAGGTACTTACATACAAAATTGACTAAATTTAATATCATCTAAATACTAACAAAAAATAACCAACTTCAAAATAACTCAAAAACTACTTGTCAGATCTCGCTCAAATTTATGTGGAACCACATGATAAGCACCAGCTTTCGACCAAAAAAAGAATCATCAAAATCGGTTGACCCACAAATAAGTAGGTACTTACATAAAAAATTGACTAATATCATCTGAATACTAACAAAAAATAACCAACTTCCAAATAACTCAAAAACTACTTGTCAGATCTCGCTCAAATTTATGTGGAACCACATGATAAGCACCAGCTTTCGACCAAAAAAGAATCATCAAAATCGGTTCACCCACAAATAAGAAGGTACTTACATACAAAATTGACTAAATTTAATATCGTCTAAATACTAACCAACTTCAAAATAACTCAAAAACTACTTGTCAGATCTCGCTCAAATTTATGTGGAACCACATGATAAGCACCAGCCTTCGACCAAAAAAAGAATCATCAAAATCGGTTGACTCACAAATAAGTAGGTACCTACATACAAAATTTACTAAAATCATCTGAATACTTACAAAAAATAACCAAATTCAAAATAACTCAAAAACTGCGTGTCAAATCTCGCTCAAATTTATGTGGAACCACATGATAAGCACCAGCCTTCGACCAAAAAAAGAATCATTAAAATCGGTTGACTCACAAATAAGCAGGTACTTACATACGAAATTGACTAATATCATCTGAATACTAACAAAAAATAACCAACTTCCAAATAACTCAAAAACTACTTGTCAGATCTCGCTCAAATTTATGTGGAACCACATGATAAGCACCAGCTTTCGACCAAAAAAGAATCATCAAAATCGGTTCACCCACAAATAAGTAGTACTTACATACAAATTTGACTAAATTTAATATCGTCTAAATATTAACAAAAAATAACCAACTTCAAAATAACTCAAAAACTACTTGTCAAATCTCGCTCAAATTTTTGTGGAACCACATGATAAGCACCAGCTTTCGACCAAAAAAAGAATCATGAAAATCGGTTCACCCACAAATAAGTAGGTACTTACATACAAAATTGACTAAATTTAATATCGTCTAAATACTAACAAAAAATAACCAACTTCAAAATAACTCAAAAACTACTTGTCAAATCTCGCTCAAATTTATGTGGAACCACATGATAAGAAAAGATAAAAAGAATCATCAAAATCAGTTCACCCACAAATAAGTAGGTACTTACATACAAAATTGACTAAATTTAATATCGTCTAAATACTAACCAACTTCAAAATAACTCAAAAACTACTTGTCAGATCTCGCTCAAATTTATGTGGAACCACATGATAAGCACCAGCCTTCGACCAAAAAAAGAATCATCAAAATCGGTTGACTCACAAATAAGTAGGTACTTACATACAAAATTGACTAAATTTAATATCATCTAAATACTAACAAAAAATAACCAACTTCAAAATAACTCAAAAACTACTTGTCAGGTCTCGCTCAAATTTATGTGGAACCACATGATAAGCACCAGCTTTCGACCAAAAAAAAAATCATCAAAATCGGTTGACCCACAAATAAGTAGGTACTTACATACGAAATTGACTAATATCATCTGAATACTAACAAAAAATAACCAACTTCCAAATAACTCAAAAACTACTTGTCAGATCTCGCTCAAATTTATGTGGAACCACATGATAAGCACCAGCTTTCGACCAAAAAAGAATCATCAAAATCGGTTCACCCACAAATAAGTAGTACTTACATACAAATTTGACTAAATTTAATATCGTCTAAATATTAACAAAAAATAACCAACTTCAAAATAAATCAAAAACTACTTGTCAGATCTCGCTCAAATTTATGTGGAACCACATGATAAGCACCAGCTTTCAACCAAAAAAAGAATCATGAAAATCGGTTCACCCACAAATAAGTAGGTACTTACATACAAAATTGACTAAATTTAATATCGTCTAAATACTAACAAAAAATAACCAACTTCAAAATAACTCAAAAACTACTTGTCAAATCTCGCTCAAATTTTTGTGGAACCACATGATAAGCACCAGCTTTCGACCAAAAAAGAATCATCAAAATCGGTTCACCCACAAATAAGTAGTACTTACATACAAAATTGACTAAATTTAATATCGTCTAAATACTAACAAAAAATAACCAACTTCAAAATAAATCAAAAACTACTTGTCAGATCTCGCTCAAATTTATGTGGAACCACATGATAAGCACCAGCTTTCGACCAAAAAAAGAATCATGAAAATCGGTTCACCCACAAATAAGTAGGTACTTATATACAAAATTGACTAAATTTAATATCATCTAAATACTAACAAAAAATAACCAACTTCAAAATAACTCAAAAACTACTTGTCAGATCTCGCTCAAATTTATGTGGAACCACATGATAAGCACCAGCTTTCGACCAAAAAAAGAATCATCAAAATCGGTTGACCCACAAATAAGTAGGTACTTACATACAAAATTTACTAAAATCATCTGAATACTTACAAAAAATAACCAAATTCAAAATAACTCAAAAACTACTTGTCAAATCTCGCTCAAATTTATGTTGAACCACATGATAAGCACCAGCCTTCGACCAAAAAAAGAATCATCAAAATCGATTGACTCACAAATAAGTAGGTACTTACATACGAAATTGACTAATATCATCTGAATACGAACAAAAAATAACCATCTTCAAAATAACTCAAAAACTACTTGTCAGATCTCGCTCAAATTTATGTGGAACCACATGATAAGCACCAGCTTTCGACCAAAAAAAGAATCATCAAAATCGGTTGACCCACAAATAAGTAGGTACTTACATACAAAATTGACTAATATCTGAATACTAACAAAAAACAACCAAGTTCAAAATAACTTGAAAATTATGTGTCAGATCTCGCTCAAATCTATGTGGAACCACATGATAAGCACCAGCTTTCGACCAAAAAAATAATCATCAAAATCGGTTGACCCACATATAAGTAGGTACTTACGTACAAAATTGACTAATATCATCTGAATACTAACAAAAAATAACCAACTTCAAAATAACTCAAAAACTACTTGTCAAATCTCGCTCAAATTTATGTGGAACAACATGATAAGCACCAGCTTTCGACCAAAAAAAGAATCATCAAAATCGGTTCACCCACACATAAGTAGGTACATACAAAATTGACTAAATTTAATATCATCTAAATACAAACAAAAAATAACCAACTTCAAAATCGAAACGAGTTTTTATTTTCAAAATGGCGGACTTGTAGGTATGCCAGGTTCCGTACAAAAATGTTCAAACCCTTTGGATAAGACATTTTACAAGTATATTGAGAATGATAAAAAGTATAAGAATAATTTAAAATAAAATACCTAAAGATACATAAAAAATAATAAAAACAAAAATAAGCTAAAATTATCATCACTCTTATTTTAAAGCACCTAAAATTCCAGTTAATAAATCAAAATAAAGTATACTTACACCCCAACTCAGAGCCACTAACGGTTACTAATAATAATAATAATAAAACCCTTCCACACTCATATCCCCGCAGTAGGTTACAAGTATTTACCTGTGTCGCGGGTGGCATGGACTACACATAAGTATAACACATCACAATAACAGCCATGACACGAGTACAAATATTTATCTTTCACATAAATGTACTTATAAAATAATTTAAATTTGTACGATAAAAGTAGTGCCGTGCTCCTACTGTACTGTGGTCAGTCACCGGGATCATACGAGTTCAGGCTCTCGGCGCGTTAGCGGTATTTAATTCAGCCGGTCTCGGAACGTCAGAAATACCTACTTCGTTGGAAGAAGAGGGCCTTAACTAGTCTTTTTAACCGACTTCAAAAAAAGGAGGAGGTTCTCAATTCGACTGTATTTTTTTTTTTTTTTTTTTATGTTTGTTACCTCAGAACTTTGGACTGGGCGAACCGATTTTGATGATTCTTTTTTTAATCGAAAGCTGATGGCTGTCATGTGGTCCCACATAAATTTTATTGAGATCTGACAACGGCATCCATGAGAAAACTACATAAGTCGTAAATTTGTGTTAAGATGTGCGCGACAAATTGACGAATAACTCAATATCACGTCAACCGATTTCGATGATTCTTTTTTTAATAGAAAGCTGGTGCTTGTCATGTGGTCCCACATAAATTTGAACGAGATCTGACAAATAGTTTTTGAGAATTTGAAGTCGGTTATTTTTTGTTAGTAAAATTTAGATTATTATAAAGTATGAGTAGTATGTGTGCACCGGTGGGAAAATTACAATTTTCGCCGTTTTAAGCTGTACGGTCTATCCATAATATCTGGGTAAGTTTTGGGTGTCGTAAGAGGCGACATAAGTCTTTTTTGATACTTTTTGCCGTAAATATTATATTATTATTAATACAAATTTTTACGTAAAGAACAAATCAAATAATACCACCCGATAAGCAATATCTAGTTTACCTGACACTCGAGAGTATACCGTCTCTTGACTGCTTCTCTGAATATCATCCCGAAGGTTTGGAACTTCCGGTCCAGTTTAACCTAGTTTTATTTGCAAGAAGCACAAATTACTTTAAATCCCAATAGGCTCTGGCCCGGAAAGTTACCGAGACTCCGTAACAAATTTATCAGCGCCGAATTCATCCTTAGACCTTACTGGAGTTGTGGCTACCTCCGGAGATACCCGCGCTCGCTACAAATGTTGCTAACACATTTTCATTGAACATCAGAAGAAAAAATGCGAAGTGCACTTTTTATCCTAAATAGCACTACGGCGACAAGTTGGTGGCACAACGTCTCATTTGATCTTAAGAGGCTTCTTCTTCTTAGGCTTTCCATCAGAGAACTACCGCGTGTTTATGTAGTCACGTAATGGTAGTTCATCATTTTCACCGACTCCCAGGCAATTCTGCAATACCATTGCAGTGACGTCACAGCCACAGGCACGTTGCTCTAACAAGGAAACAGTCGTATTACGACGTACGTCACGTTACTGGATCGAATTCGAAGGGAAACAATTTTATCAAGCCCAAATACCCGTACATGATCAACTACTTGATCCCGATTGATATCAGGACAAACAGGCCATTGTCGAAAATCTTCACGCTCCTTTGACATGACCTACATTGTCCTACATCAACACACCAAACACACCAACGGGTACTGGCGTCAGACAAAACTAACCTTATTGTGTGTGCAGTAAGATTGCAATTCCCTGGGTACGCGAAGGTTCTAGTTGAAAAGGGTCAGTCGTTCCCATCGCATAAACAATGATTCGAATCACGTTAGTGTCGCCGTGGCCTTGCGGTACGCGGTGCGCGCTGAGCGCTCCACTGACACTGTTGGCAACTTGTGAAATCTCTATAACCATCTTCCGTCTGTCTTCTATCTTGTGTTCACTGTTCTTGTCATTTTATATTGTCCATGGCATCCCCGACACAGGGAATCCTAGTGTGAAAGAACACCTTGTACTCCATTTAAGTGATATAAATACATCCAATTTGCAGATCTTCCGAAATGCGTTCTTACTTTTAGCCGCTACTGCTAAATGTATTTAAGTATATTGAACGGCAACATTGATTTATCTAAGTAAATTTCACATACTGTTACCACCCTATCTTTGTTCATCTGTCGAATAAGAAGCAATTTATATGGAACGGGCTTCATATAACAGCCACCCGGAGGTTAGAAAAAGCGTAGTCGCTCAGAAAATATGAAATTTGGCGTATAAATTGATAGGCCGGGCGCACCGCCTGGCGGTAATACATCGGTACGTGAAAAATTCAATTTGGGCGCTCATGTGACAGCGGCAGCCCGCATCCCATATCACATCGGGTTATATCGGAAAGCACTCTGCGAAATGATACCAACAAATATGATTCTTGCTCATTAGCCTCCGACATGTTTCGCTAATGTTACATCAATTTATCAGGCGTGCGAGGACAACGAGGGAAAATTCAATAAATATAACACGAAGATATCAGATTTGTTAAAGATAACGATGTTACTTTGATTTTATTTATATTAGGTATTCTTTAGTGCCTGATAACAAACACAAGGGCCGATCTCAATACGCTATCTACTCATACTCCTCATTTGTGTAGCAATTGTCGAAAAATCACATCAATATTATTTGTACATATATGTTTACGTTTAATATTTGAATGTATTGTTGTGTGTACACTTCTATCTGTAGTGTAATAAATACCCTGTAGCCTAGTCTGCAGTGGGCCGAGCACAGTGCACACTGCAGTCGGCACTAACGAGCTCGACGAGCTAACACAATCAGCAATCAGGACGCACGAACACACACACACTCGACACACTCGATACACACACTATTTACACTATACAATAAACAATAGAACACAAGGTTTCACCAGGTCAGCTCCACACACAGTTCTTATCAGTGTTCACACTTCTTTACAACCTTCTTTAAAATTACGTGAAAAGTAGTGAGGGTTTCTTGAAGTAGTTATTAGATCCCTAAAAAGATGTAAAAAGCGCTAGCGGCTGACTTCAACTTGAATTTCGACGTCAATGTCAACTTCAAGTTCATCTAATACTTTGTCAAGAGTCTGAACAAGCATGAGTCGTTCTTTAGAACTAGGTCCTAGCTATAGGTAAGGTACCTATTGCCTAACCATAAGCAAAGTTCATCACAGCGTCTGGTTGGAGGCGCATCTACTTCGTTGTCTGCCCTAAATCAGAACTGTTCATGTGTGGTTGTCTACTGGAACTGGAACTAATAATAATTATCTATATTAATATTATTAAGAGGAAAGCTTTGTATTTTTGTATTTTTATATTTTTGTATGTTTGCAACGAATAAACTCAAAAACTACTGAACCGATTTTAAAAATTCTTTCACCATTAGAATGCTACATTATTCAGAAGTAACATAGGTTATATTTATTACTAGAAAAAATTAGGAATCCTTTCTAAAACATCAGTAACGTGAACCAAGGTGTGAAAAATGTATTATAAACAAGATCCAGTTTGTGTACAATACATTTGATGTTGGAAGGTAGTTAAAATGGGAGCATGGGGGAAACGAATAAAATAATATGTATGTACTATACTACCTATATATAATGTACGAAACATTCGACTCATCACATATGCATGTCGGATTGTACATAGGTATTAAATTGATACTATCTAGTCCGGTATGTGGTACGATTGATTGCGGTCCACGACCCGGTACATTATGTACTCAGTATGTAAGGTGTTACATACTGTACGTCACGTGTGGTGAGGTGCACCACTAGTCACTATTCTCTGGCCGCTATCGATCATGTAATTCTGTGATCATGCATGTGATATCCTATTTGAATAATATACAGCAATTTACCGTGGCTATAATAACTGAGGGACCGAGTTATGTTATGAGCTAACAAATATGAGTAATTCTATTTCATATATCTCCTACTTGCTCCACCAGATAGCTTGGCGGAGCAAGGAATAGATCTGAATTTATTAGGTTATCAGTGGGAGTACTAATAGCTATAGAAGCATTACACTTTTTAAGTATCTACATATTAAGTTCCTTCTCGTATAGTTTAAGATAATATGATTTCTTTATTTTCCGGTAACACAAATGTTTACGGACCATATTGACCACTTGTATCGGTGAAACGTCTACTAGTGACGGCTGATTACATAGAGAAAATTATTGTCACCTGAAGAAATCACATTATGAAATGTTGCATATCTTTCTTCGACCACAGATCTGGCAACGTCATGCTCTGAGTGGTTCTGTGCTTAAACTGGCACCTCAACTGGCACCTCAACTGGCACCTCGCGCTCGCGCCAGTCACTTGAGTAAACACTGCTGGAGCCCAATTCTCATTTCGTAGAGATACATGTCTAACAGAGATATGTCGAAAAAACATGGCCGATTGGCCTCGTTTTGTTCGAGGTCGGCCATGTTTTTTCGAGATATCTCTGTTAGACATGTATCTCTACGAAATGAGAATTGCCCCCCTGGAGCACGTTCCGATGTTATTGTATCGTATTGATCCCTGTCCAGTCCAGTTCACTCGCTCGAGTTGCTCGTTAGTACAGAGCGGGCGATAAGTACATCTTGATTTTTATTTTTAGCAATTGCCCTTAACTCAAGAACGTACTAACCTTCTTGAGTTAAGGGCCCTGCATCTATAATTGACGTGAAATATTTATTATAATTATTATGTATTCCAATTTGAAAATGATTGCATTCACACATGTGTCTGTCTCTAGGAGTTTACAAGACGTTGCAGAATGGGAAAAACTATAGGGGAAAATGTAATAGGTACAGTGTACACTATACGTACGTCGTATAGTTAACGTAGGATTCTCCTAGAAGTCCCAGATTTATTCAATCAACGAGATTCGTGTTATAGGTACGTTACTAGACACTACTACATTTGAGGTGTTCCCTAGGGAAGCTCCCGGCCAGACTCATTAAGTGCATTTTTAAAATCTCGGCAATTTTCTGAATGTACAAAATTTTGTAACACCTCATGAGTTACGAGACTTACGAGTGCACTCATTTTTAGAAAAAAATGTCTATTATAATCGCGCCACCGCGCAAACACTGCAACGGGAAAATATTCGTCATCAAATACAGCTGTAGCTGTCTAACCTATGACCATGGTGGCAGTAGCGTTTCTATATAATTAGTAAGTATATATGTAGTATAGTGAGGGGAGGTACTGAGGTGAACATAATATGGTGTGATATGTGTTATATTTGCGGGAATCCACATTGTATATTGTACGCAACAAGCAAGTTCTCCGTATCCTAATTCGGCAACGCGTCGTTAATCCCCGGTGAAAATCCATTAGAGGGCCACAAGAAGTGAATGAAGTGAATGAAGTGGTTGATGATTGAGCTGTTACTATAAAGAAACACAACAGTTATACGAAAATCGTAAGTAACCTCAAAGAAGTTTTACATCAGTAACCTAAAAACATTGAAATTGATCGATTAATGCTAGAGCTCGCAGCTAGACATGGGAAGGTTGATAAATTGAGTGGTGGCACTAGCAGTGAAGGAGCGAGTGCGGCGGTCTCCGGTCTCCGGTCTCCGGTCTCCGGTCTCCGGTCTCCGGTCTCCGGTCTCCGGTCTCCGGTCTCCGGTCTCCGGTCTCCGGTCTCCGGTCTCCGGTCTCCGGTCTCCGGTCTCCAGACTCCGGTCTCCGGTCCCACGCGGCGGAGGCAGCTGTCAGGTCACCGCGTGATGGATGAGGATCGATCGCGAGACTCGCGCCCAATCTGCTGCGTCCTCATTGTTTTATTGGTATTTGCTGTTCGTATAGATGTAACAGCTAACACTTTATAAATCATCAGTGACATTTTCTTGCGGACAGAGACTTTTTTAACCGACTTTAGAAATTGAGATTATGCTATTTTTTGGGCATTTTCTTGGATTTTTCGGTGATTCGTAGAGTGTTTTAAAGGATGTAGCAAAATGATGGCATGAATTAATTCATTTCTTAATCGATGATCAATCTCCCACATCCACTGATGATTAATCTTCCCTAGGTTTATGTTTATATCTGGGGAGATCCATACATCTTGAGGGGGGTGAGAGGCTCCATACATACGTATTTGGGTTGTAAGGGGTTCCATTCATTGAGTCCAGTCCAACCTCCCGTGCTCGCAGCTCTGGTGTACAATTGTACAATGGACGAGACTGGAGCGTCAGGTCCCTCGTGACTGAGTTCTTTGGGGAGAGCCCATGAGGAAATACAGCGGTTCCTGCTGAATACTAACGGTAATAAAGAAAGAAAGAAAAAAAAAACTATTTCTTTCTTCTTTCTTTCTTTCTAATCATGGTGATATGGTTTATACTTATCTGATCGTGTATAATTTTATTATTACCAACATCTGTCTGTAATCCTCGTGTTAACTTCCTTTTATACAACAGCCTTCGATCAATAGATCGATGACAACAGCAGAATCACGCAAATTGCCCACAGACATTAATAAGCATGTTATTTTCCCCCTGACTGTCTCACTCGGAAGAAATGGTTGTGTAGGTAATAATGTAAGTACTTAATAATTATATTATTGTGTGTGTGTGCACACGTGCGCCGGGCCCCTGCTCTACCGGGGACGGGCCCGAGGCGGGGTGCGGACGGGGAACCGATTCTCGGTGTTATTTATTTGTGCGCGCCACGAATAGATCGCTCCTGTATTGGACATATAGGTACTTTGCACGTGGAAGATACCATAACGCACAGACAGGGCACAAACTACACCTTCTGGTTTGTTAATAAAAAGGTGGTTCGACTTCAACTTAATTATTATCTACTAATTATGTATTTGTAAAATGTGTGTGTGAAATATTATTATTTACTTCTTGGATTTCCATGCCGGTTTCGCTAGATAATAAATGCCGTAATTCGCGAAATATATTTTTAAAAGATTTTTGTGTTGCCAGAGCAGTGTATAGTAGTTGAAAAAGATTTACCTACGTTAAATTTAACGTAAAATAAATTATTTTCTATAGCACTTGGCTTAGAAAATGTATGTCTCGTCAACATTTCAAGCTAATTTATTAAATTGAAGGTGTGAATAGGCAGCTGTGAAATATAATATTTAACTTTCCATCTTGAACACTAATTCAGTTTAGTCCGTACTTGATTGCGAGTAGAAATCTTGTCCTTCAGTTCGTGTATTCGTGTGTAAAATCTTTTTTTAGTAAAATTTTGATTTTGTCCCATTAAAATACAACAATGAGTCATTTTAACATTTTCATTCTCTACGCGATCGAATTAAAAATGATGAAATTCGTAGACGATCGAAGCTGATCGACATAGCGCAGAGAATTAGCCGGCTGAAGTGACAATGGGCTGGCCAATTACCGTTGGGGAAAAACGGTCCTCGAATAGCGCACAGGTGGAGCATAGCGCACCCAACCAGGTGGACTGATGACCTGAAGAAGACAGCGGGTATCCGCTGGATTCAGAAGGCTTAGGAGCACACTGACCAATGTGGCGCTTTTTAGGGGAGGCTTATGTCTAGCAGTGGACTTCCAAAGGCCGATCGATGGATGGATTCACACGAAGGCTTAAAAATTAGTGCTTTATTTCATTATACTCTGGCTTAAGAGCCAGCAGTACCTACTTTCTTTATTCTCTCCTGTTTTTTGGCTACCAAGTCGTCGGAAACGTGTTTGGTGTTTCTTATGTCCATGGGCAATGGTGACTACTTATCATCAGGTGACTAGTACCGGTTTGTTAAAAATTAAAAAAAAATCCTACAAGCTGCCATCTCTAAGTCATCTTCTCTCTATGCAACCCGTGTCCGTCCTGCAGCACATTTTGATTGAGTCTACAGTTTACGTACAACACTAGCTCGCTTGTTATTTCTACACCTCTAACTTTGTTGCTTACGCATAAAACGGCTGGCCAGACAGCCAGTGGACCGGCAAAACTAAGCTTTGAATGTCACTGATAAAGTTTAATTTGCCTTAAACGACCCGTTGTTAGTAGAAGCGACCGGCCGGTTATATTTGACAGGTTTATCGAGCTGTTGCCGCGTGCCGGGAGGAGAAATGAGTAGTTATAGTAGTGGACTACTAGCAGGTATTAACTGCGCTGCGAGTCACTTGTGGATTAATTCAACGTGTTCAACGATGTCATTAGAGTTGTCTCTGCCAACGTTTCCTATATTTTAAAGTACACTTTTATTAAAGCAAAGCAAAAGCAAAGCAACAACCCATAATTGTCCCACTGCTGGGCTCGGGGTCTCCTCTCACAATGTGAGGGGTATTAGGCCATAGTCTACCAGGCTGGCCAAGTGCGGATTGGTAGACTTCACACACCTTCGAGAACTTTATGGAGAACTCTCCGGTGTGCAGGTTTCCTCACGATGTTTTCCTTCACCGAAGCAAGTGATAATTAACTTGTAAGTTGTAATACGCACAAAATATTTGAAAATTAGAGGTGCGTGCCAGGGTTTGAACTCGGGCCCCTTCGTTCGGGAGACCAACGTTCTACCGCTAGGCTATCACTGCTGCTTCGGGAGACCAACTTTCTACCGCTAGGCTATCACTGCTGCAACACTTTTATTACACTAACGCAAACCTATTATTACTCTACAAAAGCCTATTTTTCCATTTCTCTAGTATTCACCATGTCCAGAGCCTGTCACCATTTGTCAACTAGTTAATTTTCTAGACTTTATATAGCCTATTATTAAATAAGGCAGGAAAAAAGGAGGTTGTAATTTGTATTTCCCAAAAAAAGGACATCTCATTTGAGTGATTACATCAGGATAGTTATCAGCATCGCTGGATACGCAGAATCTCTCTAATATGCACCTAAAATAAATATTGTGGTAATCGGATCGTCAGAATTATCATTCATGTTATCCCACTGAACATGTTTCTTGATTCGCTCTTTTTTTCGTCACCTCTTTCATATAATTACACATTTACCTCTAACACGATTAAATGGTTATGCGATACTTCGGTACCTATCACTATCGTCTATTTTTACGAGCCTTATAATAATTATGTCATCATACTCTACTTTTGTTATACTATGAATCTTCTATAATTATTTAATATTCAGATTCA
This sequence comes from Thymelicus sylvestris, assembly GCA_911387775.1. Classification (NCBI taxonomy): domain Eukaryota; kingdom Metazoa; phylum Arthropoda; class Insecta; order Lepidoptera; family Hesperiidae; genus Thymelicus; species Thymelicus sylvestris. The sequence goes on along the minus strand of OU426898.1, from coordinate 16,350,199 downwards.
TCATAAAAATTTCAATTGCTGGGAATACAAATGCACGGAAATTGAACAATATTCCATTCGACATTAGTAAATAAATATGACTTCGAAATAAATTAGGATACGTGTCCTTAAACATAACGGAGTGAATTTTAATGTCACTGACACCACAGAGTATGTGTCGGGTAGACATGTCGGATGGACTGTCCTATGTGGAAATATTGAATAAAACAAATATGAGAATAGGAAAGTGAAATAGTTTAGTTCAATAATTCTAAACAACAAAAGTTTCCTCCTTTTTGTGACAGAAGAAAATCTGAGCCATTAAAATCAGGATAGCGATGTGCCAATGAACTTATTGTTAGTAGGTACAATCTGTTATTATCTCTATTAAACCTAAATCATCATCCTATTTCAATAAAAATATTCTAGTAACGGTAGCTAGTAACTGAATCAAATATGAATCCTGATGAATAATTTTATTACGTAAATTGTATGGTTAGAACAAGGTCCAACTCTTGCAGCTGCAAGAGTCAGAATTTGCATTGTATTAAGGAGCGATTTAAGTAACCGTTTAATGACTCTGAGTGCGGCCGTTGGCGAGTTAACGATTCATACTTAAATCAATGAAAGTACAACGTCTACCAAACGATCTATTTATAACATTATGCCGGGGGAATGTCTAGTAGTGATTAGTCCTGTAGAGTAGCTGAATGAAACTAACTGGGAGTACCGAGGTCTGAAGCGATCCATCACGCTGAGGAGCCGTCGGCGACAATTGCTCGTGATTGATCATAATTTAACTTCTCGTTACCGCTTTCTCGTTCCTTGCGACAGACCAAAGGGTGAATTGGCCGCGTGAGGAGGAAGTTCCGACACCCGTTGGACATCTTTCCGCTTAATCTGTTTGCTCGTTTTGTGCAACATCACTTGTGGCAAGTGCTTTATGTTCATCAAACACATTAAAAAAAGGTATACGACTGCCACGAACTCTATCTAGGAATTTTGTGAGTTCCATCAGTACGTAGTGCTTTAAATCACACACAATTAGCAAGTGCACTTTCACCTTCAAATATCAACAAACAGTTAAGATCATAATATAAATATGATTGATTCGTAACAGACTTTAGGTATACAGTATGAAGCTGACTGCTATAGCTTATTTATCTTTCAAATTTAAGGAGGCAAAAGTTTCGATGTTCGATAGCATACGAGTAGATAAGGGCCCCAGACCATGTTGACACTCGGTGAACATGCCGGTAGACCACCGGGTACATTAGGACATCCTGCTCAATACCCTGATAAGGGATTGACGTTTGTCTACGGAACAATGTTTACACAAACGGATGTCTTCGTTTAAACAACCTAATGTTTGTTTTGGTTAACGAAATCTACCTCGGCTTACTGTTTTTGTTCACAGTTTATGTAAATAATGTACCTACAGGTACCGATAGGTATTAACTGAGATGGGTATAATAAGTTAATTGCGTGCGGATGTGGTTCAACCTAATGCGACTGGTTATTAATATTATAACCAAATAATGTGCACAATCCGTGATTTAATTGCGTGCGGATTTAAGTGGTTCAACCTATAGCGACTGGTCATATTATGTTGTTAACAAATAAAGTGCACAACCCGTGATTACGTAGGACATAAACCTTAGTCTTGATATTGAAGACTTGCTTGTTTTAACTCACGAGACATTGATTCAAAATGTATCACGAATTGTCATACCCAATTGAGATACATTTAACGATGATTTATAGGCCTTGAGACAGGAGCAATTATTCATGAGATACGGATACGAATGGAACTCAAATAACTAATTTAATGATCGAATGTTTAACCTTTCTGATTTATATTGTAACCTTCCAATCTCACCATTTTACTCTTTGTGCACTGTATCAATGTGTAAGCAGTTGAACAGTCAATAACTGAGGAATATCATAATGTAAAGTGAATCGAACTCTTTAAAGAAGGGAACTGCAGATCTCAAACTTCGTCGTTGACTGAATGCTGAGCAGCCAGTCATCACAATCCGTCAATCTGACAGTCGAATGCGCGTGCGCCGCGTTTGCATACAAACAGATAAATTTGTCCATCGGCGCCCGTTGCCGTATTCGGATCAAATAAACATGACCATCCCCGGCCACTCCATAAAACACCTTATTACGACCGGATTCAGTTTCAAATCACGCGTGAATAAAGTACATTATAGCAACATTATTTCCGAGTGATATTTAAATTTCGAAACGTTTTAATTCCCCTTTTTCGTTCTGTAATCATGTTGTGCTGCTTCTGGAATCGTTTCATAAATTTCATAGCGCTTGCTACTTTAAACTTAACGAGCCGGCGATACGGTCGTATTTCACGTGCGGTTGACATCGTTATGTTAAAGTTTGGCTCATATTGCATGGAGCGGATGCTGCGGCGCGCCGTTAAATTTAGAATAGAATGTATTGCTTGGACGGATGCGCGCCCGGGCGGTGGCGGGCGGTGGCGGGCAGTGGCGGGCAGTGGCGGGCGGCGGGCGGTGCAGCGCGAGGTGTAATATTGCACTAGCAGCTTATGTCGTTGTTTTATACTTGCCAACATTTACCGCTGAACGATGAACGATGCCGCGGATATGACCAGATTTGGAAATATAATTGGTTGTTTAAGAACACTATAATAGAATCTGCTACATCCAGAGTACATACAGAGGCTCAGGTCCCGTCATATTGGAGCTAGTTAGAAAAAGACTTATACTCGTAGGTAGTAGTGAACTTCCAAAGATTGATGGTTGAAGGATAGATGGAATGTTTTTACACCATAGATGCTATTGCATTGTAAAATGTAAAAGAAATGTCAAAGATTTATCAGCTGAAACGTATTTTTATATATAACACTTCAGGAGCATTTCAGAAATGTCATGTATTCTGTGGTAATGATAAATCAAAATTTCTTCATTACTCCACGACTGCCTTGTCAGAAGAAATGATTCCGAAGAGAGAAGCATAGCATCTAGTTTCAACGAATATAACTTCGTGATATTTATGTCAAGTTTTGTTTTCATCATTCCTCTTTAAAGCGCAATGTGAAAGTTGTCCTGTTAATTGGTGAAAAGCGGTGTCGTTAAGTAAAGCAAGCTCGCTTAACAGAGAACTGATATTCTACAGAACTTGCTAATGTCAGCCGCTGACTGTAACCGAGTTGTTAAATACAGATTGTCTTGTCTACTTGTCTTATGCGCATCATGCCACCCTTCAGTTTGAGTTATGTATATGTATATTAGGTAATGACTAGCGCTCTAGAGGATTTGGCTACGTTTTCTGGGATAATATCCCAGAAAGTACCCTATATGTAATTTCAAATCATGGTCTACCTATTTGCTAAGTTTCATGAAAATTCTTTCAGTAGTTTTCGCGTGAAAGACATAGGTGAAAGAGATAAAATTCATACATCCTCGCAAACAAACTTGCGCACATAGATATAATTAATATCTATGCTTGCGCATCTATAATAAAATTAATAGGACGAAGTATATCGTTCCTAATAATGTATGCTCGCTGTCACTGTTTGAATTCTGTCAATTTGGTTCAAATCTATAGCTTTAAAATGCTTGTTGGCCATAGATTCCTCAAGCTTTCGGACTCCCTTAGAATTCGATGTCCAAGCAACAAGGCTCTTTGTACATACTGATGTGATGGTTGTGTACAATAAAACATTTCCAGAGTATGTAACCACAAACACGCTATGTCCTCGGTACCTCTTAGTGATCTCAGCAAGCGCAGAGCAGACTTCGTCAATAGATGGCTCAATATAGTGAAGTGCAGGGCGCCGCCGCCGCCGCCGCCGCCCGGGCGCCCGGTGCGAGTAATGACACCATCTCATAATACCTCTGTGATCTGTGATCCCTCACCTCACCGTTGCAGTCTCCTCATACATCGCTCCCTATAAAGTGACTAATCTACTACCACATCAAAAAGGTGATATACTCGTAGCATTATGACCAACTTTTTAAGTAAACGAAGCTTAGAATATTAAAGCGTTATGTTTATAATATTGTATCATTGGATCGTAAAAGAATTTTGAGAACTTTACATCGTATTAGAGGTTATCTATGTATTAGTCCGTATTAGTATTTACTTATTTAGTTATTGGAACGAAGTTCCTTATCGCGTGTTGCGAAAGGGGGCTAGGCGGAAAAGGTAACGAAAAGTTGTAGCGACACTTTTTGCCGTCGTAGTTTTTTTTACACAGAAAGCAAGCCAGAGTACTAGGATAGCAAAAACATGCAAGCGACTGTGCCAAAACAAATCTAAGGTAATAAATTTCGTGAGAAATTTAATACCTTAGATTTGTTTTGGCACACTTGCTGCATGTTTTTGCTATCCTAGTACTGACTGCAAGGAACTTCGTTCCATCCAGGTGTCCCTTGACACCTCTCAATTTTTTATATAATAAGCATTGTAATTGTGCTACCTCAATTAATATCTTATTGATCAATGTAAAAGTGAAGAGAATACTGAGGTTCAGTTTCAAACTAGGTTATGTGAATATGTAGTTTTTATGGGGATTAATCAGGGTCGTTGAAGCCTTCCAGCGACCTGTATCGTCTCGTATTATTCAGCAGCTCACCACGAGCAGAAGTTGGCTTAGACTCGAGTATGAACGGAGCCCCTTACTTTCACCAATACTACTACAATTATTCTACTACTACAATTATTCTTATACTACTACAATTATTCTTAATTGCTTACAAACAATTTTAAAGGTTAAAAGTCACAAAGGTCACTATGTAGTAAAGTATAGTGCTTTACAATAACAAAAGCAAAGGAAAATAACGAAACATAATTTTTCCGATATATATTTACCTGCATATATCTAGCACGTCACTCTTATGTTACTAGTGGGTGTCTGTGCAAACGTTTAAACACCAATGAAGAGAAGAGGGACATTGGCGATTACCGCGCTCTCGACGCGTGCGGCGTGCGGCGCGCGGCGTGCGGCTTGCGACGTGTCCGACTTGCCGAACTGACTAATTTGCGGCGATACGGGCTCGCGGCTCGCGGCTCCGAGAGGTCATTACCTAAGTGGACACGATGAATTACTACCTCCATACTCCATGTTCCATGTTCTGTTTGCTAGTAGCTTTTCTTTTGTTGGTTGTCGGCACCAGAGCCATTTGTATCGCGAGCACGTTCATAGCATGCAATAAACAAGGGTAATACAGTGCTCACTTCAGAACATTATATGTATGTAGTTACCTAGCTAACCGATATAACCTCTCTCTAAAAAAATCTCAAGGTTTTAATTTAAAAAAAACTTTTGACAGAACGAAGTTTGTCCGGGCAGCTAGTGTTACTATATATTGCTATGAAAAGTACTCTACCAAATAAACAGTGCTGCAGTGGGTAGATGAATACAAGAGTAGAAACAAACAAGAGAGGTACTCGTTAAAATTATGTCTACTAAATAAACTTATTAATCTCCGGTTGTCCAACAACTATTAGTAAATCGGGTAATATCGCTTAGAATATAATGCAGAGGACGCTATAAGCCCGACAACACCCGCGACACGGCACGACCCTTCCCGCCACGTCACGACATCACGACCATGAGACGATCCCGTTTTACTGTCACATGTCGTCGTAAACAGTGGCACGTCGGTCGTCGACAATACACTTTTATAACCTTGTTGTCGTGTGCTTATTCTGATTATTAAGTATAATGAATATAATTTGAATTTAACAATTATTTACTTTAATTACATTTTATTAAACGACTAGATACAATGTTAAAAAATACTTTTTATATTAGAACATAGTAATAACTATAATTATTATAATAATTCTAATGCTAGGTTAAAGTATAATTATAAAGTAATCTTACAATTTTATTATACCTAATCTAGTCTGTCCGTCTGTACCCGACGCGTGATCCGTTCCAAAATACCTAATAAACATTTGACGGTGGTTTCTAGGAGGATGGTAGAGTCAAGCGGGTAAAGACCCTATCACCATGAGTTTCATTGAGCGAACTTCTACAAAAGGAAGCGTTCGCCATAGCCGCCATAGCTGTTCGGCGTACTGCATCATGAGCAAGAAGGGTTAGCTTGAACTTGAAAAATGGATGGAGTCCCTAACGCTTAATCCATTAGACTAATATCACTAATGAGTAATCCCCACGAGCCTGGCGCCTCCCTATCACTAAGACAAGTACCCTCAACTATCTAAACAAATGAAGTTGACCAGTATGATAACAACGAATATACCGTGACATAAGTACAGGACAATGTAACCGAACTACTATTAGGCACAGATTAAAATTGTCAAGCGTTTGACAGATATGAGATAACTAAAACAAAATATATGGAACTCATACGAATCATACAATCACCTCTGCTCCGCCTCTGTTTTGTTAATGGTTTGCCTACTATATCATTACGTAAATATTTAGCAATCTTCTAGTCATGTTACATAACAACATTCTTCATTTATTTGTGTTAAAGTTTATTAATAAAATAAAGATGATTTGTCGACTAACTCTAATGACAGAGTCGTACATTATTTGGCTTTTTCTAACTTTCTCAAAGTCTAATAAATCTGCCAATAAACATATTTATCTAAAAGTTGTAATGGATAGATACTTATGTCTAACAAATATAAGACGAATAAAATGAAGGGCATAATAAATAACAACTAGTTGCCCGGACAGACTTCGTTCTGTCAAGTTTTTTTATTTTTATTAAAACCTTCCATGTGTTTTTTTTTATTAAAAGCTTAAGGTAGATGTAAGCTATCCTATCTTTCAAGTTGGATCAAACTGCACACGGTGTGCAAATTTGATTAAAATCGGTTAAGTAGTTTAGGAGTCCATCGCGGACAAACAACGTAACACATAATTTAGATATAAAGAAAATGTTTTTTGTGACACGTTTTTTATAGTTTAAAAAAGAGTAGAGACAAACGATTCAAGTGCTAGTAAGTTGCAAAGGCATCACCAATGTTGCCGGCCAAGAAAATACTGGCCCTTAAGCCTTCAGTCGAAACACGATGAGTAGTTTGCCACAATACCTTGTCATGTTTTATTTAAGCAGGCTAACAAATCTGTTTACACCAGCAAAGAGATCGCTAAAATTACTTCGCACAAGAAGCACTTTACGATCAGTTAATCGAACTCAGAATAAGGCTGCGTGATTCACGCATTCCCGGTTTCATCATCGGACTCCCATTTACAAGTGGCTCCGAATAAACGCTTGACTAATATTAATTGTACGTATTTATAGCGCGCGGACGGACTAATTGGTTTAGCTCGCGAATCTTTTCTTGATTCTCGGTTAGAAATTTAATATTTCTCACTACTTCTTTGTATTAAAGTAAAACTATTATTATGATAGAATTTTATATAATACATAATTACATAGTTCTGAGCGTTTGTATGTCTCAAATCGTACACATATCAATCTACCTGAAATATAATCCTAGCGCAGGATATGTGAATACTGCATTCAGTAACATTTCACCTCAAAGGCAAGCATTTTATTGTTATTGAACGTGTATAAAATTTCTAAGCTCACCTACTCATTTAAGATTGACACTTAAATGTAACTACATCAAAAAGTATCTGTTGTCACCAGACACCGGACCAAACCCGCGTCTCCTCAAGTTTCTTCGCCCGCCCACACTTCCCACAACTTGTCGTAAATCGCATTACTCGGGTATTAATACGGCCCAGCGGTGGACAATGGGACAGCGTTTAAGTGACGCCTTTTGTATACTTCAATGTGAGTTGATTCGCCGGAAAAAATGTTCTGTAAGTTTCCACTACACGTGAATAATATCGACTTTACAATTAAATAGGTTACCTTTATTTACAGCAATTACACAATAGTCTGTAATTGCTCAAGAAAATGAAAATAAAGTTAACCTATTTAATGGTAAAGTAAATACTATAGATATTTCATAGTCTACTGAAAATATCTATTTACTCCTAATTAATCCATTTAATCAAGCTCCGACAGATTATTATCAATACGAAATAATATAATAAGTTGATTTTCTACTCCCATTTATTCGTATTTGATCCGGATTTCGTATAGCTCTATCTTTAAATCTTTTATTTTTTTACCAATACTAAGAAATTACGCTTAACAAAGAAATGTTCAATAGAACATAATGCATTTATTTTGTCAATCAGATCAGTTTTGGACTTGAAATATTCGATTAATAATGTCGTTTCGTCCAAGACATTGGACACATCGCGATCGTCGGCGGAGACCCCGGCCGCGGCTCTGCTCCACGTGACGTGAATGGCGCCCTAATGCGCCAATTGTTTGCCAATACTGTGTGTGGCTAGCTTTAGTCATAATATTGTCAGTACTCTACTATCTACCAAATAATACAACCAACTGCAACCTTCTCAATCCCTACCTTATCACGTTACGAGTAAGGTAAATTTTCCCTTCTTTAACTCGTGTGTTTATGAGAGACCGATTTGAAGTAAACGCCGACGATGTTATATTTATTATTACTGGTATTCAGTATTATGAAGTATGAAGTATTAAGTATTGACTACACGTGCGCGAGTGAAACAGGACGGCACATTATGAACCAATTAGTTCTTTGCTTTCTTTTTCAGCATTTACTTTTATTAAGGAGTCACATATTACTGTTTATATATAAGCAGATAACATTCATGAGAGCTTCACTCAAGTCTTCAGGTGAAATAAGCCCTTCTGATGCTTGGATCTACCCCCGTACATGACCTACACCGATCGACATAGTAGCATAGAGCCTGCTCTGGCCATCAACAAACTCTAAGACCTAAGTACGCTCCTCACCCAGTGAGCTGGCAACGGATCAAAACCAAGTAATCCAATGTAAGGCAAGTATAGCTTTAAATAGCGATTATTAGGTTAGGAAACAGTTAAGGAGATTAGTATAAAGCGGTGTTCACAATCTGCGCGCAGCACGCGTGGGTGCCCGCAATTTGCTATGTATGTTAAATGCGCCCAAATAAATTACGGACCCTATCCCTGCCCCTCCGGCCCGTCCCCCGGGCCCTCGCTAATCATTCCGACCAAGTTAACTGTTATATCAACTCTTTATGTGTCTGGCTGTACGGTAGGATATTCTTTTATCTAGTTCACGAAGTATTTAAATTAATAATATTTTTATTAAAACTAAATAATTTGTATGAGATAACAAACGTTGCCACGTTACTTCTGTGGACTTTCATTTCTCATATAGATTGAAGATTTTACCAGCTAGGTTATATTTATATAACCAACATTCCTTTGTACTTAGTCATGTATCTCTTCGGTGAAATACTTCGACTAACGTTGAAATGTTAAACAGCAAAATATTCTTCTATGACACTGTCATTCTTCCTTGAATATTCGGTATCACTGAACTCGGAAATTTTTAGAGCAAAACGGTAGCATACATCAGATAATATCGAGAAGTTCGCATTCTGTTAAAGTGTAACACATACGCCTGCACCGCTAAAGGCTTTGAAGAGCGCCTTCAAACAGCCCGATAAATACAAAAAAACCTTTTGTATATTCCATGAAAATTAAAAAGCCTAATGAATTATTTGTATTGAACTAAAAGACGCATCGATAACGCATTGCAGTTTTAATATTTATGTTTTGATATTTAAAATGCATTGTATAGTACTTCTATATACCTACTGAATTAATAAATCAAGATGAATAGGGTTCATGAAATGTAAAATGAAGTCTAATTTTTTTATAAATAATCGACACATTCGATTAAAATTTGAAGTCTAATCGATAGTCACTTTCTTCGAGCTCACCTCAACACATTTTCTTTTATGTATATTATAAAACTTGATTATTAAACATTACTATTTTGATAAATTAAAACTCCGAAGTACTGGTAACAACACTCGTTTATTTATTCACACACTTCAGAAGATGTTTAATACTTTATTATAACTAAGAATCACGATCACTTGTCACTTCCAACTACTTAATTAACATCATTTATTTGTACAGCAATAATTGGTACAGAGCTTCTTCTTAGACAACCGTTCGAGTGCAAGGTTCACACTAGAATGAATCATGAATGACCGCTCGACCGATCCGAGTAAGAAAAATCCCCACTCCAAGAAAGGGTGGTCATAGTGCAATCAGTGATGCCAGCATTGCTTTCTTTAAAATCGGGTTTTAATCGAATAAAAAGAATGAGTAAATTACAAATAATTATGAAAAACGTTACAATAAACATCTATAAATTTTTAAATAATTATAAATTAAGAAAATCATCACACTATCTATCTATTTAATAAAAATAAGAACAAATAAAACTTCGACCGTCTTGAATGTAACTTAAGCTCACACCATTTTCCCACTGTTTCGCTTACCATTTTCACTTGTTCAACTATCACCACTCGCTTTACGCTTCCACTTACTTGCTTACCTTGTTTATTTGTCACGATATCATTGCTAAATTGTGTTCAACTTGGCGTTATTAATCACAAAATTGGAAAAATAACCGCTGCCCAAACAAACCGAACATATTATTATTATAATATGAATACCCATTAGACCGTAGACCGTATCCGTTAATAAATTTCAATAACAAAGCCACGTCTAGCCATTCCATCCTTCGCTAAACTCCGCTCCGTACTACTCCGCGCCGCTACAAAGTGAGATCATTGAAACACTCGCAAATGATTTTAATTAGCGCTAGCTTTAATAAAATATTCATAAGCGGAGCTTTGAGCGTTTACTTAAAAATCACTAACCATTCAATGTTTGAACATATTTTACGCAACTCATAATTTCACGGGGCACCTTTTGCACTTTGACTAATTTAACGGATGGCTCTCGGCTCACGAGTTTATGTTAATCAAATACACGCCGTATAGCCAGCGGTACTCAACCTTTAGCGTTCGCTCAAAAATTTCAAGTTTTTAAGGAACTTTATTTTTATTTTAAGACACATACGGTAATTAATCTTAATCTTGTGAACTAAATAATTAAAATTTGTGTTTCACACTTTTATATGTTTAATGTTGTGCTTGTCACTGTGTGGGTTTTGGTTGTTATACCTATGTTTAAAAGTTTTGTTTTATTTCTGTTTATAATTGAAGTTAATGCTTGATTGCGATTCAACGTGACACTATGTGAAATTGTTATAATTGCTATCGTCAATTTTCGATTGCTTACAGCTTGCTTGCATCTTGAATAAATAAATAAGAAATATATTCACGTAAATTAGATGTAAATTAGATTATGCTTGCAGGCAGTCGTCAGATGAATTGACGTGGACAGTACGCCCAAGTCAGTAACTAAAGTATAATCGCGAGGACCATCACAGACATTTAAGTTTTAATATAATAGATAAGGTTGAGAAGGTCTGTCTTCAACATGATACCTACATCCAGGTAGCGAAGTACGTCGTCAGTGAGCTGGCTGGTGCCGCGATGACGTCAGAGCTCACTTGCCGCTAATTTGCGCCGCGGCTAATTACTGCGGGCGCAGGAACTAGGCAAATATCGTGACAGGCGGTTCACTTTCATCACATTTTATATCTATAATTCTATCAGTTTTACTTTTAAATACGAGCCTATAGATTTGTCGTTACTTTCTTCTAACAATCCGCGATTAACATGTTGCATGACGGTATATTAATACTTAAAGGTACTTTAAGTTATGCGTGCGTGTTGCACCTATTTCCCACTCATAAAGGATAAAATGCAATATGCAAAAGATTAAAAGTAATACAGTACATAATTCAGACTACGAAACAGATTCATAGATCTAGATCAGGGTAAGGTGACTCTACGATCGACTACCACGATAGTCTTAAACTTATCCGATCACATAGCATGGAGTGTGACGTGTGAGAACAGTGAGAAGGTATATCGACCAAAAGTGGCCAACAGTGACCAACAGAGGCCAACAGCGACCAACAGTGGCCAACGGTGACCAGCAGTGGCCAACAGCGACCATCATTGTCAACAGCGTCTGTTGACGACTAGGCGACGAGGCGACAGGCGACAAGGTAACACGGCGACGCGACGAGGCGTCAGCGATACCACACCGGACGCGGTTAACGTATATCGTGAACGCGTTTAACAGGCCCCGCGACCATACACCGCGGTCACGATACGACAACATGCAAGTTATGACGACATTTTCTGGTGAAACTTGTATCAATGTAGCTTTTTATGGCTGATTATACCAACACACACAGCGGCCTATTTGGCATAATAACCCTTTTCCGGATTCTTATGCAACATAGAAATAAAATTATAATCAATCTGATAACGGTTTACTTACTTAAATTAAATGAAAACACTGTCGTTTGATACAAACCCATTATCTAGCGAGTATTTTTCTCGTCACTAATAATTATGTTACGTTACTTCCAAGTTCCATGTATTAGGTACTCTATCTATTAATATGATCATCTCTTGTCCCATTTTTTTTCAAAGACTTCACTCTTCTCGAAGACCATTGATTAAAAATAAACTCCTCCGTTTTGAAGTTGGCCAATGTGAAGTTACAAACGTAATACTGCACGTCTTCTATATCGTGTGTAGTTTAGTGTGGTGTGGACATAGAGTAACTTTGTATATACGGGAAAGTGTGGACCCGTGAATCTGGCACTGAGTGCGGCGCTGACGCGGTGGCGGTGGCGTGGCGCTGTGCAGCTAATAAAGAACGCGTAAACAGTGGCCGTAATTGACTGCCGCAGGATGTCGTAACTCGTAAAGCAGCGTGGACCACCGTGCCGCCGCCGCCGCCGCCACCGCACTCATCCGACTACAGAACAGAGCTAACGTTGCAACACAACTAACACCCACTGTACAATATCTTTGTGATATAGTGACGACCCGTGTGGCGCACCTAATGTTTACCATACCGGATCGCCGTACCAAGGCTCCGGGTTTGAATCCCAGAGAGGTGTGTGTGTTCTTGTCATTGTGTGTTGTCCATGGCAACCACGACACAAAGAATCCCAGTGTGAGGCTATGACTGTGTAGCGTTATTTATTAATTTATTTTTAGCTATTGTCGACGGTATCACTGTCGTCTTTAAACGGTCATCTTCCTACAATCGTCCAGTATTAAAGTAAGGTTTAATTTTAATTTAAAAATGCTTCAGTGCGTTGAGGAGTTATAAAGCATTTAAACAAGATATCGATCTCTTTCTAGGCTTACTATAATTTATTTTCTTATTTGCGCAGCGTTATGACCTGAGAATCTTAAAAAAAGTGTAACAAAAGTTCTACTACACCATTAGGTAGGTGTAGTGTGTGCCCACATCTATAGGCATTGCTCGCGACAGTCCGACCAACCATAGGTGGTTTTAATCTGCTCTTCACACTTAAAAAAAAGAGGCGTTAATTTTAATATTGGTTTCATAGAGCCACCTGATGGCAGGCGATAAACCTCGCTCATGGCCACTAGCACACCAAAAGTATGCGTTGTCGAATTTGAAACGACAGCAAACACTTTTAATCTAAGTTTTGAAAGAAACTTTTTTGAAAGAAAATTTTTATACCCGAATGAATTATTTGTCTCTCCCACACATGGTACTTGTTGAAAGAACATATAGGCTCATTGTGGAGAAAACATTGGAGAGGGAGTAACCAATTGTAGTTGTTGGCAGGAATACCTACAACTCAATCAATAACCCACAACAAATTCTAAAATTAAAACAATATTATGTTCCAAAATCCATCATAATAATTATTACGGCATGAGTAAATTACAGCTTCACGCGAATGAACGATTCATATCTTTATTGTAAAGATGATAAGACTTAAAATGGTTGTGAGCTTTTGTGATGCGAATGTCGGCATGCGCGGGCGCCGGTGTAGGCGGCGGCGGGCACAACATTATACCGTGCGTGTTCTGGTCATCTAATACCTTTATATATACGAGCAATTCTTGTATAGTTACCTATATATAATCTGAGTCTCGGAAACAGCTCCAACGATTTTCATGAAATATAGTAGGCAGGGGGTTTCGAGGGCGATAAATCGATCTAGCTAAGATTCATTTTTAGAAAATGTCGTTTTATCCGTGTTTTCAGGCAATCAAAAACTGCTACTATAGACTCTTCCTGACATCTATTGGCGAGTAGCAACACTAAAGCTACTTCAGTAGATGGCGTTGTTAAGCAATAGTAAGCCAATGAGTGTTTGGTTTGAAGTTAGACCAAGAAAATCAATTGTTCCAAAAAACACGATTTACTAAAAACAAAATATCGAGCAAAACTCGGTCATCCGGGTACTAACAATTACACCGGTAACTAACATTGTACGCAAGTCCGAAACAGTAACTTAGTGGTTAACCAATAACAACAGTCATTAGTAACTATCTTAACCTTGGTATGAACATACATATCTCATTCTTTACAATTCACATTTCCTACCACCTCAAATAACCATACAATGTAGAGCCGACGCGCGACGTGCGGCATTCCTCCCAGCCGTGGCCGTTTAAAACGGAATCGATCGTGGGACTTATCGATAAAGTGGACGTGAGTTGAAATCGCGATCCCAGTTAGCATGCGATCGAATGTCAAGTGCGCGGCCGGGCGAGCGTGGAATAGTGATGCCAGGGGAGGCCAGGGGACCGCTTGTGAGGTAATCCTGGACTAGACCGATGTTCATTGTCAAGGTTTCTAGGTTTTTATTTTTACTTAGCGGACACAGAGTTCACACATAATTATTACTACGAAAATTTCTCACTATCTATACAAACAACGTGTGTACTACTCCAAAGACTCGGATTTTAAGAGACCCTTAAGAAACCCATCATCATTGATGTGGTGAGAGTGCTTAAGGTCTACCCACGCTGGCCACCTGCGAGTTGCTACTGCGGATAGGTACTTCACACACCTTCAAAACAATATTTTAAGTTGTGCTTTCAATGTTAACTGCACTTTGCTATAGCTCAGGAATAATGAGTAATTAATAGTAAGCTAGGTATTTGCAGGTCCCTCAATACTGTAACTGTAAGCCGACGGTGAGCACGTTCTTCAATAGCTTCTCAAACAGAGCACCGTTACTGTTGATTTCTCTACCGTCTCGCGTCTTTGCAGTGATTTTAAGACGCTCTCTAGTCGGTATTTGCAGTGATTTTAGCAGTAAAATTACTTATCCACCAAAATACCAACGACAACGACAATACTGAGGATTTAGAGTGGGTTAAACGCCAAAACGCGTAATTATATTTGAAGTAACCAGTTATGAATTATGACAACATTTTTGTTTTCTTTCTTCAAGCGTATTTCACAATCGTACATCACAACCTACATACTCTGTTGGAGCATACGGCACTTAATTTTCTGTTAAAAAAAGAGTTAATTTAACATGACATGAATAAGTGCGGGTTAATACATTGTTATCTATGAGAATACGTTAGAAACAAAACTCAGCCTGGTTTCTTTTAATTACACATTAACTTAACAATAAGTACATTATTGCAAGCAGTTTCAAGTGCCTGGATTTAAAATTAAATTGTGGTAGATCTAACAAGAACTTGATTAATTTACTTATTCACCACAAGTTAACACAGCTGGATGCCGAGGATAGGAATATAGTATACGTAGTGATACGATTTCCGGTGAAAAATAAAATGTATCATTTTTCGAAATAGGTCAACGGTAAGATAATGTTATTATAAGTACTTGCCATTTTGAAACGTTGCGCAATTCATTAAAGCTGACAGTGGCCGGACTTTCCCCGAACAGCTGCTACGGAAAATTGCATTATTGCATTATACGACGTCCATAAAATAAATGACTTGCGACCTTTATCTTTCAATAATAGGGAGCGCTGTATCGTGATAAGTTGAAACAACGTTACAAGGCGAATGGTAGTTAATATACGAACATTACCATACCGCTAATGCACATTAGCCATTGTTTCGAGTACAAACAGTCACCCACGCGTGGGTGCGTGGGCGCGGAGCCTGCCTTGGTTAATTATAGCGTGCCCACAACCAACGGTGTTTTAATTAAATCACATGGAGTATGACAATAGCGGTATTGCAGATTGCTTCAGGTCGCAGTTGCTACAATTACCTTCATTTGAAAATCTGTTAGATTCGCCCGCACACTCGAATTGAGCAAGTTTGCTTTTGACTTCTAAAGCATTAAAAATTATAAACAAAACCCAAGACCAATGTTTGTAGAATTTTTGTATGTTTTTCTGTGCGTTTGTTCCGGCTAATCTCAGAGATGGCTCATTCGATTTGAACGCGGTTTTCCCTGCTCCATTGTAGTAAGCTTGGATTAATTTCAATTGTTTACAAATAGATATTATTTAACCCGTTTCATAACATAGATTTGTCGGTGAGGCCACGAATCTCCAGTGAAGGTCCAGGGACGGACCTCTATATTCTACAACGCTTGTCCGATGCAGAGGTTGGCATATAAGAAACGACATGTCATATTTAGATGAAGGTATTGTCAATAAGATGGAACGAATGGTCACGTAGTGTTGAAGTACTTGGAAGTATTGATGTGAACGTTAGGAGAACTTGAAATATAATATCATGAAGCAAAGTAAAAGGAATATTATTGAATAACCAACACCGTAGAATACCCCTTTTGTTACATCAGAAGTGTTGGAAGAACTGATGCGCCCAAAATATCGGAAAAGTCGGAAAATAAATGAGGAATGACACTAGCTCGGATGACATTTGAAGAAAATTTTGCAAGAATTTTGAGAAATTAAACAATCCAAAACGCAATACAATGAGAATTATCAAAGTTTATAATATAATCGATGTGGATAATGCGCAATGTAGTGATGTGAGAGAAATAAACCAAGCCATCCAATATGTAGACCTTTCAGAGTACGATGTACTGATACGCGAATGTCGATTTTTAAGAATGAGGTGACGACTAAAATTTCTTCGAGGAACATGTTGATGGAAGTGGACGTAACTACGGGTCGCAGATAAGTAGCCCTAGTATAGCATCAAATGTGATATTTGATATTATCATACAAGTGAAATTAACCTTACTTATTTTTCAGTTGCGGGAAATCGATGACACATGAAATAATGATCTACCACGCCAGCCACGTGAAACCAAGAGTCCCAGGAGCTGTCTGCTGCGTGAGCGGTGCTAGATTAGGTGATGGCAGAATGAGTGCACAACCATCTTCACGCATAGTTTGATCATACAGGATTCTGATTATCCACACGAGGTCGTGTGGGTCGTCAGCGATGGCCGCGTGCGTAATACGAAAACAACGAGTTGTGGACCCAGGAGTTAGAATGGAGACCACGAACACCAATTACAGCCCGATACACCGACGCTCTTATGAGGGCGTCTGGTATTGCTGGATGGGATCATAAGCGGAGGACCATATGGCATACTTTGTGGAGCATTAGATAGAAGAAGCATGATGATGATGTACCAAGATAAATTAAAGCGCGCACGAGGACGAGCGCACGTCAGGATAGCCGTGTCGGTGAGGCCACGAATCTCCAGTGAAGGTCCAGGGACGGACCTCTATATTCTACAACGCTTGTCCGATGCAGAGGTTGGCATATAAGAAACGACATGTCATATTTAGATGAAGGTATTGTCAATAAGATGGAACGAATGGTCACGTAGTGTTGAAGTACTTGGAAGTATTGATGTGAACGTTAGGAGAACTTGAAATATAATATCATGAAGCAAAGTAAAAGGAATATTATTGAATAACCAACACCGTAGAATACCCCTTTTGTTACAGATTCTTAATATAGTACGTAAATTATTTCTACACAATCAAGGCAATAACAAAAATAGTTGGCGTCGGCATAAAATTCACAGACACTCCAAATAAAATGCTCCTAGACAATCGGAGACTATTTTAATGTATGTTTTCACGTATAACACAGCCATTGAGATAGTGAATCGAGATGTTTATTAGTAACAGTATGATCAGTTTCCATTAAACGAGTCGTGATGTGTTCCTGTTCAGTAACCGGACACTGGGCCTCTCGGGGGCGCGGGGGCGCGAACGGTAAAGTGGCAGCACCACTGACTTATCATATTTCTGCACCGCATTCATCTTCAGGGCTGTACAGTAATTCATTTTACACCTGTTATTGCTAAATTAATTGAAAAAACCGTTGCTTTATTTCTGAGCTTTTTTCTTATGAACACATAAGTCACAGATGAATGTATGTGTTTAAAAACGACCTTAAATACAAGATAAACCATAAGGTAAAAGTGGCCAAAAAAACTGTGTCTACGGTATGATGTGTCTTCGATCACTGTTCTGTTATTAGTGATCGAAGGTAGCTTCAACCCATTAAAGGTCCGCATTAATGGCATGGGCCTCATAACTGATGAGGAGACCTAGAACATACTCCACCACCCTGATTGAGGGCCGTCTTGCAAGGTATACTCTTCAATAAAGCTGGTAAATGGTATAAATACATATTTTAAAAATCCTCTTATATTTTTAGGTTTTGTATTTATTATTTACATAAATAATTATAATTCATCGATCCATTAATTAATCCCCTAATAGACACAATATATTTTAAAAATCATTCATAAAGTCAGTTAATATTTTTGCGTTCAACTTATTTTCCTCTGGAGGCTCGAGCGATCGAGCGGTTGAAACACTTTATTCGTTCTTTTAGTTGTAGAAGCTTAGAGCATAAAATTATAACGTTAATTATAATCCAGCAGAACATTCAATAGTGGCCCAGTTTGCTTCTTGTTAGTTCGCCGTAATTAATTACATCGCAGAACAAATAGGCAGCATAAAATAACCTTACTTTTGAATTGCGTATATAAAATAACTGTTGAGTTACGCCAGGGGAAATACGATTCAGAAGTTTTTAAGTAAAATACATAGTTTTTCATATTTTGTAACCGTAAAATATGATGTGAAAAACATGAGTGTTTGTTTTGGCAATATCAATCATTACAGAAATACACTTGAGATTTATTCTTACGGACTATTAAGATCCTTATAATCTTCTAAGCTATACAAAATTTTATCATTATTCGAAATGTCATCTCACTGCATCATCATTATTATAATTATAAATAATTTATTGCCAGAACATAGTACAATTCAAAAAGCGTGTTGTCACCAATTCTGGCAGACATTGTAATGTGAAGTGCCAAGTGCCAACCCTAGCAGCGACAGTAACTCCTGGCGACTGAGCGTGAGTCAACACCGCACACCGCACCGCACCGCACCGCATACGGCGACAACGCAAAGCTTGCACGCCGGGTGTATGCACAGCCTGCCTCTGTTTGCTGTGCAATTGTCGTCCCCTGTCCGAATAATACAGGGGAATTTACTGAAACAATTAGCTTCGTAATGCTGCACTGCACACTGGACCTACTAATGCGCATTTCACTCATGCACATTGTTGGAAGATAGGTTAGATAGTCCTGCATTTTGTAGCAAATGCTTGAAGGACCAGGTTCAGATCCAAGCTTTACTTTTGATACTTTTTGAAGTCGACTTCTTTGATCAGCAAGTATTTTTACAGGCACCGCCACTTTCCGTACCAAAGAGAGACCCTTACAAAAAATAGTATAGGCATGTCTTCGTCAGCAGTATAGCTGTACCAGTCAAGCCGTAAGACAACGAAAGGTCAACAACCAAATGAAAATAGAGCTGAAACCGTAAATAAGGCTTTGAGTTAAACAGCGTCATTTAAAAGACAAGCTCGAAGCGGAATGGCTCCGCGAAGTGTAAAACGACAGAAACTTCCATTATGAGCTGAGAAAGTTTTTATTGCATGCGCTAATTTTAAGCATTACTCTAACGTTATGTCCATTTGCATGGATATTAGCTGCCAAATACAAGAGTAGAGAAAAAGTTTATACATTCTGAATACTTAAAATAAAGTGCGACTTTAATCACCACTCATTTTCACGTAGAAACTTGCACTTCAATGACCAATTCAACTTCAAGGACGATTAAGATTTTCATATAGCTTGCTCTCCTAGCAGCGATTCCCTACTCCCTAGCAATCTCGGTATATTACACAAGGTTGCTAGGATGGATGGATCGTAGTCCCGACGAAACATACGGTTAACATTGAGTAAGCATACCCTTGAAGTCTGACACATGACAAGTTTTACAAACAGTACGCAAATACAAAAAACTCGATGTCATGCACATCGCCGTCACATTCTCAACGATTTTCGAGTCTCCTCTTAGTGTTTGCTCGTCTATTAGCCGCTGCGACGGCCATCATGAGTCTCGTTCGCGTGTCCGTGAAAATTAGGTAAAAACTATCTAACCACACAGCGAGGCCGCTAACCAGCCAGTGTTTCGCCTCGCCTCGACAATCATTTAAATCAACACTTCGTTTTGATTCTCGGGATGACTCGATGCTTTTGAAGATAAGCTGTCAGCTCAAGCTTGTTATGTTTCATATTCAATTATGATTTTTGTTGCATTGTGTTCTCGATATGACTTAGGATAATCGACTGATCCGATCGTCACTGTCGCCTATGTTTCATGAAGAAGGGAGAGTATTTTTTACGATCCCCGGATTCCTATAGGCACCTACCTTGTTTTCTCCACATTTTATTTCAATTTACACATAGTAACTACTGCAACGTCTCTTTCTACTATTTACGTGAATCTGCTTACATAATTTATAACATCATTCACAGCACCTGCTTATGAATGATACATTCATAAACCTCCGCACCAATGAATGGAAATCGAATCCCACATTGTGTATGCAGTACCAGCCGCAGACGTAGCTAGATGACAGCGGAGTGGGCGGGAACACTGAACAGGGAACACGACGTTGCCAAGATTGCTCAGTAACTGCATTCATAAACTTTACGTCGAATTGCAACTGAGCTTCTAACCCGTTTATATTCACACTAACTGCTCAGGAGCTTTCGTCGATTCAATGGGTGTATGATTGCTGGGCAAAATTTTATACTATAGATAATTTGACTTGTTAGTTTTAAATTTTAAAAGTGGGTATTATGTAATGTGTCCTGCACTGAGATGCCCCGTATTCATGGGCAAACAAAAATAAGGGACATATCCCAAACCTCACTATCTACTATAATTATAGAACAATCAAAAGTTACCAGATAAATATCCGTCAATACCGTATATTAGTTACATAACTTTCTATTACTATATAACTGCATTTATATGACTCAAAGCACAGAATAGATAACTTAAAGTACAAATTAATGCAGAGAGAATATGAACTCTCCAGAACAAATTCATTGAAATGAGCCACCTGATACTATCGACTTTAATTTAAATTTTTAATCGATCAACTTAACATCGATTTCACGACCTTAAAGTTGAGGGTTGAAATTACAAGGGCATTTTATGCTAGGTATGTAAAAAAATAGAAAATTTCCATAGGTACGACTTTCATTTCATTTAGAATGTGTGATTTTTAACCCCCGACAAAAAAAGAGGGGTGTTATAAGTTTGACGTGTCTGTGTATCTGGTATCTGTGTGTCTGTGTATCTGTATGTCTGTCTGTTCCGTCGTAGCTCCCAAACTGTTGAACCGATTTTGATCTAGTTTTTTTTTGTTGAAAGGTGACTTAATGGAGTGTTCTTAGCTATGTTTAGTGTTAATAAAGCTGCCGGGGGTTTTCAAAATTTAATTTAAGATTATTTCAACATCAAATAAAATAATAATACTCGTATCTGCAATACTTACACCCTACTTAAGCGTGTGGCTGGTAAAGTATTACAACTGGCATCTCGCATATTGTTTTAGCAAATGGCGCCTGCTAATGTGCTAAAGTAGCGTTCGTCAACTGTTTATTTAATTAAGATACGGGCGACGAAGAAATATGGACGACAACGGGTGATTGTACAATTAATGCTAAGCGAATTAATTGCGCGTTGACTTACGCGATAGCACGTTATTTATAGTTCTGCGAGATTCTCGCAATTGGTTTGATAGCGAAATGACATTTGTAAGCAAATTAACATTGCTATGGTGCTCTCGCTGCGTTCAATCTTCATTAGTTGAGATTATTTTATTATGTTTGTATTAGAACGAGTACACTACACTAGTGGGTAATGTAGGTATATGTATTGTTGACCAACCTGCAGTACCTCACTTGACAGTACCTATACGGTTTTTATTCGAGTCTTCATTGTTTGTTTTTTAGTCGTATTGAGGTAGCCTAGAATACTGAACTCAGTCCCATCCTAGCAGACCTAGGTAGCTTTGCAGGTTGGTCTCAACCAAATCTGGGTCACCAATAAGCCTCTTCGCACGCCTCTCCATCGAGACAGCAAGTGCCTCCGCATTTTTCTCGAGGGCCTCGCCTGTTGACCGGTTTAAACCCGACCGGAAAATTACTTTAGGTATTTAATAAAAAATTCAATAAGGTTTCTTTGGCATCATCCTAAATCCATGTCCATACAGAGGTTAAAGACGACCACCCAAGAGACGAGGGACTGCAAACCACTGGACTATCAGACTATCACTGCTCGCAGTCTCTTGTACAACGAGTTATTTATAAGACAGTCACAACACAAGCGTAACACAGATAAGGATTGGCGCAGATGACCTGACAGACCCAACCCCTCCCCCTCCCCCTCCCCTCCCTCTCCCCCCGCAATCCCCTCAACCGCGACCCGCGACCGATGCTTCTGCAAACTGATACGGAGAGTTAAAGTCTAGTATCATTAATTAACTGTTATGTTACAAGTCCAAGCCACTACGTCCAATGGAAGATAGATATCATTCACGGTAACGGTCATTGACGATTGAAATAAATATTCTTAATTAATATTTTCTAAGATACTCTTCGCCTAATTTTTTTTTTGTGAAATTGTGAATTTAATACAGTTTATTCCATTTTAAAACAAGGTAAAATCTTACGTAAGAAGGGGAAGAGGGGTTCGAGTACGTGTTCTTCGTAACTACGTAAATTAATGAATGTACTAACCTTGCAGCACAATATTTTCTTTGTTGATTTGTGCAGCGACGCTTGGGTAGACCAAGTAAAAAATTGTATTTTAAAACTATGATCTTTTATTGCTACCAGTTAGTACGTACCAGTCTACTAGTGCCCGAATGACCGAGCTTTGCTCGGTATTTTTTTAGCAAACAACGCCATTTACTAAGTAGCTTTAGTGTTGCTACTTGCCAATAGATGTCAGGAAGAGTCTATTGTAGAAGTTTTTCATTGCCTGAAAACACAGATAAAACGACATTTTCTAAAAATGAATCCTAGTTAGATTGATTTATCGCCCCCGAAACCCCCTGCATACTAATTTTCATGAAAATCGTTGGCGCCATTTCCAAGATTTAAAAAATATAATTATACAAGAATTGGTCGTTTCCTTTAAATTAAATTAAATTATTATAGATGTACCAGTTAGGTACCATCAGAATTCTGGTTTCAACACTTGCGTGGTTGAAGTCAGACACAAAAATAAAATTATTCGAATTCAATATTTAACTAAGATTTAAAATGAAATTAAAGGTTAAATGTTATCAAACCAATATCAATAACAACTGCCCCACTTGAGAGAAGTCATAATGCCATGTTGTTCACCAGTGTTTACCTCGCCATTAAGTGTCTCGTTCACAACAATGTGCTGAGAGAGTGTAAAGCTATTAACCCATTGTCCAACTAAAACCTATTCCTTATATTATGTTGATGGCTTTGTTATTATAACTGACTGAACTAATTGAGTTAACATATCTACTGTTAATTCAGTTACTCAGTTTAATAAGACAGTCTGCTATTTTTTTTGATGCGCTATCCGACATTTGTCAGAGTTCAAAATGAGAGATAACCACGGGCAACAAACGGAAATTTCTTACTTATAGGCTCTAGTTATGTCTATAAATAATAAATTATGGAAAAAAATTCTGTCTAAGAAGCGAGTCCATTAAAACAGTTTAGGAATGATCCCAGGAGCCAGATGCCACGCAAATACATCGACAAAAACATCGCGATGTGACGAGATAAGATCCTGTCCATAATCGTACTATCTGTCATCAATGCGGGCACATTGTCGACAAGTGTACGCATTACTTCTCTCAGCGGTACACGGCTGCAGTGAATGGGTCCTGGCGCACGAGTATCCTCCGATAACTAAATATGTAGCAAGTAAATCTAATCTACATGGAGTGATACAAGATAACTTTTGCTGCAATCACGTTTACAGCAGTCGGAAGGTAACTGAGCCGCCTGTAGAATAGCAGGCTGTTTCTCAGTTTTTAACTGACTTAGAAAAAGAAGCACGTCATGAGTTTGCCATCGATTATTCGAAGACGGCTTGAACGATTAAGATTATTCAATTTCAATCGTTTGTGTTTAGGGAATTGCTCAAAGCAGTACTTAAATATGGTGAGTATCCCATGGTGGGTTCTGGCAAAATACCTAACACCTCGAAACACATGACCATCACTAGCGACACACTTCTTTCTCAATAAAAAAAGGACGTTCCAAGTAGCCGAATTGACAGTTTAGTGTTTCCATATGTGTGTTCTCATTTTCAGTGTAATATCTTACTATATCTGTTATTAGCTCCGAGTACGTGGCATGAGCGCCGCGGCCCGACCGGCAAAAAGCGAAGGCGGTCGTATCCGTCGGCGGCGCGCACGCATCGCTGACAGGTTAAAGGCGCGCACGCATTACAATTTGTTTTGGATATTGTGCCGGTGACAGATTTAGCGTGGGATGCGATTGTCTCTGCCCGTCTGGCGCTCACGTGTGCTGTGTGCTGTGTCCCTGACGCTAACCAGGACGGGAACCTCTCCAGATAATGTCTTGACTTGACGTGTACTGTTGTTGTGCAAATGATTTTATTTAAACATCTGTATCAGCTTCCACGGGATACGACAAATCAGTCGATGGATTTGACCCTTGTAAAGTTGTAAAGTCTCAGGTTTGAGTCCCGGCTCTACTCTAGGGCGTGGTGAGTACGCTTCAACTGGTGAGAGTTGAGGGAAGAACCCTCCCCTTTATTAGGCCGCTAATGAGTCGCGGCTATGCAGACAGCAACACGCGTGGCCGCTTGCAGCTAATTTGATGTTACTTCATTATTTTTCAATTGTACTTTGGTACCAGAAGAATAATACCCTAGACATCATAGAACACAGACATCTCTACCATCCTTCAATAAATGTACAGTTTTATTTGTAGGTACTCGGACTACGCCTCAAATTAGATATCTCTTAAAACTTTACTGGAGCCACAACAAGTGTGGTTGTGATCTGGCTCTAAGAGGAACATACCATAAGATAAACATTTAATATAATATCTCATTTCTTACTTATTGGAACGAAACTCCTTAACGAGATTTGCAGCGTGAGTGAAATGGGTCTGCTAGGCTGTCTGTATAGAAGGTGTGAAGTAGGTCGAGAAGCTTGGAAATGCGTGACACTTCTCCCTTTATTTATTTTTTTATTAAATTATTCCTTACTGCACGGAGCTTTCTTCATTTCAATGTTGCTCATGATGCTCTTCTTTCACCTTTTATAAACGTTACCTTTCATTCGACAATGTTTTTTCTTACATATACCACTTATTTCGTTAATTTATCATTTCAGAAGTCTTCATTAGTTTTGCGTTAAAATAACTAGACATTTAAATATTATCAAACCTAGACAATCTCAAGTGAACCGACATAATAATTATATTTTTTTAAGTATGGATCACTTAATGAAACTACGCGGTCTGGATTCTAGGAACAGCACGTTATCGAGCATTGGTCGCGACTCGCGATTGGTCCCGATAACCTCTGACCGCGCTCAATTTGTTGGGTTCTCGTACAGAAACCTCGCAGATAAATAAGGCCAATGGGTTAACAATTTGTGGTCAGGAATTTACTTACCAGTTACAAGCTTATCTTTGACTAATCTAACCAGATTGAATTGAATATTTATTCAGCATAAATTCAGGTGCGCCCGTATAATTTTGTTTGAGTTAGGAAAATGAAGATAGGTTTGTGTTTTAATTCCTACTCTCACACCCCAACTCAGAGTCAATAACGGTTACTTTAATCGCTCCTCATTAAAGTATCACCATACAAATTCTGTACTTAGAAGCGATTGAAATAATCGTCAGTGAGTCTGAGTTGGGGCGTCAGGTGTTCTAAATTAAAATTGAATCCTTCAAATAACTCAAATAATTCAACTAATTCAAATCGAAAATACCATGCAAACTACGCAAAGAAACTACCATTTCCAAAAAATTACTCTACTGCTTTATACCATCTTCAAATAGTATATGATAAACAATAACTGGCCAATGGAACATTTACAAATACAATAAACATAACAATATATAACAAACAAGTCATAAAACAAGAATCTCTTATTCAGGCGAACGCAGTCAAATAAGATATTCTGTTTAAAAATAACTAGAGATTAAATAAAACACATAACAAGTTGTTGTTCAAGAGTTATCAAGTGACCTGAGACATTTCCAACTAAAGACTTTCTTAGAAATAACAGCTTTGATCTCAGACTTATCTGCGTCTGTTTTTTTCCTCGCTAATTAATTACTAGATTTAATATCGGTAAACGATCCTAGGAGGCAATCCTTAGCTGGAATGGAATAGGCCTTGGTTGAGATGTCGGTATAAATTGTAACGTCCCTGCGAGGATGCCGCTTTCAATGTTATAATTATTTTCCATTGGACTTTTGCTTTGCTTAAGTTTTATTCGAACCTAGTAACTGCCCTCACAGACAGACACGGGTTCATTAACCCAAAAGGATTAAGTCTACGGCACACACGAGATGGCTAGGTCACAGTTGAGAACAGACTTAAAAAATTAAAAATTCCAAAAGTTAAAAAGATGTCAACTACATCGTAGAAAAAACACATGCAAACAAAACATTGCGGCTAAAACTACAAAGGTAAAACTATTTTTTGTCCTGCAGTCAAATGAGATACTGACATTGTTGCTAACGATTCGGTAGATCACGGTTCGCAAGAACTTGTACTACATAGTTCGGTTTCTGACAGCTTTTAATTTGGGCAATCGATCAAAGCCGTATGCAAACACGGCCAGTCAGACCACGCCGCACGCCGCACGCCGCACGGCCCGATGTCTCACACTTATCGGTAAACAAGATGAACGTTTGTTTTTATCGTTCCGCATTAACAAGCTGTCGACTTTTTGCACCGACTGTTTATGTATAACGTGATTGTTATTCTTAGAAGTATGCGGGCGAATAAATATTCATTTTATAGACTGCCGAATGAACAGATTTGATGTTTTTTATTTAGTTTTGCAAGGAACCCATAAAACATAAGTCCGCTTTTTGTAAAGGTCGTTCGTGATGAGCTCAGCCTCGAGGGTAACTTGAACACTACTTCTTTCTCAGAATTGAATTCATAATTTTATTTATACAGAATCAATAAACGAGATTTTAATTTATTTGTTTTGTAACTCATTATTACTGGACACTAATGCAAATTATCCAAGGTTCTCACGTTTTACTACTTTCAATCTGTAGTGATATAATGCTTATAGTTTCATTATACATAGATACGAGTATCTACTATTGTATAAGTACTTTTATTTTGTGCCACATGATATGAACCTCAGAGTATTCCCCAAGCATGCACTCGCAACCTGCATGGTACACGGTACACATATCAGGTACACAAGAGACAGCTGCACGAGACTCATCACGCCCGGCTGCACACAGCGTTCCAGCCACAACTGCAGCAGTCAAAACCAGGCGTCCGGAGTCTCGCAATTATTATACTAGCACAATCGTAGCATTAAGGACTCATTTACATTTGTATGTTACAGTACCGACTACCTGCGCAAAACAGATTTTTAACCGACTTCAAAAAAAGGAGGAGGTTCTCAATTCGACTGTATTTTTTTTAATGTGTGTTACCTCAGAACTTTGGACTGGGCGAACCGATTTTGATGATTATTTTTTTAATCGAAAGCTGGTGGCTGTCATGTGGTCCCACATAAATTTGAACGAGATCTGACCAGTGGTTTTTGAGTAACTTTGAAGTCGGTTATTTTTTGTTAGTAAAATTTAGATTATCGATGGAAACGTCGAACGGAACGTCGAAGAAGCAACAGCAATATAGTTTGCTCCATCAATTTTATTCTTGAAAAGTAGTTTATTTTAAAGTTTTAGTATTGTGACTTATAAATTCACGTAGTCAATTCAAAGCTCATTTTAGTGACACTTATTTCATCGTGATCTGTGCAGTGGTTCGCTCAATATTAGCGAAAATAAATTCAAAGTTTTTACCAACGGTGCGGTAAACTGACCTACGACAACTCGCAGATCGCCCGCTCGCTGCGCTCGGTGTTAGATTGTTGCTAGATAAGCTCTGACTCATCAACGGTGAGTGTTTTAAATATTGTATGCAATGAATACGCACAAATGCGCGGGTTGTCCGGAACTCCTTAAAGATATTTCGTTATTACAATGCTGCCGCTGTGTAGATAAATACCACTACAGTTGCACGAATTTAACCAAGGAAAAATATCAGAGCTTAACAAAAGAAGAAAAAGAATCGTGGGTATGCCCTTCCTGTCGTTGCAAGGAACCCAAAAAAGGCAACTCTAACACGCCGGTTCGCTCCGCAGTTGTTGTATCTACTGCAAGCAAATACGAAAACGTCACACTACGTTCGAAACCCAGCTCCACTGTCACTTGTAGCTGCCCTACTGCCGAAATCATTCGTGACATTATCAGAGAAGAACTCGATAGAAAATTCAGCGGTCAAATAAACGAAATCCAACACAAATTGTTAAAATTAGACGAGTCATTACAAGCATTTAATAGTGAGATCGTGAAAGTCAAGAACGAGTGCGAGTCTCAGAAAGCCGCAATCAGTCAGCTTCAAAGCGATAACGAGCAACTTCGCGCTACCACTGCAGAGCTCGCCCAACGTTTGAACCAGGCAGAGCAGCTGTCTCGCTCATGCAACTTAGAACTACAGTGTGTACCTGAACACAAAAGCGAAAACCTTTATACTACAGTACAGCAACTTGCCAAAGTCATTAAGTGCCCGCTGACTGATTCAGATTTACAATATTGCACGCGAATTGCTAAACTAAATACAAGTAGTCCCCGCCCACGTTCTATACTGGTGAAATTCAGTAGTCGTCGTCCTCGTGATACTTTCTTGGCCGGAGCTATAAAGTTCAATCGCGACAACCAGAGCGACAAATTAAACACTAGTCACTTGGGTCTGGGACACAGCGGCAACAAGAAAAGCCCAGTATATGTATGTGAGCATCTCACTCTGGACACGAAGCAGTTACACGCCGAAGCCCGCCTCAAAGCAAAGGAGTTGAACTTCCGTTTCTGCTGGGTACGAGACGGGAAAGTATTTCTTCGAAAGACTGATAGCTCTAATTATATTTTGGTTAAGAATAGATCTGTTTTAAACTCTCTATCGTAATATCTTGAGCTTATTTGTAAATAATATTGATTGATTCTACATATTCACAATTTTAATTTTAATTCACAAATTTAATCTTTTATAATTATTGTATTATTTAATTTATTTTTTCAATATTAATGGTACATTTCTACTACCAAAATGTAAGAGGCTTACGTACTAAGACTATAGATTTCTTTAATAATTCTGTCTGTAGTAATTTTGATGTCATAATATTGAGTGAGACATGGTTAAACAGTAGTGTCCATGACTCAGAGCTGTTCGACAATCGTTATGTGGTTTATAGGCGAGACAGAGAAACCAGTGGATTCCATTACAATAAAGATGGTGGTGGAGTCTTAATCGCTGTGTCTAAGCTTTTTCCTTCAAAGCGCATGCTCAGTTTTGAGTCGAAGTGCGAAGATCTTTGGGTGCAAATCGAATGTCGAAATGATTGTGACAAGGTTGAACTGCTGCACTTATGCGCTGTATACTTACCTCCGCCATTACAAAAGCACATACTCGATGATTTCATATGCAATACTAATCGCATAGTCGACCAAAATCAAATTGATAATGTCATGTTAGTGGGAGATTTTAACTTAGGTTCAATCAAGTGGAATACGTCAGAGTCAACGAATGCTGTTAGTAACAATAGCATATTTTCCAATATTTTGTTAGATTTTACTGCATTACATGGTTTAAATCAGTACAACAATATAAAAAATAATAAAGACAAACTTTTAGATCTTGTTCTAAGCAATATTCAGGTCTCCAACTTGTGCGCTAGTCAACCTTTGACAATAATCGACTCCTTGCATCCTCCTCTGCAATTTGATACTTTTCTTAACGCTGGCAATAGTCTTAGATCAAACAAAAGTTACTATTTATGTTTCTTTAAGGCGGATTATGAAAAAATAGTTAATGAACTTAAACTGGTCAACTGGGAGCATGAGTTTCTGAGCTGTACTAATGTTGATGAAATGATCTCTATATTTTATTCACACGTGCGAGCGGCTATTAATAAGTACGTGCCAAAAGCCAAAGTCAAAAGTACTAAATATCCTTTTTGGTTTTCAAGGGACCTTATTAACCAGCTTCGTGAAAAACTTAAGTATCGAAATAAACTTCGAAAATTTAATAACAATCCCCTTGACCGTATATCCTTCGACCTAGCCAAAAATCGATCTGAACATCTTATAAAACACTGTTACAGGCGTTACATTATTCGACTTGAATCAAACCTACGTTCTAATCCCAAGTTTTTCTGGACGTGGCCAAAGTCTTTGAACAATTACTTCATCCCATCTTAACTTGGCACTTCAAACCAATGATTGATCTTCGTCAACATGGTTTCATGAAAGCTAGATCTACTTCAACAAACTTAACATGTTTTATTAACGATGTGGCCTTGGGACTTGATAATCGTTGTTCTGTTGATGCGATTTACACCGATTTTAGCAAGGCATTTGACCGAGTCGATCATAGGACATTAATTCATAAACTGTCAATTCACGGAATTGCTGAACCCTTGCTGAGTTGGTGTGAATCGTATTTATCAAACAGGCAATCTAAAGTCGTAGTAAACGGCTTCGAATCTCAACCATTTTTGGCGCAATCTGGTGTACCCCAAGGTTCACATCTAGGCCCTTTGCTTTTTAATATATTCATTAATGACATTGGCAACTGTTTCGCCCAGTCCAAATATTATTTATTTGCTGACGATCTCAAATTCTTCAAGGCAATAAACACGCCTGAGGATGCTGTGTTGCTTCAAGAAGACCTTAATCGCCTTGTTGTTTGGTGTGAAGACAATGGAATGGATTTGAATGAATCCAAGTGCTTTTCGATACGTTTCACTCGCAAAAAAGTTGACTCTCCTCAAGAATATAAAATAAAAGGAACCACCTTGGTCGAGGTTAATAGTATTAAGGACTTAGGAGTATCACTGGATAAAAAACTGCGTTTCAATGTCCACGTTGATAATGTCTGCTCTAAAGCATTTAAAAATCTGGGATTTCTACTACGCAACTGCAAAGACTTTAAGTCTCCCAAAACTAAAATCTTGCTGTACAATTCTCTTGTTCGGAGCGGCTTAGAGTATTGCAGCGTGGCCTGGAATCCCTGCTACGACGTTTACATTAAGAGGCTTGAAAGAGTCCAAAAGCGATTCCTGTGGCACTTGTGCTTCTCACATAATTTAGCCAAAAACATTAATTCATACAGCGATAGACTCACTTACTTCAATATGAAATCATTGAAGGATCGTAGACGAATGTTAGATAATGTGTTCCTTCTTAAACTTACTAACGGTTCTCTGGATGTGCCTGAATTATTATCCACTATAAGTTTCTCTGTTCCCTCAAAGTATCCAAGAGTCTCTAGGTTTAACATTCTACACTCAACTGCATGTAAATCTAAATTAGGTCAAAACGCTCCTATAAATAGATTAATCAAAGACCACAATAGTTTAGCTAAATCTTTGAATATTGACCTATTCGCAGACAGCCTAGGAACGATTAAGAAAAAAAATCTTACTTTCTGCTTAACTTACAGTTGTGATATCTTTATTATTATCATTGCTATGTCCCTAATCTAATAATATTAATTTTTCATAATTTATTATTTATTAGAATTTTTAATTTAATCTTATTCTTGACATTTTTAAGTTCTTTGATAATTTTAATTAAGATATCTATTTGATTAATGATAATGATCTCATATATTTCTTAAGAATTGGCTGTAATTTTAGTTTAATTCTAAATGCAATGTTATTATATTATTATTATCCAATGAATTCTATTGTAAAATGCATATAAATTAATTTAAGTCTTTTTTATTTATATTTATATTATAATAATTTCTGTTGCTATGAATGAATGTAGTCGTCGCTTATAATTGTACTGGCGCTTAGAATGTGTAACTGTATAATGCCTTGAATTGAATGTAATGGTGTACAGTATGTTAGCGATCTATTAATAAATAAATAAATAAATAAATAAATAAATTATTAAGTCATGTGTTGATTGGAGATAATTTCGCCGCCGCCGCCTCTATACGTTCCTATGTGCGTCCCTGTACGTGTCGTTAAATATTTTGACAAGCTGACGGTTTTATTCGCCTGTTGCTGTTAAAATTCAATAAGGCAATGCTGATTCACGATCTGGCAAACGTTACTTTGCCACTCGCGAATCGCGGCTTAGTACTTATCGTTCAACGATAAAGTCTCTAATGCAACAACTGCCACCTCGTTGAGAACTTCGTATCGTGGTCCTCACATATTTGTCCGGGAGACCATAAATCCAGCGGTGCCAACCCTACGGAGCAGCGAACAGTACCAGCCGTTGGCTGCACTGGAGATTTGTCACCGGTGAAATATATGCAGGAACAACGTGCAATAGCGACGCCATTTTGGATTTGACACCTAAAATGTATATCCCGCTCGCTTTTGTCCCAGCGTCGCCCACGAACGTAGAATAGATTAATGCGTCGCAATACTTGCCCAATGGGAGATTTGTTGGATTGTGTTATCTACTTCGGATTGCTTGCATTACTGAGATGATCAGATCGGGGGAGAAATTACCCAAGCCTCGACAATATTATTTCATCTCGGAATATAAACAGCACCTGTCGGTCTTAACACGATAATTTCAAATTTACTGCATGGATAAATAAATAAAATTATTTACTCATACGTATGATTCATGAAGATTTTATGTAATTTGGCTGATCTATTATAGCATTGTGGTAGCAATGCCATGGAATATAGAGCTAAGGAGAGCCATCTCATATGGGGTGAAAGTTGAAAAAGCATCCAGCTGTATACTCAAAATAGAGGTTCCAGAACCTTCCACTATCCTACCACGGACGGAGTGAACTCAGCAAAGTTCAATAAAATTTATCCTAGGCTACCGCAGCGCCACCCTGGACGCGTTTTCACGGACACTTTTCATACACAGAGATGGCTCTCCTTACCTCTATACTCAATGAGCAAGACAAAAAAACAACAAGTCGTACACAGACAAAGAGACAGACAGACATAGCATACAGATTCCAGACAGACAAACAATAGTATTTTTTTATAATATTACACACACACACAAAAGACCCTTCATGTTTTATTACAGAAATTGATTGAATAGTATTTAAAAAACATTTTGTG
Source organism: Thymelicus sylvestris (assembly GCA_911387775.1). Classification (NCBI taxonomy): domain Eukaryota; kingdom Metazoa; phylum Arthropoda; class Insecta; order Lepidoptera; family Hesperiidae; genus Thymelicus; species Thymelicus sylvestris. The sequence goes on along the minus strand of OU426898.1, from coordinate 16,316,718 downwards.
CTACGATAAATTATTCACTAAATCCCTCAAACTTAAATGCTGAGCCTTTAACAGGTCCCAAACAGAAATACTTAAAAAGCGAACTGGCCGCTTAGTTCCGATTGCGCAAAGCTTTTAAAAATTATTATAATAGTATTCTTTGAAATAGCGATTTTGCAAGTATGACATAAACGTTAGTCTTTTTACCGCGAGAAATGAAGGCGAGGCAGAAATTAAGTGTGAAAACAGGAAGCTTTCATGACGAGCTTCGTATTTTAATGAATTCGCATGAATAGCGGCGTTGTGCGTGCCTTGGCCGCGTGTCTCATCCACTGTCCATTAGTGCCAACTGCCAAGCGATACTTTATCTGGTTTATTGTGGTTACCGCTACCCGCTATCATCTGATTCTGTGTATGACATCATAAACATGTTATGGAATAACGAAAGAATCTCTCACCTTTAACATCAGTTTTTTGCAAGTTCAAGCAAATGGTGAGTATTACTACATTATACAAATAAGTCAATACTGCAAGTAAATAGCTGTAAGTCATTAAGGTATATACATAGAGAAGACATCTCAAACAAAATGTTTGTCCCTGCCGGGAGGTTCTATTTTCAAAATTGAGCCCCTGTTCTCCTTTCATAATCGAACGAATCCATTGGACATTGTAGCCGCGCGGCGTCAATTCATTGGAACATACATTGTGTTCGCGGTGTCTGTTCTATACGCTAGTAATAATACTTCAATGCTGTAAGTAAATCATTTATCAGTATTTAACACATAAATCATCTATATGTAATGTGCTATTTTTAAGTGCTATTTTTTTATTAAGGGGGTCAAATATTTATTTAATTATGTCAAAGAAGTATAACTTCGCACGCGCGTACAAAAGTATACGCACCCTTTTTTTTACCTGACCAATGTTTAGTTTTTTTAGTGTCCTCAAACCCACAAGCCTGTCGCCGCTCGCCGCTCGCCGCTCGCCGACGGTGGAACAGACCCTAACTATTACGCCCATTATAAAGAGATGCAAGTTTGTTATTTTATTTCTGCATAGTCTACGGCGGAATATCGCTTTGCTTGGATTATGAGATGATGTTGTTTTGGCACGCCGTGCGCCGGCGGATCCTCTAAAGGTTTTGTATGGAAACGTATGAATTGATTAGTCTGAGTGCATGACGTTAGGCACAAAAGCTCGTCTGTTCGTATATTAGTGGACTTCAAAATGATAATAGCCCAGAACTCGTTTTTGGAATAGCCTTTTAAAAAATAAATATTTTTTCGTAACTTCAAAACGACAGACACTTTTAAAAACAAAACAATAATCTTTACATCCTTTGAATAGAACATTTTTCGTAATACAATCCAAATTAAAGCTATTTTTTACTAAAGTATGTAAGGCAATATAACATTATTATATTCTTATAACAGGTGCTTCAAATCCTTATTAAAAAACTGCAGTATGCAATATCACGATTGAGATACGAGTAAAGGTAAATTTTATTTTAAAATGTCCTCGATGACTAACAATGAGCCACACTCATTTTCATCATTCAAACAGCGCACCATTTTTATTTAAAAAATCTTTATTCGGTCTAACATTTACATTATAAAGATTTTTTTTATTCGTTAATGTTCCTTTTCCGTTTAATTCAAAGTATAAAAGTCTAAAAATAATAGTCAGTTAAAATGACTTTTTTCATTTCAGCTAGAACTCCCGACCCGTTTTAAGTAAACATGCTTTCACTAGTTGAGATTACTTTACAGTAACCGCTTCCCTTCAAATAACACTTTATTCCTGACCAAAATTTCCTGTGTAAAATAAAATTATGCTATCAAATATTTTTATGACACGTTTTGTTAAACTGCTGTACAGTTTCCTGTCACCTTGACACAATAGACATTATGTACGTTTTCATAACTTTTAATTAAAACAACTTTTTTTATTGTTACTACCTAAGCTGTCATTTCAACCATCGTTCTTAAATACCACAATTTGTACGGACAGACGAACGGAAATGTTGAAACTAAGGCTGTTTGGCTACGAAACCCTAAAAACGTATTAAATTAAATTTATCAACCTCTATTTGGCCAGCGTGATTGCTTCATATCATTTAAAATCTTGAATCTTGAATTAATCCGACGTCATAAGTTTAAATTCAATGCAAATTTTATTGCAGCCGTCAGAAAAATGCACCAATTACTCCGACTTCTTCCACGTGTCATTTGGGTGGGCGATTGAGTCAGGATCAGGCATCAGCTGACAGTTAATGAATTAATGAGGCGATTAACGGGGCGTTGCGGCGGCCGACGCGACTCATTTATTTTCATCACGTGTTTACTGCTCGCGAGCTGATTTTACACGTCTTTGTTGAATGAACTCACGTAGAAAAGTTTATGCTCAAGATTTATACGGAAATTGATTTATTAAAGGCTAATAGTAAGATTTACTCAAAACAAGCTTACCTACTTTGTTTATTTTATATATTTTTGAAGTGAAAACTTCTTTAGTACGGGGGTGACTTGAAATTTTATGAAACGAAACTGTCCAGTGGAGACTAGAAATGAGTGGACTTGAAATTTTTTTGAAAAATGAGAGATGATTTGAGAGATGAGTTGAGAGATGAGTTGAGAGGTGAGTTGAGAGGTGAGTTGAGAGGTGAGTTGAGAGATGAGTTGAGGGATGAGAGATCATTACTAAAACCTACAATTATCATCTTCCCGAAATTTTACATTCGTCTCATTATATCTTGAAAACAAAATTTTCGAAGGTTTCACTTCTACTACGTGTGAATTGCACACATTTAAATTTTTATAAACTTCACAACTTTGGCCAAAATTGTTATTTTAAGCTTATTCGTTATTTTATTGCTTTATTATTTGTCAAAGTTCCCGCACTCATGTCGTGTACACTGTACAGAGTATATAAATGTAAGTTCAGTGTAATGAGTTGTTAGAGAAGCCCTAGCGGCCGGGCAGGCTAGTGGGCTATCTTTCGCACAATCTGCAATACAATCTAGCGTGGGAGTGGGTAGTGAGCTAGTGAGCTAGCGCGACACCACGGTAGCGGCCGGTTGGAGTTAAGTGCCGTATCGAGGATGATTACATTTTGCATATTTACGATAACGAGATTACAGTTATAATTGGTGTGTGTGATAAACTATTAGCTTTATACAGAACTAGCTTTTGCCCGCAGCTTCGCACGCGGAAATTATGTTTATCACCCCCTAGGGCTTTTCAACCCCTTAGGGGTTGAATTTTGAGAAATTCTATGGTGGATGCCTACGTCATAAGAAGAATACCTGTGCGAAATTTTGTTTAAACAGATTATCATTGTGATAAACTTCATAGTCAACATTTCCTACACCTCTGTGTAAAATTAAAGGTTTACTTCCGACTCCTTGTTTTATTTTATTATAAGATTACAATCCCACCAGATAGGAAGTGCCGATGTACTTACTTAGTAGTAGCCTAATTACTGTTACATATTTTTGTTTTTGCATTGCTTCGAATTCCATGTATTGACTTTTCAATTGCATTAACTGTTTTATACTGACTAAGCTCTGGCAGGTAAATTCCTATTTCCATAGAAGTAAAACATCCTGTAGACCACATATTTAAGTGGAACCTTTGCATAAATACCCGCACTAACTAGCTCTCGTACATGTTACAATATAATCTAGTAACTTTGTAACTGTCTGTTGTACTCTGTAGATGTAGAGACTCCTCACAGATATTAAAGAGCTGTGTCACACACCAAGTAGGTATCTGCTGAATTTTATAAATTAATTCGCAATGAGCCTACGACAAAATTTACTCTTCATTTCTTTGTGTTATGATGGCTTTCGGTGCACAAAACTCTTTCTAAACTTCTTTCGTTGCATTTTAGTCACTATTCTATAAGCAGTAATAAGTAGCCCTGAAGCAGTAATTATTATTAGAAGCCCAGTAGTGGGATAGTTGCAGCTTGCAACGATAAATATCAAATGAATTACTATCTAAGCCTACGGGTGTTAGTTTGCACTAATATCATTCTTGTATGCATCACCGACGACTACCACCAAAGCACTATTGCCTAATAGACACCATTTGTAAGTTCCCAAGTAGAACGGACTAGATCATATGTTACTTGTTAAATTACTGGTATTTAAATAAAACAGTGTGCAATTCACAAGGCAAACCTCGCAGTCCCCGGTGTCCCTCACTTTTGCTCTAGATTACTTCAAGCTCATAACAGTTTGCATTCGAACCGTAATCGTGTGGTTGTTAAATACTTGTTTTTGCTATTGATCTGTACTTGTACCTTATTTGAAGTTATATTAACTACTGTAGATACTGTTTTCGCTATGTAAAAAATTCAATCCATTTAAAGTAAAATAAAAAACGATCACAAACAGTAAACTGTAAAATTTTGCGGATGGAATGAACAAATCACTTAAGAGGTTTTGCTTGAATGTTTTACAAGTTATAAGAACCGAGAACAGACTTCTAAGTATCTCTTTACATCCCTGCTCTAGCCGGAAATCGAACATGGGTCCATTCCAGGCAGGATCAACTTTACTAACATTTATTACAGCAAGCTATGCTGCGTCTCAGAAACAGGTGTGATGGTACCCTCATGCTCCGTAATAGACTGTAATTAGGAAACGCACATTACCTGAGAATAAAAATAGATTTCCTGTCTCACGAGTGCTTCGCGGCTCTTACCAAAACCTAACAATGGGGTAGAAATGATTTGGGCACGAAGAAAAATCATAGCTGCAATTAACATGGTGTGAATACTTACCGAGGACTCGAGCTGCTCCACTCAAGATCCCGAGTCGAGTGTTTCATGACTGGAGATGATAATTGTTTCAAAGATTTAACTGCGCAATTGTTCTCCATAAAATTGTGAGGGTAGTTCGCATTTACGATTTATAGTCGGAGGAATAAGGAAGTGTTAAGAATTTTTTTTTTTTAATATTTATCTAAATTAAAATATGAAAGATATAAGGGTAGATACGGCAGATAGGAAACAGAGCAATATCTTCCATACTTCTTCCATTCTCCTTTTTTTTCCCTCCACACTTCCACACTTCCTTTTACTTTACAATTAGATTAATCATCATCATCCTGCCTGGTCGGGGGAATATTATGACAACATACTATGCAACTTCTCTATACAACCATAGTTAGGTATGTCAATCCCATTCTGATAAAAATTCGCTTGCAAGTTCTTTCTACTTAACAATTAAAACGTTTTAAATTAAATCTTTGGTAAACGGTAATGTTTTTCCTAAATGAAAAATAACGATTTACTTTAACAAATTCGTAAGACTTCCTACTTTTATTTGAGCAGCTCATCTCCTTATATTGAATCTTGATGTGCGGAATACAAATTATTAATTTTATCTAAACCTTTAACCTTATAAAGTCATATACGTGCCAATTCTTCTTCCCGGAAGCTGTACGTCACCGTGCGGTGATTCCACCTTATATTTCTATCACGAATCCGGCATAAAGTAATGTCGTCACTCGTCATCCCCGCACTGTATTTCTGCCCTGAATGCTTCAATAAAACTCCGGTGAAAGCGCATTTTCATACGAATGGCTGCGAGATACACGTTCACCGCTGAGTTACGATGAATAATATGATAAGATATGATATTTCGACTCACTTTATTATTTTCTTTGTAATGTTACAATATTAAGGAAATAATTATACCTAAGTACATTGATACGCGTACATTGATACATACAGGTCTTGTTAAAACCATAAGCTGTCTTTATGTGCGAAATTTTCTGCAGTGTAGAGAAGGTTAGAACGTTGTTTCGCCTCTACAATATTATTGGAATTGTGATAGAAGTTATAAGTGAAACCTTCGCTTTCTTGTTGGTCGTAGATACCGTGACCACTTCTCGTCAAATGGCTCTGGCTGCTGCAACATTCGGACAGCCAAAAGAATATTTGAAATTAGGCCTAACTATTGTCTTTAAGAAACTCTTTAATAAACGTCTTTAGGGACTCAGAAGTTCACAAAGGATGCAAATTAAGAGCAGAGTAGCAGGTAGGTAGTACATCATAATCAAATCGTGTTTTCAGCAAATAGCAGTGTTGACATCGGAAGCACCGCTCCTTCAGAGTTGTTCCACAGTTTTTATGTGAAATCATAAATATTTATTGCTGTTTTTTTGTTCCGACAAATACATGCGAAGCCATACAAATTAATTACTGTGTTCATCTGATCCGACTTCTTGTTTGTTAAGAATTTATTTGTATAAAAGTTAAAAAACTTTATGATGCCGAATCTATACTACACAGACATGACTGTGTTTCAATCAATAATCTATTTCCTATGCTGTGACGACGTCTCAGCTCATTAATGTTAGGTTTATCGTCAAGGGTCCTCTTGATACAGGTCGTTCCCTGGAGGTCAATTGTACCAACTGCCAAGTTTAAGTTAACAGGACGGAAAAGCTCACCCAAAGATCTTCGAGGAAATGTTCGCCTCTCAGGAAAATGCGCGTCATAATTCCTCGATTACTTCTAATGGAGAAGCTCAGAGAATGAGCACGAGCGACCACCTACGAGCTAAAATATTCCTGTACCAAATTCTGTACATCTCAAAATAATCCTCGGCCTCATATAAAAAATTTGCAGATAAATATTTACAAATTTTCTTTGAACATAGCTGAGACCAGGTACTACTAGGTAAAACAGAAAATAGGAACCTTTATTTAAAACAAAAGTATCTTAATCTTGTAATCGACGGAAATCTGTCAAAAGAGCTTAACAATCAATAGCTCTTCCACGCCTCCAATATCCTTAAATCTTTTGTAACCAGGTAGGAGGACCGACGTGTCAAATATTATGACGCTTCTAAAATAATTCCCACATTGTCACCGTACTTAACAATGGGCTTATGTTTTTTTTGGGCTCTTTCAAAAGATTAAAATCAATTCTTTTTATTGTTAGTCGCTCTCATGGTGCTGTGTGCTCTCATGGTGCTCAGTGACACATCTTGGGGACAGATGACAATGCGTAGTTTATTAAAATGCGATGTTCGTTTCTCGATACATATCTAAACGTTTAAAACAGTAAATGGTTGATTTGTAAATCAACTTCCTTCTTAGACTTTGTTATCTCAAAACGATGGCTTAAAGTATGTGAAGATTGAAGTTTAAATTATTTTTATTTTAAGAATAGCTTCAAAATATTTGGCGCAAATTATGGCTTGATGTTTAGATTTGAGAGGATTAAAACTGGTAACATTGTTATGTCTGTTATATTCACAGAATCTAGATTCTAGTCCTTCGTACTTTTCATATATTGTGGAGTACTCCGTACATCATTACGAATTGATTCGTTATGACAAACTGCATACCTGTCTGTGTTAGAATTCTTTCAATTCACTTGGTCAGCTTGGCAGCTTAATTTGGTCTAGATTAGGTAATCTGATTCTCACGTGGACTCCCATTCTAGCGGAACCACACAGTCAGACTGATGTGTTGTGTTGTGACTTCGTGAGGCTTTTATAAACAATCTTACTATAGCTGTTCTGTTTTACTTTGACGTCGATATCCTGGTTTTATACGTATTACAAAAACAACAGATTATATTCCCGCCCACACGGCCATACTGTGCCTCTCGCTGCTAGGAATTAACCGAAGTTAATTAACCCATTTAATTGGCTCCGACCATCTTGAAAGTCGTAACTTTGATTATAATGCTCACTTAAATTGTTCCCAAAGCAATCGAAGCACGTGTGGCCGATGGGTGATGGCTCAATACGGACTATCAAATATTAACGAATATTATATCCATAAACGATTTGATCCAAACAAAAATATGGAAAACCATAAAACTGGTTTTATAGTCTACAGTCATTTAAGGCTTTGTAATTGCTGCAGAAGTGTTAGGTTATTTGTCTGTTAATAAATTATTTCAAATTCAAATTCAAATTCAAAATCATTTATTCATGTAGGTATCATTGATACACTTATGCACGTCATTTTTTTAATTTACCAGTTATTGACTATAACTGTTCGTTTATTGGAGAAATATGTCGAAACAAATCCACCATACAAATTTCGTGTATAAGAAAATTAAGTCCAACCATGCAGTACAGTATCATTCACAATGACTTATAAATGAGTCACATGACAGTGCTTAAACATTTATTGCCATTTGTATTTTTTTCCAATTTTAATTACAAAATAACGTAGCTACATAGATCTTTTAAACCCCTACCTAAAAAGTAATAATACCTATATCCGTTAAAATATATTTAAATATTCTGTAACGCCTTACAATACTTTACTTAGATATAGGTACATGACTCAAAATACTTGCGAAGCAAGAGATTAAGATATGATCGGTTTACGTACTGAGCTTGGAAAATAACTTTGCATTTAATATGAGTAGGACAAGGGTTAAACAGGTAGGAATGAGGTCGGTCTACAATCGATGATGTTAATCGAATATAATCTCGCGAGACACGGGATTCGCACAACGACTCACAAATAAACATTGTCAACCCAGTATCCACCTTTAGTAATCTGCAAGTGCTTCTCAACAGTAAAACATATCGCCAACGCAGTAATATGATAATTACCAGGTATGGTTTAAATATATTTAGCTTGGGGGCACATGGATTCAGCCCTCGCTTTTATTGGCTTAAAAACTTTATAGCACCCGACATGTAAAACTATAACGGGGAAATGTTTTGTACGTTTTTGGTGGCATATTGAATTTCCTGTTATTTCTGAAGTATGTATTGTTTTTAATTTGAATTTGGATCAAATATGTTATTTTGATTATACTAATGTATTATATATAATAATGATTATATTAATATATTATATATAATAATTACATCTGTGGGATTTTGTTTAAGTGAACACTCTTAGAAATCTTATAAATGGTAGATTTATAAATTGTCCATGCCTATAATATAAATATACTTTTCAACACCCTTGCTCATAAATTGGTTTTTATCACATGGCTTTTACACTCATAAACCATGGTATTAAACACTTGTGCTTTTTTTTCCTTTATCGCACTAGTGTTTTATTTTATATTCCATCAAATTAAGTTTGTACCTTGCTGAAAGATAATATTTATGCATTCTATTTGCTCTTAACTTAGCCGGGTTATAGTTTTATTTTTAAATTTCGGAAAAAAGTTTTGACTTAGATACGTTTCGTTTCAACATAAGACTAAAAATAACACTATTTTTGTAGAAAAAAAAGAAGTGTACCACCTTGAATATGATAAATTTTCAACAACTTATTTACTTTAATTAATAATTCAACGTGAAACTAATTCATAAATACATAAATATTAGATTTTTTTACATTTTGCGTTTTGGCTGTTTAGCGTAATTGTTCGTGCCTACGCTCCAGCGGCCGGCGCAGCTATGCGCGCGCAAAAAAAAAAATCAGCGCGGAGCGCGCCATTTTTAACAAACTTTCCGTCTGGTCTGTGAGCATTGTTTATTTGAGTACGAAATTTGTTTTTTTACTCGTAAGTGTGTTGAAAAACGTCGTATGACACACGTGAGGTTTGGTCATTACACTCTCGATTATCTTGCAGCACTCGCCTTCGGCTCGCGCTGTGCAATATCACCTCGAGTGTAATGACCAACATACCACACTTGTATCATAATGTACTAATCTGCTATTAAAATAAGTGTGATAAAACAATATCTTAGTTTCGACAATCATGCTAAAATTCTGCCTTATTTCATGTAGTTAGTCGAATCATGGTTTAAAAGATGTCTTTGAATATTTAAGAGGTGAACAAAAAGTTTGGAATGCACCATACTCCGAGGACATTTCATTAATTATAATTTTAGATTTGAATAAAAGCGACCCAGTAGCCGCTGGGAGTGCTGGGAGCCGGGAGCTCTCGGTGACCGCGAGATAGTTCCGCCAGATAGCGCTCGGCACACCTACCGTTGCCGCAATATGTATGTATGTCATACTACAATATATGTATATTTAAAGATCCCACGTTCACGGTTAACACGGTCACAAACGACCCGAAAGAAGAAGGTATATAAAATATACATATTTTATTATTACCAAATAAATAATGCCTACCTAAGTTACATAACAGCGGCTTTTCTCCCGGTAAGTTTATTAAAAAAACATGTGTTTTAACAAGTTAACAAGGCTCTTCTTCCCTTCGTGTGAAATGCAAAGCAATTTTAAATACAAAAATAAAAAATATAAATACAAAAAATAATGATGTTTAATTTCTTGACAACCTGAGAGATTTATTGCACTAAGTCATAGGATGATAGGAAATACTTACTTACGTATGGTAAGTACCAACAAAATTGTTTGCGTTAACTTTTATAAATTTTTATTACTTATAATGTTATAGAGGAGCTCGAAATTATACCAGCCCAGTACCAGCCCATCACTTTCGAGAAACATACCGAAACGATACCGACACCGGGACCACATGCCTATTCAAATGCAAGCTGCATAGCTACCCACTTACAATTATTATTTTACATAGTATCCTAGGAACAGAGCTTCGAATAGGTATAAAACAGTCAACGAGTCAGTGCTAGGTATAATATTGGCTTCAATCTATTAACGGCCCACTACTGAGCACGGGTCTCTCCTCTTGAGGAGGCCTAGAGCATACTCCACCACGCTCCTCCAGTGCGGAGTGGTGGATTAGTAACTGTCTGAAGTTTTTATAATCCTAAGCCCACTGAATTTAATGGCACCTTCCTGTTTTCTTCAAGTCTTAGGTTAGCAGGTGATCCGTGCAACTTTTAGTGAGATCCAGGCCATTCTAGGACTAATTTATCTACAAATTTGAACAACAGAACAGTAAATTTCAATGCCTTTTTAACTGCCCATTAGGCTCATATTACTTGCCGACATGGCAAAGCCAGGGTGCGCTGAATTGCGTAAAACAGTAAGCAATGAATTACGTTTAGCTGAGCGAACAAACAGCTTTCATTATTTATCGGCAACACGACCAAGCCGCGTAATATGCAGATGAGAATATAATTTTAACAACTTGTTTAAAAAGTTATACTTACCATACAAACTTACGAGTATATCGTTTTAATATCTGCTCCGTCTGTTAGTACCTTACTCTATGCCTCGCAGTGCGGTATCCACGGCATCGGGTCGCGTCCTCTCTTCCCAGCCGCCATTAAGATAGCAGATAAGCTCGGTGGCTGTGACCTACAGAGTACAGACAAACGGTTTTATTTCCACATAACACCTTACACTAGATGTCTCCTGTTATTACGCAACTGCTTCTACGTAGCTGAGACATGTAGAGAACTTGTATGCCTGTTGCATTTTCAACAAAGGTATTCATGTATTGCAAAAGCGTATAAAAACAACTTTACATACAATTTTTTTGTTTTTCTTGTGATCATACTAGTACCACAGAAGAAATAATAGCTAGTACCACTTACCAGTACTTACCAGTACCTATAAAAAAATAGGTCAGGTTATAGATCATGATTCATGACATAATATATGTAGTTATACATATACCATTAAAATATCCAATCGAATACATAGATAACATCTATGAATAGAGATTGCCATAAAAGATAATACAGAATTCACTTTCTAACTTCAGGAAATAGTGCCTACGTAGATAAGCTTTAGTGATACTGATATTGCGAGTAATATAAATTGAGGTCAACAAGGGTTGTTAAGTAGTAAAGTAAATTCTGATTAGAATACTGTATTAACATGAATAGCCACAAATTTTACATTGTACATTTTACAAAATGTTCGAGAACTTCGTGATTATAATATTAAGTAACAAGTAGCCATTTTGTCCGTCAACACCAAAGGCATCACTACACGTCACACAAGAAGAGTAAAGAGAGAGAAAGAAAAAAGAACGGCCTGCAAGCTCCCAGCTGGAACACAAAAGTTCCAAGGTAGTTAACGACTCGTGTGGCGCAATGGCTACCACGCCGGACGCTGCACCAAGGGTCCTGGGTTCGATTCACAGCGAGTTTCTGTTCTCGGTCTGGGTGTGAATTTCCTTGTCTATGTTGTGTGTTGTCCATGGCACCCACGACACAGGGAACCCTAGTGTGAGGCCATGAGTGTGAAGCGTTATTTATTTATTTATTTATTAGTTAGTCAATGGGTTACACATGATATCACATCTATCTAATCTCAAATGTAAATCACATACATTATTATATTACAAATATTACACGTGAGAGCCCCATAGGAATATAAAATCTGATTCAAATAGCTCTCTGCGCTTACAAAGAAATCGATTTGGATCTTCTTTCAATAAGGAATAGTCGCGATGGTATCTCGCCATAATCCGATTTGGAAACGTTGTCGCCCAGTTCATTTTGCGTCGTTTGGGTTTCAATGAGATTGGTCGTAGCCCGTAGGACGCACAGTATCAACAGTAATCTTGTGAGCGTCAACGTACAGATATTAGAAAGTGCGTCAACAAGCATTTATTCCAATTTAAATCAAGGTTGTCACTTGCTTATGTGTATTTGTCGTGCCTTTTATACGTTAAAGATAAATTATACAATTAATATACAACTATACCTGCATATAATACTGTAACCTGTGACAGTGGTAAACATTCTTAAAATAATTTTATTCTGATCTCTATTAGGTCTAGCGTAATTTTGTGACTTAGGTAGTAGGTAGTCGATTCGCACAAGACAAATATATTTTCTAGCAATTCCGCAAGGTCAGGAAAACAGGAGACAATTCACCCATTCAATTTAGATGTAGTATGTACGTTTGAGCACGCCTTTTACTTTAGAGGCAACTACGAGACCGGGGAATATTATCTGGTTGCACATGTTCTCTAGTCTCTATGCAATACTAGTCTAAAGAAACATAAAAACAAGCTTCAAAATATAGGTAGCACTTTTCAATCACACTTTTCAATCGTTTTAAATCGTAATAATACCTATTCAGTACTTTTCTAACTGTATTAATAGTTGCGGTCGATGAGGTTGACAGCAATGTATAAAAAAGCAGGTGCAGTCACCCGCTGCAATCAATAAAGACAAAAAGACAGACATTTTACAGTGCCAAATAACAATGAGCTATTAGACAAGATCAGTTAGGGAAAAGTAATTCAATAATTACAAAAAATACGAGTAAGTATATCAAATAACACAATACGTCATCACGATTGATTCACTACTGAGCTGCTTCCATTCCACCCAGTCTTGTGCCTGCCTTAGACTCTTATCGGTAACTGGAATGCCTATGATATCTTTTAGGTTGTCGGACTATAAGGCAGGTAGGTGATCGGCCTCCAGATCTTCTTACTTAACTTGTCTTAGATTGCACTTAGGTACAGTGCAAATCCAAAGTGAATGTAAATGCAAATGAAACGTGTCTAGTTATTGATTATAACGATTGATACTATAACTTACTATTGTTATCAAATAATTTCAAATATACCACCACTTAATACTTTCTGCGCACATTCACTAATAACTGAGGCAAAATTTTAACAGTTAATTTTCCAGAGCAAAGAAATCAAAGTCCAATTCACGAAGTAATAACTTCGAATCAATAGAGAAACAAGCTGAATCAACAAAGACTGGCCTTATTTTCTAAAAATCTAGATCCTTATTCCTATATTTTTGGATAGCGGCCAGCGCTCCCGTTGGCATTCGTCTTAGATTTGGCCATTTCGGGGACAATGCGACGCCATTTTGTTTGGGCGTTGTTTAGCGCGGGAAATGGATGCGGAAGTAGACATGACAAAATGCCTCTGTTTATGTAGTCATGATGGATGGAAAGGTCTGATAATATAAAGGTTTCGGCTTTGGCTAATAAAGATTTATTGAGAATGTTTATCTAGATAAACAAAGGACAAAAATCTAACTAACTTAATAAAGTCCGAAAGGCCGAAAGGTCACTAATTTTTTTTCATTTGCATTATTATTCTATTGCATAATGTTGAGAATGTTGAAAAACAAAATATCTTTTTACAGTCATTACTTGAAAGACAACGGTTTGAAATTGTATTTTTGATCTCAACAAAACGACAGCTTGTTGCAAATGGAAAATGTATTCTTATACTCGGGGGACCTCTATAACTCTCTGTGGATGATTGCAAGCTCTACAAGTCTACATCAACAACACAACAATGAATTTATTCAAAGTCCCGGCCGAGCGAATAATTCAGTAATAACCTATCAAAGGCTTCCACCAAAATATAAAAAAAATTAAAACATATCAAAGGAATACTCTTGGCATGTTTATATCGTGCTTTATTTAATTATTTTAATGTATGGAGTAAATCATCGACCCTGCGCGGTGGAGAACCATCCATCACGCCGCTTGACAGCCGTTCCCTAATTACACCGCTGCTGCTTCTGTAATTCAGTAAGAAATCCCAAATTCAGCTAATTATTTCAGGGAGTATTTTGCCGTAAATACGAGTATACTATTTACGCTACTATTATGATGTTGAAATAATTGTCTGAAGCTCTTGAGAATGCTTCGGTGTGTCGATGACATTGACAAGTCAGATACTCATGCGGATCGTTGTGAACCCTGTTGATTACAGAATAGCCCAGTGGTGCCAGGTCCCTCTTACTGGTGGTCCCTGAGTAGCCGCCCAGTTTAATATCGACGGTACATCAGCTCGGTGGACGTGCTTCGGTTGCAGCGCCGAAGACCCGAAGAGCTAATAAATAATAAGCATGTCCCTCCGGATCCTCTCGCTTTGTTCTTGGCCAGAAACGTGCGAAGGTACGCAGTGTGGTTTGCATGAAATTATGAATAGTGAAGATATTAACGAAAACTTCTCCAAAAGGCATTTAGGTTGTCATATCTTTTGAAAATCTTCTTTGTTCTACGATTTCATAGCTGTCTGTGGATGTAGCTGTAGTCGTGTCGTCCCCGCAACATACGGTGTAAGCAATTTTCCGCGTGCACGTTTCAGTCATCGTGTTCGCGGCCATTAGCGAGTATGGTAAGCGAAACCGTATCTATTACCAATCTATTCTCACCTCGTTCAGTTCCCCCAAATAGAATGTTTTTACAGCCACGTTTTGTGTGTTGTCTTCACGTGCGCTACAGACAGACAAAAAGATCCTGTCTCCTACGTAACTCGAGTCAGCAACCGATCTGTCTGTTTTTCTACTAGTTAACGCCAATTAGGCATACGATATCTTCTGTTAAGAAATTCAGTTTATGTTAGCAGAAGATTGACGTACCAAAAAAACTATTTAAGCGTTTTTGAGGAAAAAATAATACAATAATGTGTAGTATTGTTATTTTATAAATGTTTTAAATACATTTCCAACACTACTCAGTTATATGTATTATATCTTTTATTTAATAAAATAACATTGTTGATGCCAATTTTCTACATCAAACGGTATGAAAAAGTCCCGTGGGAGACGCAACGTAAGACGGAGACATGAGTGATGGACAGAAGAAAATGTCAGGCCACAATTTTAGAAGCGGTTTTTATTCACTGGTCAAATGATACCACTCAGGTCAGTCGCTTCTGGGTATATTTTTAGCAACTTTAGCAAATGATTCCTCGATGTTAATTTATCACGCATCATCATCACGCACTTTGGGAACAGAACGACACTACTAGACGATCTGGTTGTCAGTGACCCTGCCTGATAAGCGAGAGGTCCCAAGATCCATTCCCGGCTGAACCATGTTTAAATGTGGCAGGCAAATATTTGTTCTTTTTGTTACGTTTTATTTGTGTATCCAATTATTATCCACGTTTAGCAATGAGCAATGGAGGCGTAAATGTGGTGTGTTGTCTATTTATATTTTGTTATAAGTGCTCGGCACTTTATTGACAAATCTACATCAAAGGTTGGTAGTTGACTCCACCGAGAGATGCGTTCCGTCCGGGTCGTTCCTCAAAGGAGACATGTTTGTGCGTTAGCCGTCAGCTAAATCTTGAGAATGATTCATGGTTGGTTGTGATGTTTTATTTTATTTGTCAACCGAAATTCCAATATGAAGTGTACCCTATAGGTACCAAACATTGAAATTTTCATACGCACCGCGCGGTCCTTATGTCTCCAGAACTACAGAAAAAAACTTTCGTTTTAAAATACGACACATGTCACGGCTCTAATATCCAAGTATTGTAAGCATGTCGCCAAACCCACATTGAAAGAGTTACCCAACGCGCGGTATAGCGGTCCCCTCGCCGAGATTGAGTTATTCCGTCTGTCTGTTCGTGGTGTTATTGTTATTAATTACATATTTATTGGACGACTCGCCTACCACGCTAATGCGTAGGCTCATATACGTATTCAAAACACAAGCTGTAGCGGAAAATTATGGAACCTATAAAATTTGAATCACAATTTTTGCATTATTTCGGTTACTACAACATCTGAACATACAATGCATTTTTATTTACATCAAAAGCTTATAGTTAAAAGTTCAAAAGCTTAAAAATCGTTTAAAGCTCCTCAAGGCCAATGGATGAAGTGGTTAGGGAGGTACCGATTGAAATACCGAATACGGAATTGCTAGCTTTAGATATTTGTGTTCACAATAAAGTCGTTCAGAGATTGTTGTGATCACTAGCATAAGTAGCACAAACCAGATATTATGATCTTGCGTTGCGTCAGACCGTCAGACAAGCCGCGATCGCCCGTGGCGCGCACCACGCTCCCGACTAAATTAATATAAATAACATTTGGACAGTATTGGAGAGTGTGAACCGGCGATAAATAACGTTCGGCCGTAAATCGGACGTGCCCCCGTCTCCCCTCCCGCTCCCGCCCCGCGCACGCCCAGCTCGAGCGCCACAAATCATACGACTTACTCGGCTTTGCCTGTCTTTGCGCAATTTGGGCCATGTCTCCCCGGTCTCCCTACCCGACTCTCGAGCTTTATGAATTGCAGATTGTAACTATGTAACACCTGGAATCAGAGGTAAAATTAGTTTACAAACAGACAATTGTACGTTAATTTCTATTTAATCCTTGACATTTTAATATCAACATTGTTTTTAAAATAAATATACGAGTATACTTTTGTATGTTATTTTATCTTAATAGTCTCATTTAAATGTTATTTTGTCATTGGCCTGTGACTTTTGTGTTATCAGAACAGTAACATACTGATCACATTAATTTATTAATTAATGTTCTATCATACACAATGCACAAGTACCTAATTCACAATACTTTGTAAGGAAACATTAAAGCGGTTTCACTGGCCGCTGGCGTTACTATTGTTGGAACAGACCAACAAAGTACATTGTGACTTACCTTAGTACATCAGATACTTAGTACGGATTTAATTGAGTGGTTAAATAAATGACATCTAGCAATTTGGTGGTAATGATCACTGCTATCCCAAATATCAAGGGCACCCCTGCTTTGCAAGAATAAAGGGCGCTCCCACTGGCAGCAGCCGCTGCAGCTGTCTCTATCAAGAATTCAAGAGAGACTGACGACAACACGGCAATAAAAAAATATATTAAAGTACTTTTATGGTGGTATTAGTTATGAAAATTGCCCAATTTACACTTGCCTAGTCCGTAAATAATTCCTAGATTTATAAGGAAATTAAAACAAAGAAATAATTCATACAGTGTCACAATAACCGCCTGCCCCACCCTAAATCGTGGCTGCGTTCAAATATTACTAAAATACGATACAGTAACCAATCGACTTGTGTAATCAGGTCGCCGTTTTCCCAATCTAGACATCTAAATGTTGGAGCTAGCTGACTCGAGGTTGGAAGCCCATTCCGCATTCATTACCCTAAACAAACTGCATTTCACAACAAACACTGGATACTTGTTGACACCAGACAGCAAGTGCTTCGACGTTAGTTTCAAGTTGCTTAGAATAGTTGTGTCACGCATTCTAATTTGTATGTTCAGGTGAATTTTTGTGGTTGATTTTAACTGGAAATCTATAATGGTCCATACCATTGCTCAAAATAAAACTGAGAAAATAGAAAATTGGGAATGACAATATAAAACCTTAGTAATATAAACGTGGGCTTACCCGAAAGCCCATTGCAGGAATAGTTTCCTTAATTAATGAACCTTGCAATCTCCAACCGTTACTTTAGGGTAGATTGGTGGACAAGTCAGTAGCAAACCAAATTGTAAACCATTGCATGTAAATAATCTTTAAACCCCAGGAAAAACACAAACGCATATGAAATGCGCGCACCTAGCCACAACAAAAATTATTTCATATCTGCAAGTAATCAATGGGCAAAGTAATAACTTTCAATATTTGCCATGGCATGTGCTACTTAGACATACCGGTAGCTACTTAAATAACTTAACACCGTTTACTTCTTCAATAAGTAGTTGAATAAATTAGTCAGCTAAATGATGTTGTATAAGAAACTGAGCAGCCAACACTGACATCATAGAAAACATCGAAGAACAAAATACAACAAACTCCCTGTTCAAAAGTCTAAGAATAGCAAAGCAAATATAGCAATAACTATCCAGGTGATACTCGTAAATCAGTCAGTCGTCGAAACAATATCCACGCAATCAATACTTAACAAGACTACAAGTACCATATAGATGCTGTCTTGTAAACAAGTTAGTAATGATTCATCGGCGGATAGCGTGCAAACATCACCCAGCTACTGCCACCAAGAGCACGGACGGATAATTTAGGACAAGAAAAGTTCAGGGAATCACAGAAAGCCTCATAATTTCTTCTGTGTCACTGGCAAATGATTTGTAATTTCACTGCAATTACTATACGTATAACCCATGTTATATTGTTGTTGCAAACTAAGATAGAATAGCCGTAATTTGCTAACTTCTCAATATCCTGTTACCGAATTTTAATTGCTAAAAGCCAAGACTAACAAATCTGGCAATGAGGATTAGTGAACCTACGTGCATGGATTGTATAAATAAATAGATCAATTATACAGTTTTTCTTGAAGCAAATAATGTACATAATTATAAAAATCAATTCAACAAAAGTTATTTTCCCAAAGGAAAATGCGCTGATATGAAAATTGCTGGTAACCTCATTTCCGCCCCACTCATAAAACCGTAAAGCAAGCAATTGCGGGCTCCCATCCTTCCTTCGACGAAGCTATAAACCTGGGAGCCACGAAAACATCGACATCTCTCCATAATATACTACTAGCCTCATCCCATTGACAACTCCCATTGAAAAATAGCTCCAATTAATTAATATGGCTTAGATTGATCCATTTAATTCCTATCCATTTAATTTCTGAAGAGCGTAAGCTAATTAGCGTAAGCCGTAAAATAATGATTGGAGTACACTAAAGCATGTTTGTAGAAAAACAAAGCCCCTAAGACTCCGTCTATTCGTCCATTGCTGTACCTGTTGACCTAATACACCAACATCAAAGACTTAAGTACTGATACTTTTATACGCCATAGAAGATTACGTCATATTAATATCTGAACGACACATCTCGGTAACATCAACTGCACATGTCGACATTCGCGAAAGTCGCCACTTGACACACTCTTCCAGTGATGAACACGAGTATCTCGCTACCTAAAGTAGTTATAAATTCCCCTCGCTGAGGACCAGGTCGTACAGCAACCGAGGAACGATCCACACCTAGGCTATTCTTACTCTATCTTATTCCTAGCTTACTGAGAAATGCAGCGCTGAAAGGCCTTCACATTCGTAACTTCGTAAAAATTGAAATTAAGTCATGTTTTTCAGAGGGTTGTATTAGTTATCTGTAGAAGGTTTGTATCAGTTATCTGTGGATTAAATTCTAGCCGGGATATTAATCTATGGTCTTGGACTGTGTGGATTGTATGGAAAATGTAATGGCGGTCTCATGGGTCTGGTTTGCATTTTGTGAACGAGTACCTACCTATAAAATAATAAAGAACTATTGTGGTATTAAAATTGTTTCAATCATCGGAACAACAACACTTCCAAGATCCTGAGGCCCCTTGCCTGTATTATTTTTTGTTGATTTAGGTCCTAATGAAAATTGAGATGATTATGATGCTATATTTTTATTTTTATTTTTTATATTATTTGGAAAACAAACAGCATTCGTATTACAGATTCCACCATACAGATTCAAAAAACATAAAGCATAACAGTTTACACTGAAACAATTTTTTTGCACTAAGATGCTACAACTCATTTGAAACAATTGCTCACATCACCGTTACACACTGAAATCAAAAATAGCGTCAAGGTAGAATTAGCAGCGGCTTATTAGGTACTACATTTATTACTCCACTTACCGTCACACCGTCTGGTTGAATTAAAAGAGTAAGTAAACATACTTGTTTACAGTCATAATCTGGTTCCATATTCATTGTCACATTTGCATACGAGTTGGGAGAATATCTCGACCGGAGATGAAATAACGCGCCATAACAATAAACATCATAATTTCGCAGTAGAACCAGATGGCATCCGAACGCGTCATCATAATGGCACCTTAACGACAAGATTCACTTAGCTGTCGCTCAGATAAACTTGATATGAAAGGCAAGTGTTGGACAGGACGTCAACTCATGTACCTACCTACAGTTTTCTTGAGTAGCTAACAAATATCAAGTGATATCGGCTGATGGCAGTGCTCAGATCTCGTTTTTATGTGGATAATTTAAAAGCTTTCGAGTGGAGATTTTACGAATGTCTAAAAAGATGCTAGTAAATTGTACTGTAACTAATACCTACTAGCAAAACAAGAACGATATTGCAGCTAATTTTGTAGCAATATAGTAAGAGCCCCGATATCTAGTTTTAAAGGCGTCCTGTTATATTACGAAACATATTCTAAAAGTATTCTGTTTTTTTTTATTTGGTGGTAACAAAAGGTACAATGATACATATTTATAACGTTAGAGTGTTCCCAAAATTAGTGCTTGTTGCTTGTTCACTCTGAACTCGCGGGCGCGGGCGCGGGCGCGGTCGCGATAAACGCTACATACACCGCGCGCGCGTTTTGGTGTGAACACTTTCATAGTAGGTCATATGTTTGATATTTCGCGACCACGCCCGCGAGTTTAGTGTGAACAAGCACTTAGGGGGTAATAGCCTCCATCAACCAGCCCAGTCCAAATAAATATCCCCAGGCCTACCAGGCGTTGCTATCTAAATAATGTAAATATTACCACCGTAAATAATTTCGAAATGAAAATAAATTTCCCTAAAAGTAGATAGTATGACTTTCTACAATACAACATAATCACAATATGTCGTATATCAGACGCACAATATGGCGTAAAGTACAGTAATTCTAAGTAATTTATTGGCTCATATTTTCTCATCTCTACGGGGCCATTGCAGTAACTTTCTCGAGCAAAAAGTTTTCAATAACAATGAGGTAGGACTCCCTAATAGTAAACTATTGTGATACTATACTAACACACTGTACAAACAGTTCAGTCATTTGTGAAGCTCGAGTTAGTGTTTTCTTTCTGGTTGACTTGCTCGCTAATTTCATGAGGTATTTTTCTCGTTTATTCACTGACTATCTGTTTTAAGCTTCAACCAAGGCTATCAATTTTGATTACATCAACCGACAAAGGAACAGACATGCCACAACTGCTTATGAACATGATCTTCTTTAATCATATTTTTGTAAAGCTTTGTTGGGCTATCTCAAGCTGCAGCCAAAATACATTTTTGACATCTTTGCTTTGGCTTACTTTCCCTTCCAAAAATAACTCACGAAAAGATCTTCCCAAAAGCTATATCGATGCGCATACCTTATACATCGTCATTCGAACGCATAGTTTGAACAGCTCAATAATATTGATTTTGAACAATAAGTGACAAAGGGACCACAAAATAAATAAGACACCAAATGTCATTGGTCAGGTCCAGCCGTAAGGCGTACAGGTATGATCGAGCGACGCGCGATCTTATCTGGTGATATATTGTGGCAGCGAGGTGACTAATGAATGCACCCGCTGCATGGCGGACCCTGGCTGCCTCCCGCCGCTACGATAACTGACGAACAATGCTCACTGGCTCACTGCCTTTGTTGTACGGACACCATTACAGGACGCTGATAATCTTAGAACATTGCTATTTGAATATCTTCCCAAGCACAGGAAATACTCCTTTTGATGAAGATCTTGAGTCTAGATACACAGAAAGGATTTCTGTAAGAAATGTAAAATGGTGACCCGTTATGTCGATCTATTTATCTGGCTACCCAGACGCTCAAATTTTTAAATCTAAGGGCAACAAGTGATAGCCTAATTACCCTGGTAACTCTATCTTAGTCTCAACATGGTGGGGTGAGACCTTAGAAAACTGCCATTAGTATGTATTAGATAAGAATATAAAATTTTATTCTCATGAGATGCTTTGGGTATCTTTCTCAAAAATGTACAATCGAAAAATAAATGTCAAGACTTTGCGGATTATCCGATAGAGCGACAATCGGTATTGGAACCCTCCGTCCGTCGCGACGTCGGCCGCACCGATGCAATGCCGCGATGGTCAGATACCATCGACACTCGATACCGGTACCCCGATTTATTATTTATGAACGGTCACTTGTTTTAACTTTATTATTTTTATAACTAATATTCTTAGATAGGGAAAAATGATAAGGCCCACACTTGAAAATTGGTTTCTTTACAAAACTTATTTGTTAAAGGAAATGAATCCATAAACAAACACCCCCAACTTACGGCGAGAATGCATAGAGTATAAATAAAATGAATTTAGTTAACACTTAGCTTAGGTAAAAAAACATATACATGTACAAAAACATACCACCAGGCGGATGTCAGCTCGTTGGTCGACTACTAACATAAAAAATTCTTGACAAAAAAAATAACCGACTTCAAAATTAGGGATAACTTAAAAACTATTAATCAGATCTCGCTCAAATTTAAGTGAGACCATATGACACGCACCAACTTTCGATTAAAAATAGAATCATCAAAATCGGTTCACCCAGTCGTGAGGTAACAAACATAAAAAAATACAGTCTTTAACACTCCAGTACACGCCCCCCATTTGTTACGCCAGTGCTCGCGCGCTCTACATCTGTAGAACAATATTGATTGTATAATTTTACAGATAAATTAAACAAATAAATGAAATGCCTTATCCCATATCAAAATATACTCTATTAAAAATTAAAAAAACAACAAAACATAGTTTCTTTTACTAATTAGGAATATAATATCAGATTTCTATAGAATCATAACAGAAATCTACTATTTTTGGCGAGTGAATTTTTCCATTCTCCTTTCTTCATTCGCTCATCTCCTCCAGTTGAATTTCATCACTTCTAGAATAGCTGGGACATTGAAGTGATGTTGGAGACAAATCCACTTCTTGCATATGTGATATTGTTTTCTAGTGGACTTATTGCGCGCTCTACCACAGCAGGAACATTTTTCTACTCGAACAGTATTTGAGGGTTGTGCTGGATATGGATGTAGCTCAAGTGTGTCATTTTGACTCAAAAGCATTTTTCCTTTCATTCTTAAGAATTTAGGAATACTCTCAGTGGCAATTCTTCGGCTTATACGTGGGGCCAAAGGCCAAAACCAACTTAACTTTTTAGCTGCCCCTATAGGTCCTGTGGAGTTTTTTCGTATATTTTGAATACTTGTCCTTGTATTAGGATAAGGATGTTTCTTCCATTTAGAACCATTTTTGAGGTGTAATAATCGTTTCTCAGAGAAATTAAGGGCATGTGATCCTCAGATTCGGAATTTGATGCTCGAGATAGGCTCACACTCTGATCACTCGCCAAATTCTGCCCGGTATCACTTTCTTATACCGGTAGGTATAATATATGACATGTAACATTAAACTCAATAACACCTTTCAAATAGAGACAAAAAACACTTACCTAATATAAATAAAAACACAGTGTTGTCAAAAATGTAACGCGAGTGCTCGCGCGCTCTACTATCGTAGAAATTTCCTTTTGGCGTGATTTTTCTCACACATGCAGTCGCGCCGGTTGTAGCTGAGACACTGATTGTGTTTACAAATTAGTCATAGAAGAAACACGAGTTTGGACATTTCCGGTCCACTATTCACATCACAATGTAATAGCAAGAAATGCATGACTGTTCTACAACTGTAGAACGCGCGACTACTGGAGTGTTAATGCCTCCTCCTTTTTTAGAAGTCGGTTAAAAAATAAAAACATACCATAATTTATGTATTCTTTCTTTACAAGCCGCATATTAACTGAACATCAAAGTACATAGATGTAATTAAAAAATTACATCTATGTCAAAGTAATAAACTTTCCCTAGAAAAGATCGCGATGTAAAAGAACTTGCTTGTTTCTCCCGTAGCGTCAGAGACGTCGGTGTAAAATTATTTAAGTAGTATAAGTGAACGTCTAAAGTAAATCCTAGTACAGTTTTAGTTTCCGTGTAAGCCGTAAGGAGCCGTGTTTAGCGTCAACCCTCGTATATGCGGTAATGACGGCGGAGTCATTGCTCGTTAATACGCTACTAATTGCCAGACCGCCTTACTGCCGCTTTCAGGAGCGCGCGGGTGTTATGTGTAATGAGCAATCATAGAATCACGATATATTATTTTATGTTAAACATGAGCTACGAGTACCCAGGCTAGCTGCAAAGTGCAGACCGAGTTACCACAACTGCCATTTTGTATAAAACTCAAAAGTAGTTAAAGGTTTTTAAGACGAAAGGTCATATGGGACTTTAAAGCGATGGTGTAACTTGTTTTTTTAACTCACAATAAAACTCCAGTATTGCAAATCACTGAAAAACATTGATAGTCTAGTTAAGGGTTTTCTTTTGTTCAAAACTTCAAACAATACATTTGGCGATGACAATATATTATCACTCGAAAAATCAGTAAATCACAGCTAGAATATCTTGAAAATCATTTTTATGATTGGATGACTACATCTTCCGACCAATCAATAATTTCAAGTTAACATCCCGGTTTCGCTATCGGTACCGGCTAAGATTAGATACACAGGTTGTAGTGTATAAAAATAAAAATACCATCATTACCGTCCACGTAACCGGGTCACACGATCGCCCGACCGGGTAGCGGCCACGTGGCCAGTGAGCCGGGTATCCAGTATTACGTTAGTTACCACACGTTACTTAATCAACCGGACAGCGCTTATCCATCTAATGCATCGCCCTATATGTTAAACTTTTGACGCTTTACATGTCACGATTTAATACAAGATAAATTACTTAACAATGACCTATCGATGACAAAGAGGCCCAGAAATAATAGGATGGTGCAATATACGAGACACGAGTTATGACACTAAAAAAAACAACCCTCCTCCCTCCGGAAGCAGTCAGGTAAAAGTAGCATTTAGTTATGTCATTCGATAAATAAATAGAAATGCAATTTTTGAAAGTTAAGCTACGCCATCGCTTCAATAGATTCCTGCTATGAGCGGTCCCTGAAGAAGAACTAGTAAGAAACTTACTCAGAATAGCATTCTTTCCCACGAGCTGGTGCTCGCGACTTCTTCCACGGAGATATTGTTTTTCATACAAAATTTCACCCCATATTTTATCCCTTTGGGGGATAAATCAAAAAGCCCTTTATGGTGCTACTCCACGCTACATAATGGTAATCTCTGTTCATGCCTATTCCCATAATACTCCCAATTTCCTCATTAATAATCTTAACCTATAACTTGACTTTAACTTCCGCTTCATACATTTCAAATTAAGGAAAAGTGACATGTCATCGCTCCCATGATCCCATAACGTCGTGAGCATGTCGCGTGTGTCGAACGAGCTTGCAGCGCGTTTAACGCCTATGCATATCCTAGGTTTCAACACCCCCAGCTCATAATTATACCGGCTTACCCTCCTACGCTGCAATCCAAACTAATCCTTATAGATTATATATAAAGATGATAATCGCTTGCTGTCATTATCTTCACCTTGCTCGAAGAAAGTATCGTAAAAACCATTTTAAGTAGATCGGAAAGGAGCTCTGTTCTGAGTATGTTAGTGTCATTTTCCTCTGCACGTTAACTGTTCGTGTGCTATCGTCAGCGCGTTAATCGTTGTCGCCGGTGACAGAATTAGTTCCTAATCAGTTGATTTAATCTAAGCGTAATGTAGGCGGGAGCCACATCGACTGGATTTCGACATCGTTTGCGACACGCCATCGCGCCAGCGGCCAGATTTCGTCGCCACGAGATATACTCTGTCGTTACTTACCTCGTTCCGTCGCCTTGCCGGTAATCATCGAGCATTTCAAATTAGGGCACCCGAACACAAGTCTGTATAAGTATTTCTGCTATATTTCATATTCATCTAAATGGAAATTGTCTAACAGTCTTTCCTATAAGATTCCTATTATAGATATATGTAGTTATTCAGTAAGGCCGTTCAAATGTTCTATCTATAATCCTGAAGTCATTTTCCCTTGTTCATATTATTATCTTCTAGGAAAGAGAGAAATACGAATGGCCAAAATCAAATTTTACACAATTTATGCTGTTGGTACTACAACGGAAAAAAATCAGACGGACCACCGGTTAATTGATACCCTCAATTTTGTACATGTGCAATATGAAAAGAATAGCCAATATGATGCCAATAATGGAAAACAAATATTTAAACAACTGTTTTCAAGAACCCCGGGTCATAGCCTCAAGGAATACCTACCTCAGTATGAAGCCTGGTCCGCGGTTTGCATATTATGATTATTATTTCACCGCTACAACATCTTTCAAATTGAGCGTAGGGTAATACGTTTATAGCGAATTCTGGCAGACAAAAGAGGTTTTTGACCTATCCTCTACATTACTGATAATAGTGAGTACTAAGATTTTTTGGAAATGAGCCAGTAGTACGACTACGAATAGATACATAGGATAGACGTATTGCCGGCAAGAGGCGCCGCCGCGCGTCGCCGCGCCGCACCCGTGATCTACGATAGGCATTCAACTTGACTTACGATCAGTGTACCAAAAAATCATTTGGGTTGTACCGGCCATTTAACGTTTTCCGACCAAGCAAAATTTCCGAAACCTATTCTATCGTTGCTCTTAAGTCCATTACACAAAGCAGAATCATTACTGATAACGTTATTTTCTTTACAAAGCCACCACCTCGGTCTTCTACGTAGCTTCAAGCTTTATTTTCCATCTCCGATTCATGAGACTGTAACCAGACTGTAAGATGTTCTCCACTACGATAAGGGTATAAACCAATGAAGTAAATAATATGTAATCATCAATGAATACCAATAATTACGTAATGGGAGTAATTGCTAAATAAATTACGCTTCCTTATACAATTTAGCCTTTTCAACCAAAGTCGTGGTCAGATAAAAGTAGCATAAAATAATTGCTAACATTGGTTATAAAACAATCCGATGAGAAACATACTAAGAGCGCTGATAACTTCATGTTAAGGTCAGGGAGGATAAACTTTTCACTAAGTGCTAAGAGTTAATGTTTATGTTTATTCATAATGGTTTGCACCATCGAATAACGACAACCAACAGATTATAAAATTATTATTCATTAATTTAATTGACAGTTGTTCATAATCAATTATTAAGTAGGTATTCTTTTATAATTATTTTTTATACAGATGTTTCGATTGTTTTGATGTAAAATAAATACCTGACCTGTCTTCTTAGTACTTGCTAATTTAATTTTAGCAGGATTTAAATTTCAAAATATCAATTTTACCAATCAATTCTTACTTCCAAAGTGGCGCTCGTCCAAGTGCTTTCGATTATTCGACCCATTACTCTCCACTCAACGATGTTCCATTCAAACTTGAACTCTTTAAGTGTTAAAGTTTTACTATTAAGTCATTAATCTAGAAATTCGCCGAAGCGACGGTCACGGATGGCTATTTCGCGTTTCCGCGCCATTTTGAATATAGCAAGATGGCGGCGCGCGCCAAAACAAACTGCAGAGCGCTGCACGTGCTGCGTTGGAATGGAGTTTCCTGGAGCGAGTGTTTACAAATAATTTGCCGAGCTTTGAATCGGTATAAAGCAATGCAAACAGAATTAAGTTAACGCATTCGTGGTCGCGAGCGTTTCTCTTTGAAATTTTCCTTCGGTGTTTTGATCTTTGGCCGCCGCATGTGCTCGCCTCTGAAGTCTGATGCTACAGATACTTCCCAGTTCCCTGTGGATATTAATAGGAATTGCTTATCGTAAAACGCTTTCCGATATCCGAATCAAATAGGCCGCCTCACATGTGCTCGTAATTAGATAAATGGGTTTTTGATGACATTAAATTAATAATAAATAATAAAAATTAATAATAAATCCCATGAACGTGTTTGAAATTCTTATCGAACTAACAAACGTAAAAACAAAACTACTAGGTTAGTTGGTTAGAAAGACTGTATCCTTATAAGAAAGTACTGGCTTATCCTTGGTAGAGTATTCTCTACCATAATAATTATTATGTAAGTGTGTCCCAGCTATGTAGAGCCCGAACATATTCTGAAAACGTTAGGCTGCCACTTCTAAAGTAATTATTACACCTCATTTGCTGTTACTTGAAATTCATTGACGCGTGCGAATCGCGAGCCGCGTGAGCCCTATTCACGCTGGGTCAGATAGCACAAGGCCCTGGGGTAAAAAACATTATTTGCAAAAGTAAAAT
Organism: Thymelicus sylvestris; assembly: GCA_911387775.1. NCBI lineage: Eukaryota > Metazoa > Arthropoda > Insecta > Lepidoptera > Hesperiidae > Thymelicus > Thymelicus sylvestris. The sequence goes on along the minus strand of OU426898.1, from coordinate 16,288,183 downwards.
AAGTGAGTCCCTTGAACGACCACAAGTTGTGACGCCTAAATAAATACAAATGCATTTTGTTGGGCCGTGAATTGATATTTATGGTCGAAAAAACGATCTCCCGCCGGGAAGCAGCTGCTCCAAAGATCGTGGAAAAAATGCGCGCTATGACTCTCGGGTACTTTGGTGAGGGCCCCATCGCACCAGTCACAACTCACACAACTCACACAGATCAAATCAATTTATTTAAAACTAGCTCTCTCGCGGCTTTGCCCGTGTTTACCTGACTGTGCCTGAACCACAGTAAAGGAATGTAATATTTATACTGTGCCTGAACCCTGTCTTATTCCAGATGGTCTACAGAGTAACCAACATTACGAGTAATACATTCTTACAAACCTTCTCTTTTATCATATTAAAATGACTAGTAGGATGTTCTATTCAGACCTCTCATCTATAATATTATATTATGTATCTGATAATGATCTGATAAAATCTGACAGGTTACACTAGTGTACTAGTGTAGTGTAGTTATCCTTCAGTTTATAATAAAGGCCATTTATGTAATTTTACGTTGTCAGTATTACAAGTTTAACGTGGTCACTTAAGCAGCAGAAAAGATACGTTACAAGAACAGATTGCTTCTGCTGAATTTATCTGCTCAAGAGTGAGCGTCTTGTACGAATCTACATTTTGAACAGTTTTGTTTTTTACAGATTTCGCATCGACGGTGTACTTCAAGCCGCTTCTTAGATGGTAAGTGAATTTATTATTATATTAGTTTGTTACTGAATCTATTCAAAGCATTAAATCAGTTATTACCTACACATAATAATTTTACAAAACTAAAAGGTACACAAATCGTATGTAACCTAAATTATGTAAGTAGGTATATTATTACGTAACATATTATATACTTGCTAACATGAATGTAATGAGGGGTAAGTTAACATGCGCTATTAGTTCGGCAGTGATGGTAAACACACGCATATTAATTAGAGTAAGAGCTTCCGAGGTAATTATTAGGCAAATCTTGTGATCGACCGGTCTATGGAATATTCATAACTACATGAGCATTACTGTTGTCAACCGAGTAGCTGTCAAAATATATACATAACGAGATTACTCATTATCATAGGAGAATGTATTTAAAGAGAAAGCCCTAGGAGTCCAGTAGGAGTTAGTCATGGCTGGGCCTGCAATGGTGTCACAGCCATTCAAGTTAATAATATCAATAAAAAAACTGAGGACTTTCATACACCGTTTCCCCAAAAAAATATTGATGCTCAAAGGCGTATTGTCTTGAGACCTTTGAGGAATGATTAGGAAATTTATTGACAGTAATTCTGGAACAAGCTACGATTCTAATCGAAGGCTGAAGGTAAAAAATCAAAGGCCTGAGCTACTCTTTTGATTCAAAAATCATAATATAATAATTTTCGGTGACGGTCATAAGCAAAAAGTCAATGGTCAAGTCAATTTACCATCAATCAGGTCTTCTGCTGTTTTATCAGCTGTTGATTGATTTTTTTTATCAATATTGTGAAGGGAAGAAGTTTACTAGCCTGCTAAAACCACTATATTTATGAACATTTATAAAATTTTACAATTCTGTGTTAATAATGGTATATTTACAATAACTTATTAATCAACAGTTAAGTAGTACTCGCCGGCGGCACCGCGCCGCTGAGATCCGCGGACCCCATAACTGTAATGACCCGGGACTTTACTTCCATTGAAACCTGAAACTCTTCGAAAATTATTCCATTACTCAACTTGGTCTTAATTAAAATAAACCTATTAACTGATTAAAATCGCTTTTAATTTACCTGTAATTAAATTAATGAGGTGCTCGATAAAATGTAGCTATGATCGCTTGTCTGAGTGTTTCACTAGTCATTAGTCAGGCGATACGGAGCTGCGGAGCCACCGAGGAGCTGTAGTCGTAGGGACCGATTCGCACAAATTAATAACAGACCCTCGTTACTACGCGGAATATTAAATTTGCATACAGATTAATTCCCGCAAAACTAATAGGATGACCCTACCATGGAACTCGAACTAATAATTTGATTGCTTTCGGTAATTTTCGTATTATGATTTTATTACGTTTGATCACGATCATTTTTAGGCCTACTGAAAAGCACGCGTTAGAGTTTCCGTGTCAGGCTCCAAATTAATTTATTTAAACTTTGATTACGGTAAATTAATTCTTACGTATCGATTAATCGAATTTAACATTATTCGAAAAATTATTTTAAAAATCAACCTTTAATATCTCTCTTGTGAATTTTTGCACCTAACATTTCATTCTTTACTTCTGTGAAGTTCTGTAGTATGCTATACGTTGTCATATGGGTACGTGTTAACTTTCTTTAATATGAGAGAACTGTTTAACGCTCCAACCCAAAGTCACTAATGGTTACTTTAATCGCCCCTTAGTAACGAATCACCATACAAATTATGTACTAAGAAACGATTTAAGTAACCGTTAGTGACTATGTTTTGGGCCGTATGAAACATTCAAATTATGTATGTGTGTTCTATTAATCATTATTCGAAGGGCTAGCTTAAATTACAAGCCTTGATGGATACCTAAACATTTAAAAACGCAATTCACGACGGACTATTTGGATGTTGAAACAAACAACGTTTTAAAGGTTGACTGTTTTAATTTACATACAATAACCTATTCATCGAACAGGTGTTCTCAATACGACCCTGAATAGATACTATCTATTCGATTTAATAAATAAATAACTTAATAGAACCTGTAAAAATTTTAAGACACGTGATCAAGATTTTTTTACGAATTTCTTCGTTTTTGAAAATCAACCTGTAAAAAATTACCTTTACCAACCACAAAAGACTATTAAATACCCACATATTTCGCTTTGTATTAAAGTAGCAATTGTTACATACAACATATTTTCATGTTTGTTGTCATATCTTCAATGCTTATAATCTTTTATGAATGTACAGCGACAGTGTTGTGTGTGGGTGGGTGAGCATACATTTGAATTTCAATCGAGTTCCGATGGTAGTGTTACTCGCTTTTCCTTTTTCCCACTCGATATTCTCACGCGGCCGCGGCGGAGCGGCGGAGCGGAGCTGCAACGACTATTAATGTTTCTATTAAGCGGCACGAAACAACCCAAATTTATTACATTTTCATAGTTTTTACGACAAACCTCTTCAAAAATTAATGAAATAACCGGCGAATGTGACACAGTTTTATTAGTTGTAACTCAAAATAATTTAGGAGACGAATAATTTATTTTATGGATGGTAATTCGATATTTAGCGCTGTAGCGTACGGTATCGTATTTAATCGATTATTTTACTGCTGTTGAAGACGTTTTATGACTATCTATTATTATCGTAAGCTATCGTATGGGATGTTAAATATTTACTCGTATTTAAGGTTGCGAATTATTATTTCTTGTGATGTAAGCACTTAATAAACAGTTCCAAATGATAAATAAATTTCTGCATATTTCAAACTTACGGTTTTTTAAATTTAATCTATAAGCCCGGAATAATTTTACGTTCGTAGTCGACAAATATGTTCGGATCATAGCAAATGCTTTCCTGAAAGGTTCGAGGGGTGCACATCTTAGCGAAGGATTACGGGACCATGGGAAATCATAATGTAAGGGATGACAACCTTTGGCGGATGCGGGATCGATATGAAAAGGAATATTATTCTTCATCGAATACCCGGAGCAGTATGACGAAGTGTAAGGAAATGGACTTGGAAAAGTTTTCTCCAAAGTTACAACTACATTTAGTGGAGCACGCATGTCCTAAAATATCAGCAAATCTATTTTCGTGAACGTCGTTCAGATCATTCAGATCTAATCTTTCCTATACGTAATAATTACATAGAGTTACGTATTCCTCAGAGCAGTTCTCGCTTAGACTGCAAGGTCATCATTATAATTATCTTAATTCATTTGTCTGTTAGTCCCGCCTTTCAAACGTCGTATTGTGTTTACTGACGCGGAATATGGAGAGTGAGTTGTACGTGGCCTCCCAACTCTGGTTCAGTTAAAGTAAATATGTCAACTCGGAAAGGGTTGTCCCGTCGCCCCGACATGCCCCGACGTCAATGACGAATGCATTATTCCACAAAACAAACACATGCGTCCCGGGACCTGTTTTTTTTCTTCGAGAGCGGAGGATGCGGGCGGCACGCAATAAAATAACATTTTACGTTAATGCACGCAGTGGTACTGATTGAACTCGAAGGCGTAATAGATCGTAGTAATACCTAGCTTAGTACAATTCGAAATAAATTCAGAACCAACTCGAAAGTTTACTAGCAATCTTTTATTAAAAGGTAGGTGTAGGTATAAACTAAAATCCATGTCATAAGTATACCTACCTTATAAATGGAACTGTATAGATATTTGCGGATGCAAAATGTTATAACTACTAACAAAATAACTTTTATCAATCTTATTAAACGGCTTTAAAATACGAATCACAAAGGATATTGAAAACCAAACGTTTTCTGCGGCAAGCCGCTGTGCGTTCACAGATTGCCTTTCCCAATATTCTGGATATTTTCGAAAATAAAACGGCATTACGATGTTTTGTATGGAACACTCTGGCGTATTGGAAACACTATTATTTGGTAAACGTAGTGAATCATCAATGCTTCCATAAAAATAGTAACAGTCTGCGCTATGTTAGAGAACGAATAAGGGAGAGATGAGAGTTCTCTGTTTGTATGTATTGTGTTCGTTTTTCAAAGCTCTAAAACATTTTGATATCGACTTTGATAACTATTCATTGAATTTCATGTTTTAAAAAACCAAAAATGCTGACAAATACTAGTACGTTCTTGTATAATAATATGTCTTCTGTCTTCATCTATCGATGTAATTATTTTTTCCTGTTTCTCGTATATTATCATAAAAAATTAAGAAAAATGTATTAAATTCCTCACTTTTAGGTACATTGTAGTCTATCATCATACATTTTATAATGTATTTAATTTGACATCTCATTCATTCGAGTTCTAATTTTGAAACAAGGACCCTTAGTACCTCGTTGACGGTTGACAATGACAGTCGCTTTCTCAAGGGGCGGTGCTTCCCGCGCGTCCACATTGGGCACCTAGAAGATAGAGCGTGATGTCACCCGTAGATATAGCTGGATTGTTAATTTATTCTGTTAATTTATTGCGTACTTGATGTTAAGCTTAATTTTAATAAACGGAACTAAAAATTATATTATTGATTGCAATGAAACACATTGAATCAGTCTCGTGTTAACCGTATAGCAAAACTGGCATTAGAATTTCCAGTATCCAAACACAGACATTCCCAACTATAGAATAAAACAGAAATCCTAGGAAATCCTTACGTTTTATCTCTGTCCCTATGAGAAGCAATACGTCTGTGATCGAATACAACATTCCTAATGTTTTGGGCTGGTTACAGGTTTCTATGGGGTGTAGTCGGTGTCGAATATTTACGGCTGCTCCTTTGCTACATTCAAATAGATCACAAGAGTTCACAAGACAAATGTGGCACGTTACACTCAATAGCTGGTTCCATTATTCCGCATGCCCTTGCGGTCTCACCATAAAACCCATACCAGCGCAAGGCCATAAAAATCAGCAGTAAACGAGACGCCTTCACAACTATTTATAATCTATAATTAATCTTGGTAGGAATCTGCATTCGTAATGTGTCATAAAAACCGCGAGGTAAGACAAGGCTGCGACGCTGGCCCACGCTCGCCCATTGCACCACACCCACGGCGCTGCTTGCCGCCTGCAGCCGGAGGCATCACCAACTTCAACCTTATTGTAATAGCCGCAACGACTCCTTCCCACGCCAAGCTAAGATTGTTAAGTTAAGAAAACACCAACTTAGCTTTATCGTGCTTTAACCCAAACTGAGCTCTATTATACTGTAGATAAGGGTGATGGTGCAAGCAAGGTGGTATTGCAGATAATGTAAACTAAGACGAACAGACACCATTCACGTCCTGTCGGAGTGGAGAACATAAACATTGCGTTAAATAAATCATCGGAGACACGTTTTGTGACTGCGTTTTTTGCTTTCGATTTTGTATTTGTTTTTTGTTGAGCTCCTTGTTGGGTTGTTCAATGTTCGTGTCGTGTATCTCGCGGGCCGAGCACCGAGCGCCGTGGGCCGTGGGCTGGGAGATGACTCGAGTCGAGTTCATTTCTCGACCCAATAAAAGAAAGAACCTTTTAAGTATTCAAAATTGAATATTAAAACAGTTCCGCAGATGCTTAGAAAAGTTTTTATTAATTTAGAAACGGATGTGCAGTGTGTTGCATGTTGCTGATACGGAGATCCACGAAGTCAGATAGACCTAATACATAATAATAAAGCAGAATAAGTTGTAAGTCATTGAGATGCAATGGAACTTTGTTATTTATACATAATAGTTTTATCTTAAAAAATACACTTCAATACCACTAAAATATTTGAAGGAAAAATCTTCTTTCTAAAAAAACCGGCCAAATGCGTTTAGGCCACGCGCAATGTAGAGTTCCGTGATCACCGACTATTACTCATTACCTAACCGTGATAGGTTTTTTAATTATATTGTGCCTACTAATATTTGAATGGATGAACAAAAATCCGTAGATAAGCGCGAAAATTCGTAGGTCTGGCAACACAGCCTGTGGCCATAATATCAATTAGTTGGCATGGTATGGCATGGCATGGCAAATTCTGTTCTCAGTCCGGGTGTGCGGTTTCTTGTCTCTGTGTGTTGTCTATGGCACCCACGACACAGGGAACCCTAGTGTGGGGCTATGTGTGTGCCGTGTATTTATGTAGTGGCCGACCGCAGCCCGCTTGCCATACGGTACGCGTTTTTTACACACGCGACCTACCTTTACATGTTCTTTTTGGAGCTAGAGATCCGCGGAAAGAAAAGTTGAACAGAATTTTCACGTTGCTAATTTAATTTTACGAGACTCTATTGGACCTTTTTGTAAACAACCGATCACGACACACGTCACAACTTATGGTAAATGATCACCACCGTCCCGATTCCACGCCGGATGAGTGTCGTAAGAGTTGACTAAATCCGGCCCGCTACAATCAGGTGGATCGTCAGCTCGTTTGCCGGCTATTTCCTTGACGATGCGTTCACATGGATGTGAACCCACTTATGAGCCATAAGACACAATATCCGAAATTAAGGAGTTAAAGGAATTTTTGCATCTTACGGGAGTACCATCAAGATAAAACGGGGTGGTACAAAGACCAGCGTCCTCTGGGACACAGACTCTGAGACACTATGAATTCGTCGCTGTTCGACGTTACACTTAGTATGTTTTACATCATTGTCATAAAAAATACCCTCGTACCTGCAAGGCATGAAACTAAATATTCAGTAAGTGTAAAAAACTTTAAAATAATGGCTTATTGCACACCTGGCTAGAATAGCCGCCGGCAACACAAATCACGAAGCCAGACTCGCGCTTTACTATTTTTTTCTTTTCTTGCACGACAACACTATCTTTTTGGCGCGCCAGCACACCGGGCTACAAAATGGCCGCCGCTAGATGGAGACATGCGATAGCGAATGCAAAACCGGATTGATAGTGCTGCGTAGTGTCCTCACTGACATTTATGGCCAACCCTACAGAGTTATGGTGCTACCACTCGGGAAACTTTGCCTCCTCACACATTTCACTGGCACCGCTCCAGAAAGGAAGCGTCTACGCACCCGATATCAATTCGTTCAACTCAGCTAAAAAACATCATAATTTTCCTATAATGGTCCTCGCTCCTGCGGAGATGTTCCAGAATCGTTTTGCTTAAAATATGCTTGAAAATTGTCCAGTGCCATTTCGTTATGGATAAAATTCAAATAGAGCTGTAAGTCTAAGTACAGAATATCCTGTCCATGGTACACGATTTTCACATGGAACGAGGTAATGTCGCTAGGTAAGTCTCTTCCGTTAATAGAAATTAATTCATTAATTAATTTTCCTACTAAATTTCATTTCATGTTTTACCATTATAATGGTAATAAGGCATTTTACAATTACGTTGGTTAGTACTGTGGTAGCCACCATACAACAAAAATATATAGCCTATCGAACTGTTGATATAACTACGTATTAAACTTATATAGGTAGGTATAAGAATACCTTCTTATTTAAAGCAAGAGAAAAAAGGAAAGAAAGAGAAAAAAAGAAAGAAAGAAAAGATTTATTTTACTGTTTCACGATTAGAAGTGAAATGAATAGGTAGTATGTAATCTCAATTTTCTGAGCAGGCAAGTGAAGACGGTAACCTAGCATAATGCAGAGATTTAAATCTCCGCCATAATGGATCTAATTAAGTAGTGAAATGTCAATCTACTAAGTATTTTATGATGTTGGAATTTCAAGATGAACACTTTTATAAGTAGATAGTCTGTTGCGACACAGTGATAAGTAGACAAATCCAGTTTTCTTAAATTAAAACCAAACCACCATACCTTACATCTCAGAGATAATTATGTCAAGTACTCGTAGATATAGATAACTTACGTAAGCTGAGATAACTAATAGCATTATAAACGCAACGAAAGAGTAAAAATTGAAAGATATTTTATGGTCAAAATGTTTCACTAAAACTACCGCAAAGTGGTGAGAAGGAAAGTTTTGACATCTCCATCGAAGCATTACCCAACAATGAAAACTTAACAAAGCGCGCGGATCGAACAACTGAGTTTATGCGGAACGCGCGAGTGTGCAAAAAGTTCGGTTATTTGTTAACGCATCGACTGTTGTGTAAACATCCGTCCCGTGAAACGGAACGCGATTGTGGGATGTCATATTGTAGTTTTTTCAGCCGCTTTAGCGGGAAAGTTAGAGTCGCCAACTTTTAAATTTGCGCGAGACTTAATGTATAGAGAAAAGATTGATATTATGGGTTAAATGCGGGGACTTGTGTCCCAGAACTCCTCAAGATTAGTCTTTTTTTGTCCATTGTAGAGATAAAAAATAGCTCTGGCTGATTAGGATTGTCTCCGACTCTAAACATTTTTCTTAATTCTTCTCGGTTTGTATGTTGCTGCACAACTTTACTAATACCGTCGCCGTCGTAGGCACGAGTAACAAATAAAATTATGTATCTACAACTAAAAAACTGATCCCTAAGAGAATAAAATGAGTTCACAAAAGATAACCATTAAATTTGTAATACATCCCGAATGGGTATCCCGAACCTACTCGTTACTACTACGTAACATATTATAAAAAATGAAATAATATCTCATTTGAAATTACTGCCAATTCGAATAACGAGGGACTGTCCCACAGCACCTAGCGGAGTTGGCATCCTTAGAGAAGATTTATGAGCAGTGACAAAGTCAATTTTACGGGCCGCCGGGAGATAGGGCACGGCACCACGCCTCAGCGCTATGGAATTCACCACGCTACGCCACGTCGCACCATCGTGCATCGCATCAACTCGCCATGGGCTTTTAACGCAAATTGTTCGCGCGCAACCATTTACCTGCCAATTGTGATAAATCGCTTCCTCTTAAAGCACTGTCCACTCTAACAATTCAATTCTGAGTAGATTGTAATGTGTTGGGACACTTGGGACAGCTCGTCCGTATTTTTTGTGCAGTGCCCGTTTTTGCAGGCTCAGTAATGCTTTTGTTGTGTCGTCACGTGTTTTTATTTGCTTTGACTACTTATATTTGCTATTCGAAAACAAATAATTGCTTAATTGTATTTCATGTTCAATTAAGCCAAACTTTTTGCTTAAATTCTGTCAGTTAAATCACAACGGAAGCAATTATTTACCTATTTTTATCATGGATTAGTTAAATAAATTTTAATAAGAAGCAAAAGTGTGTGTGAACTGTGAATTGTACGTTTGGAGCGAGTGAAGAAGCAAGAAATCTGTGAAACATTCTAATGTAGGCTCCAGACTTGCAGTACAGCTATAAGCAGAGTACAGCTCGATTTATGGACCGTTGGCAAAACGCAAATACTCCCGCGGGAAAGATAAACGGACGGCACCTCCTCCATCCCATCTCACACATTCCGGGCACGGATCATAACATGCCCGCCGATATCCACCGCATCCGTGAGCTAAATACGATATTCGGGCTTCGGCCGCGCTCCTCCGCTCCTCCGCTCCTCGATACGAACACGTGAAACGTATCTGCCTCTATTAGTAATTAATATGTCACCGACGAGCTGCCCCTCTCAGAAAACGGCCGGTTCAAGGAAACGCAACAGAACTAATAATATTATCACGACAAATGCCTCACGTCCGCGCCACCGATTCCACGAACGCGTTTTGTTTTTTCTTTTCTCTCCTCGTGTCGTCAGCGCCACCCTACGTACCTAACTACCTATTATCTCCAATAACTTTCGTATTTCCGTGTGATAATCAGGTGCCTGAGCCTGACGCACCTGTCGGGCCAGCGGGGAGGCCGGAGGATGATTAATGCGACTCCGCTTTTGGCGTTGCTAAGTGTAGTTTAGTCAGCCACCTCGCGGAGTGGTGTTCCCATCGATCTCGGGGTAATGAGGAGATGTACGCGATAGTGACGTGCGACCCGCGGCGCCAGCGGGCGCGCGAGGCGTGGCGGGCGTGGCGGCCTAACGAGCCGTGTCACTCGCCTTAAAAAAATAAAACCGCCTCTCGCGTCTCCGAGATACTCCTCGATACCCTCGCTCGTTCCAATTACGGAATCCGGAGCGCACGAGTGAACCCAAATCGATCGGATCTGTCACGAACTGCGACTGCGACGAGTCCCTGAGCGAAATCAATACGACACAATAAATAAACTTAATTAGTGCGCCCGTAACACAAATACGCCAATTGTCAGACGGCATTAAATCGACCGTTAAATTGCTGGCAAGTTAATTAAATCGTCGCTCAGTCGCCGCCTCGTCGGGCTCGATTGCTCGATCATAAAGCTGAGACCTCTCAATCAAACCCGGTGCAGCGCTGGTAGTGATAGCGGGAGGCGCCATTACTTCACTCATGACAGCTAACTCGGGTGCTCGGGTGCCCGACGCAGGGGAGCGTAGGTGGTCCCTATCTCGGCCGCTCGCTCCCCACTTCCTAAGTCAACATTTCTCGCTGTGCTTTTGTTGTCACTACACTATTGTCCGCGCGAGAAACGAAATAGAGACAGACCTCCGGCCGCGGCGCCGCCGCCGCCGTTGACTCCAATAAAACATCCACGGACACATCCCGCTCGTTCTGAATTAAAAACATCGTAAAACGAAGCGATAAAGTTTTGTTTTTGCGAAGATTAGAGCGATGTTTCCGAGGTTTTCATTTTACGACGACATTATCATATTCGAGTGTGGCCCACGATTACAATAAAACACTTGGCGACGGCCGTCACTAGCTGTTACATAATGATACAATCGACGCGGTTAAAAAATGTATTGTTTGCTTAATAATAGCACTTCGCGATAAACAATTTAAATAGTTTATTGCGGAATCGAAAATGCCCGACCTACGCATATTGTTTCAGATTTTCCGTTTATTGGCTATTGCGCTTGTTTATAGCTTCATAAAATTTTGTTTCGCCGTTTACTTTAACGTTGTAGGTGTCATCTTACCAGATACATTCTTGAATTGTAATATTAATCGAATCATTTTCAAATAAGAATCTTTTTGGCTCCATTGGATCGTTAAAATGATAAAATTATCTGGCATTAGCATAAGATCAGTTTTACCACACAAAGCGTTGCTTTTATAGAGATATTTATAACCTTACGCATATAAATATCAAAATAATTAATACAATTTAGACGGTTAACTAATTTATTTTAATACTTTTGAATACATATATCTAAGGGGACGAAGACATTTCAAACTAAAATATTTATACTTACACAAACATGAACAATGAATATATACATGACTGTATACGAGTATTTTAACCAAAACGTATAATTTAATTCTACTGTAATTTTATTAAAGCCAACCCCAAGTTCCTAAATGTACAAAAACTATTTCGATGATTAAAAGCTGATCTGGAAAACTAACGTATTATATCAGTTTTAAACTTTTCGTTATACATACATATTATACGTATGTACATTTTTAGTAAAATACAAATATATTTCTATATGTAAATCTCTTACAAACCTGTACCTTTTACAAATTACAACAGACCTGAGTTATAGCAAAACTTTAAATAGGATTTATTTGGAGGAACTCAAGTATAAAAAAATAGTTCTTAGAATGTAGATCTAAGACAATAATTATTCTCTAAAGACTAAACCTTTCTTAATTAAAATTCTAAATAATTTAAATTAAGATACTATGTTAGAAATAATGAATCATTGAGATTCATTTTGAGACTTTAGCTTAATCCATCATTGACATCATTTAGTAAATATGGTGAACACCGCAGTCTTGTAACTTGATACGGGATACCCTATTTTTATAATGAAAAGATCAGAAGCAGATCAACATGACATGGACATTTGAAATAATAAAGAGTGATGTAAGTCTAAGAAACCCAAATCACGTGCAAACAAAATCCTTGCAACATCAACTTTACGTAAATTGTGCACGGCACAACACTAGTTGCATGCATAAGTGACGTCTTAGACATGTCCAAATAAATTAGACGCAGAATCGATTTACCACTGCACGTACAGGGGAGTCGATTGCATACTAACTGGCCTCTGAATTATTCAACTCCGTAATCTTGGCCATTCCACGTTGAGCTGTGAGCAATCAGTTAATTCTTATTTAGCTTCATACTACCTACTACACCACACATCTACGAGGAGCTGATGATATTAAAATGGTTTGCAGCAACGAAGGTCAAAATTTAAATCTATGCTATCCGATTCTGGCGCTTATTATTATGTTAGTATAATCTGTGTCCCTTCAAACTTACAAAGCGCTAATGCTATAATACATAAATTGTAACAGTGAAGGAGCTACTATGAAAAGTGAAATTAGGGTTGGTAGAGTCGTAGTCCCATTAGACATCTAAAGCTGAACCTATTATTTATTACCAACCTGTTTTGCTTTCCATCAAGATCTATCTTAAGTCAGGCTTCCACCACATAGCGCCACTCTGGCCGATTGATCCTTTGGAATCCAAGTCTTGCGAAGTTCTCCGGGTCATCAGTTGATTACATCCCAAACTAGGATTTTTTACCAGGACGTAGTTATTTTTTAAGGACCTTACAGAATCAAAGGTAAGTTCTTCCCACATTATGTGCTACAACTATAAAATACTGTTTTGTTTCCTAGTAATGAAATATGGAACATTACATTAATGTTAAAATACATAATCAAAAGTAAAGGTAGTGTAATTACATCTGTAAACATCTGATGTTCACCAGATGGACAAGATTATGGGAAGATCAAGTACTTTTGATGAGCGATACGAAGCAAGATTCATAAGTAATTCCTAGTAATTTAATATTTACCGCAATAATCGTGTCGATAGCGCCGCGCCGCGCGCCGCCCAGTCGACGCTCATGATCCGATACTAACGTAAATAATTCATGACTTCATTTAAATTTGTATCTATTTGTCCATTATAAATTATACCTTATTTATGCCATATCGCTTACAAACTCATAGAGGCGCGTGTTTTACGCCGATGGTCGTATTATGATAATATTTAACACCAGATTATGTAAGTTGGTATTCATTACGCAAACTCAAAATATAGAAATGTGTAGGTATGCTAATGATATTGTTTAAGTCAAAATCACCTCTCTCGGTCACACTCACACAGATTTTAAACAAACTTTGATATCGTTTACTTGACTCTCGTTATTTTATTTCAGGAAAGATTTACCTTTGGTGGTGACCAAATATGGTATATCAATGGTATATCAATCAGGTAAATAAAATAAAAGGTAAATAAAAATAATCAGGTTGCTTGCCTCCTCGTTTGTCGGCTTTTTACATAAAACAAATACTGAAATCTCGTCAAGCACGTTACAAATAAAGATTCTTAATTGGTCTTCCATAAACTCCAGGAACATCGTCTTCCAAAGACGTACTTCCCAAACGCGTTATACAACAGAATAAGCTCTCGTGTCTTGCATAATTACATATATTTGCATGAAACCACCGAGAAGAGGGATTTCTCTAGTCGCATCCAGCCGATGCCGCCCGCGCCGCCCATATTCGCCGAGCTGTCGTAATTATGCACATAGCTGTGGGCATAGCTTGTCGGGCTAAAGTAAATAAATGCAAAACGCGGGCCTTAAGTGTTCTTACTGATGTAGTTCCTGCTACCCGGTACCTGATCTCAATTCTTTAAACTATGCTCCTGTTTTTAACGGAATACTCGTGCCCATGATGAGTGGAAACAGACACCATTACCGTAAACTATTTCTGCCTTTGCCTTTCCTGAAGAAAGGTGTGATTTGTAATTACACTTGCAAGTCTTACAAGGCGTGTCAAGTCCTTAATGGTGGCGGTGCTTCTTCGAATACAAATGGCGTCCAATATGAGGGTTATAAATGTTCTTGGACTTCAATTGGCGCTTAACCTTTTCTTATTACTTTCAATGCACTGTACATCATAATAGCTTTTACTATCAGGGCAACCCATGAATGGCAGATTTTAGAAATTTCTGGTGTATTCTTGTATATAGAGGTTTATCTGACGTTCTTACAGTCTTACTCTATGTTGATATAAATTGTAAAAACTATTTTTGCCTAAGTCACCCTTCCAGTTACACCAATCACAAGCTGAGACAGACTATATTTCAAACCTTCTTCTTATCTTAGAACAGAACACCGCAGCCACTAACTAGCCCACTACTAACAGAGCGCCAATTCCAAGAGCGACACAAAATGCCACAAGTACCAGTTCTGTGTTGGGTACATAACTACATATTGACGGCCCCTGGCGGCCTGGCCCCAGTTCCCGGCCAGCGAGATATGCCCCGAGCAAACAGAGATGTTTGTGCGTCCGCGTGTTTGCTACCGTGTTTGAGCAGTCACGCAGTCACAGACTACGTGGCTGATAGACAGAAAACTTAATTAAAATAGATAATTATTATATTATTATTACTTAAATAACATTATTGTTCTTTATGAGAACTAAAATATAAAACATATGAATGTGACTAAAGATGAGTTTGGAAGTTACGTTTACTTATTTGCAGTTTAAGAATTGAATCAATTGGAGTCAATAGTAATTTGGTTTATTGCCCTCAGCAAGATCAACATTTTAAAAATCCGTTAACAAAATATTAAGTCCTGTCAGCTAATTGGTTGGTTCTAAATAGTCGATAAAATTCCTGCTCAAAGTTACTGAAACCTACACTAATCCTGGCCTGACACTAACTTAACCGATTTTTTGCTTTAGTGACGCGATTAACATTCTTTCATTTATTTTTTCTAGTTTTATTGCCAACACTAGTGTGCAACAAAGCGTGTATATCAAATCAAATCAAAATTATTTATTCATACAGGTATCTCTTATACATTTGGGCATGTATTTTTTTTAATCTACCACCATTTCGAAAAGATGCTTTGTCAAGTCATGAAGGAGAAGAAATGGCTAAAAGCATACGTAATCTCTGTAGTTAGTGTACTCTATGTATGTAACGTATCAACTGATTAAACAAACACATGCACCTTATTAAAAGCTGGATAGTGTTGCCCGGCTCACCTCACCACACTCCACAACACGGCAGTTCTCACTACAAATAGCTAAAGTTTTGTCATTGTCGATGTGGGCACAGGTGGTGTCCTTATTGTTGAAATCATTCACCTTTGAAATTAACAATCATTAAAGCGCATAACTGCGACAGGATTTACTTTACGACAAGAAAATTAAACGACTACCAGCGACTCATTATTACAATAATTTATCTAACTATACGTAACACTATGCCGATTGAAATTAGATCGGGATTTTGAAACGTAATGGTTTTATAAATTACACTTTTATAAAGCTAGAATTACTTTATTTCCATAGGCATCAAACAACCAATTAATTATAATTTATAATTTACATAACTAACAGCTGAGAGAAGTAATAATATCATACAAACATATCGAGACACGTTATGAAATTTTTGAGAATGGATTACCAGTATTAAGATTTGATATGGTAATTGAAGACAATATTTCCATCGTTTAACACGGCAACCTACTCGTACCGTACGTTGTTCCTGCATCGCGCTAATGATATTTCCATTAATTATGTTTACCCAGCTAAAAGTAAGTTCGTCACGGCTCGCGGGCCGCGGCTCCGACAGTTACGGATATATTTGTGCTTACTTACACTGCTCAAACTGAAAGTTAATGTAACTGCAGTGCAGCCGGTGAACCCCACTCATATTGACGACCCGTGCCAAGGGTCCTGGGTTTGATTCCCAGCGAAGCGGAAAGAATGATGAGTTCAAATTTCTTTTTTTTTTTCTTTTGAGTCTTTGTGTTTTGTCCATGACACCCACGATACAGGCAATCCTAGTGTAGGGCTGAATTTGTAGCGTTATTATTATGTATATCTCGGAGGTGTGCTATCCTCACAATGTCATGCTGGTTTGACATACTGCGTATCGTGATTTAAAGTCGTTAATTATTTTCTTTCATAAAGGAAAGCATCTTGAATGTTACATATCCAAGACTTGTCCAAATTTAGTGGATCTTAAATATAAGAGAAAATTCAAACTGATAAGGAGGGAGTTAAGGAGATGATGCAGTAATGAGGTCAACGACTCCATTAATCACCCACCTCACTTCCCCTTTCGTCTCCCCTCTCCCTCTTTATCGCACATTATCACCAGTCCGCTAATAATTTTTAATTAGCCCCGTCGAACACATTGATCTACGACCACCCACGCCGGTATTGAGCAGAAACTATTAATCTGATAAACAAATAGTAACTCATTTTTGTGGAATGTTAATAAATTACACCTAAATTACATCACCAAAAGATATCTAGAATTGTATACGACTAAAGATAACATCTCGCCTACTATTGACTAGAATCTAGAACAGGCTACGAAGGCATGAACTTTATTATTATTTAAATAACTTACCCGGCTTTAAATTAGTATTATGGCCTCAAAGTCTATTATTTCTTAAAACATCAGGGTAAATTTTCTGTGAATCTAATTATGCTTGAGCTGTATATTTTTCAAAATAATATCAATCAACAAAAATGGTTTTCCAGTTCATATAAGTGTATAATTAGAATGTTGTTGCAACGAAATTTTAACGTCCATGTGAACCAAATCAAAACATTATTTTCATACATCCCAAAATGTTTTCAATTAAGTTCTTATCTGAAGTTTGTGGTTTTCGGGGCAACCCCATTCACACTCCAAACACGTTGCACGAGTTGCAAGCAATTGGCCGAGTAACGTTTAATATTTTAATTCGCTTAGCAACAGTTTCCTTCAAACTGGGTTAGGTTGTAGTCTACAGAGCAAGCGCTCATTACTCCGCTGCTTTCGTATATTCACGGAATTTATTCACCACGAAAAGAGAAAAAACTCCATGAATGACAAGTCTGAGATAGACCAAAAGCGACCTTTTTTCTTAGTTCTAAAAATTGTTAACAGACTGATTGAATGAAAATTGCAGGAAATAATCATCAAAATGTAATAAAGGATGAATGTAGTGGTAAATAACTTTTACTAGGTTCTGGGTTGTAAAGGAATGCTTTCATCTTTACATCATTATATCCAAGTGTCCAATTACTGGTACATCACGTTGTGCTCTCTTTGACTGAAGAAACAATGGAGCCAAGTCCTTCTTATTAATGATTGCTGGGCTCTGTAACACTCTGTAACTTAATAACTTAATAATTTAATCCCGATGGTATATGATAATAGGATACACTTTAGATTTTTAATTTCATCTGATTTTCGACCATGAAACGAATGTTTTCGAGATTAAAGTTACATAAAAACATGAGCATTGAGCAATACTGATGCGACGCGGCGCACTACAACGCTACATTCACGCAGACTGCAGAGTCTTACTCAACCATGTAGGAATACTTACCGTCTTCCATATTACGGAAGGTAAGCAAACCAAGTAATTAATTTCAGAAGAGACACAAATTTTGTAGCGCAGGAGACGATAACTTAATAACAGTAGAGTGTAGCCAGCCACGCTCCTGTGCAGCAATATCCGGTTATATCTGGTTTAATTACGGAGTAAATTATCACCGCTACTGGGGGTTGAGCTGTACTGTACCACCTCAAGCAATATGTGGGTAACGTAAGAGCCTTTGCACACGGTTTGCGCGTTTTCGGCGCCGTAAAAATACGCTGTGCGCAGAGGTTCTAGTAGTTTATGATGTTGAACGATACCTTTAAACCACTGATCTCTATTACAACTACACTGGATGTGTTAACATAACGACAGTTGTGTGTGTACATCTCATTATGGCTGCTTACTTTCACGTGCAATCTGTTCTTATCTTTTGTGATACCTAATTTTAGTAGATTCTACGAAGCCAGATTCTTGGAAAGAAATAATTTTTAATGTTCACACAGCTCGAGTTTACGAGCAAATTGGCGTTTATATTAAGCCAATTATAAAAGATTTCCGCTTTCCCGGCCATCAGCGTCGATTAACCGTCAGACGCTCCAAGCCAGGGCGAAGCCTCGCGACTGGTTGTCAAGCTAACAGCCGTGAACACGCTCAGTCGCGCGAGTACCACATTGTCGCGCGACTTGCTCTACTTATTACTCCAATTATGCCGTTTACTTGTCAACGCAAAAATATTATTTATCAACCGCCTAAAACTTAGTCGCCGATTTTGTATAATTTTAATAAAATACTACCTTTCCAATAGATATCAAGAGTGTGGGAAAACTAACTTCAGAAGATACAGTAACCAGAATTGATTATGTACTTCAGTCTTCATGTGCCCTTCAAGATGGGGAAGTATCACAACGAAATATGTAGCTAGTAGAAACTATGCCTGAACTGTTAACTTATCAGAGTTATGTGTATCAGTTATCACTGTTAACTCCTGTTGGGTAATATGTCTCCTTCTTCCTCTTTATTTAAATAAATATTTGCTTCTAGCAACGCTGTCCAACTTACAACACGCCTCATACTCATCAGTTATTTTCATACAGTCCAACTCTAAGTCCCCTATAACCTACGACTGTTATTGTCGTAAATAAGTAAGTTTCCCAAGATGCTTTGGTTGCAAGGAAAGAATAGATGTTTCCTGTCCAGCCAGAGCGACATGTCAAAAAAATTCCAAATAAAATAATTTTATACTTGTGTCTTGTGTAACTTACATTACTTAAGTGGCCTTTAAATATGAATACAAATAGTCGTAAAGAATAACATAAATCACTGGTGGTATCGATCCTCAATACAAAATAAATCTAACAATAACATTTCAAGGGTACAGTGTGCAACATCCGCACATGTAGCGGCTCCAACTTATGCTAATGTGTCTTTAAAATTGATTTACGACCGGACGGCAACTCATTTGAAGTTTCGGGAGCCATCTATAATACCCAAATGAAACGCAAATATGTGCTTAAAGTATGTTACAGTATGAATAACAATATGTCGTGTCGTACCGTCGCTGTATGATAGGATAAACGATGTGCGATAATGATAATGGTAACAGCAGTGATCATCATCACCAATACCAACAACGCTCACTCCTCACCGCAATAAAGCTTTAAATCTAATAAGTCTTGCCGTAGTTAAAATCTCGTAGGGCCCATAGGCGAATGTACTTTTCACCAAATACTTTCTTTTGCCTGATAAAAACACCTGTCTGAAACGTCCTTATATCTTCCCACAAAGGTCCTTATATCTCTGGTGACTCCGGTGAGGTAGGTTTCTAACAGCATGGTATCCTCTCGCCATCCAACCAGTCGCTGGTGGCGCCAGTCACTGAGGCCCACGTCCATCCATAGTCGCTGCCAATACCTAAAATGTGAATTATTCATTCGCTAGACATTGGTCAGAATTAATCCAACATTATGCAGCTCTTAGAATATTTATAAATCGATCGTCCGTTTAGATTATATTCCAATACCTTGTAGAGTTCCAAAGTGACCATCTATAGGGTCAATCAAATTATTTAATTTATTTAATAGTTTCGATAAATGTAATATTTGCATAAGAACTTTATTTATTTATTTTATATTCACACTTTATTAGGAATACATTACGCGATAAGTTATGACAGATGTTTTGACCAAAAGTTAATGCTTATTTATATCTAAAATATCGACGGCACAGGAACGGTAAAATATAATGTAATAAAACGTAGTATAATGTTATAAAACGAATAATATGAATATATTTTACTGAATACAGTAAAAGTTTCTAGTGAGTTAATTTTATGTTATTCTTATAGAAAAAAGTTATATTGCAAAGTGTAATATTATGCCTTGTTAAATTATCCTTTTACTCGGACAACAATAACTTGGCTAAAACATTTAAACGCACGTTGTATGAGCTGGAGACACATTCAAATGCGGAGTCCATACTCCATTTGGAACAAAAATGTCAATTTCCATTAATACGCTATCCACTCCGAGTAATAGCGATGGACTCGAGTGAGAGCGAAGTGCAAAAAATGTGAAAAAGAACTGTCATGCGTCCCATCGATACATTAACGTACAAAGGCGTGCAAGTGGAGTATTCAAAGACGGCAACGAATGGGGACGGCCGACGGGTTATCGGACGCCGAGCGGCCCGAGCGCCAATCGGTCAGGGAGCGTCTTACTCTTTTTGGATCGTTCTTTGGTTCGGACTGTGTGCACGTAACGTACCCTCTGGAACCGTAGGGCTGTCTCGCAGACCTTCCATACTTATAGCAAACGACAGTGAATTCGGAAATTTAACATTAGTATGGAAAATGGAAATGCGAGGCTGATTCGACCATGCCCGGTATTTGCATTTTATATTAC
Source organism: Thymelicus sylvestris (assembly GCA_911387775.1). Classification (NCBI taxonomy): domain Eukaryota; kingdom Metazoa; phylum Arthropoda; class Insecta; order Lepidoptera; family Hesperiidae; genus Thymelicus; species Thymelicus sylvestris. The sequence continues at coordinate 16,267,327 of OU426898.1, read as the reverse complement.
CTATTCAAGACCCTGAAACCATCGCACTTTAAGTAACTCATAATAACATGTGCAACAAATAAAAAAATACCAATTCACAGAAAACTATACATGCGCACGCCACAGACGATTTATCAAAAACACAAACATTGTCTGGGAAAAACCCAACATATTAAAGATTCACATCGAAGTAAAAGAAGAATGGCACATTATCGCTCATCAATAATCGATTCGCGTAGCTATTACCGAGGTTCCTGTTCGGATTATTCGCAAATTATATTATAACGGATGTCGTAACACAGTCTAATATGCAAACGATTCTCGGCATGGACGACTCGACGTGCAATGTCCATGCTAAGCTTTGATACCGAGATATTGTGACTCTCCTAGATGTAGCAGTAAAGACGTTTGCCTTCAATCGGACTTTACAGATTCGTATGTTTTTGCCAGAAAGCGATTTAGGTATAATCTTTTACATTTGCAAATTACTTTAACTTCCAAAAAATGTATTTCTTGTATTCTAACCCTTTTTTACCCCAGGTGTATTTAAAACAAACTCATCAATCATTCTCCGTATATTTCATCGATTTTTTATCGGTACCTAGTACAGTCGTGAAAACGTGACAAAGAGGCGTTAATTACTTTAACTTTTTCAATATATCTAGCCAATATAGATGCCAAATATTTTTTGCGGTTTCTGTATATCTAGCTGTTTGTTTGCTTACATGTCACGAAGACTCCCACGCATATATTTAGTTGATAATTCAAAGAATGATACTTACAAAAAATTCGCAACCCTAGAGTCATAGACAAGCAGACAGCAGTTTATATTAAAGAGCGTGTTTGCATGTAGCAGGGCGATCGGTGGCATGATGAAGACTGGCGACTGCCCACTGGCGACCAGTCGCGACACTAATGTCGACAGCTCACATGTCTAGTTCTCTAGTTCAATTTTATTGTTTTAGAGTTGACTTCTATTTCATTGTATTACTTCATTGTATCAAAGTAGTTGAAGCGTATGAAGTAATATCTTTAATAGTAATATCTACCCTCCTAAACTTCAACGAATCTTTTTTGTAAGAAGAGCCACTTAACGTGAGTAACTCGTATTAGAAAAATAGAAATGGACATTTGAGGTAAAGTGCCATAAGAACTCGGAACGACAACAAGTTCTTCAATTAACGGAAAAATTATTATTATATTTAAAATGTCCGCCTAAGCTGTGGTAAGTATTGGTTTAGCACAATGTTTTAAAACATAAAACGGAATGATGGAATTCGAATACAAATTAATCTATTAGTAAAGTTCTTTGAAACTTAAGAAAAACAATTCAAACTGGCATTCTTCAAATGTCTATGACACCGAGATGTGTACAATACAACACACAACACGTGTTGAGCATGCATACTATGCATACTTTAGTGATATACGGCTGTAGAATTCAGTCTGCTGGCGCCAACTCCTACGCTCCTATGGAGCCGCTAGGTCCGCAACTTGCTGAGAATGCGGAGCCTTGCGGATCAGTAACATCCGACTATTGCCGACTGCTAGGTATTATGTTACGCGGAAAAAAAGAATATGTACAGTCCCCTGCAGAGAAAAGTAACCCATATGTTTATAAATATACGAACAGTAACGTTTCCGTTGCCTCTTGTGATTTAAACAGATGGGTTACTTTTCTCTGCAGGTGAGTGTACAAGCTACGATCACTTCTAGAAATTTATAAAAAGATTAAAAAGTTGTACTGGGAATAGGTGTAGATTCAGATAGATTTGATTCCGCGAATGCTCACGTTTCAATAAAATACTTTTACAAATTATTGACAATGTCGTCGAATTTTATCATAATCGCAGTCATAATGTTATTACGGCGAGTTATTCACATACCTACTCAAGTTTCTTGGCAATATTTTCACCCAAACAATAATAATTACATTAATGCACGCTTTTCCAGGCAGAACATAAATATGCTTGTCGTACAATCAGTAGAACATATTTTGTCTGATTTTACACTAATAATTTAGATTGTTAGGTAATATAAATAAATAACAAGCAAATTACTTAGCTAATAAGGCCACTGGCCACTGTATTTCACGGTGGCGCCACCGGCCAGTGCTATAAACTACACCATCGAATGACCCAAACCTGTTGAACCGCTCTGTTTCTGTAAAGGTGTGGCCATTTGGCTTGAAACAAGTGTTACTTATGAATGCTCGAATTACGAGTCTGATACTTTACACAAACCAACGCTACAAACAACTACTGAGTGAATTAAGTCATTATTATTTCTGGAGTACTTACTGAGATAACAGCAACATAAAATTTAAATAAATTTCTATTTTAGAATTTGTTAATGAATTCTGAATTTTATAAGTGTTTATTTATTGAACATCACAAAAAATACGTGTCGTTAGGGGCTGATTAAGAATGCTAATTAGTTAGGTACATCCGTTGTTTTACGATTTCGTCAATAAAACTATTATAATAATTAAAGTTGTATGTACTGACTACTCGTTGAGGTCTTTAATTCATGGTTTTAGATGAAACTAATCTTAAAGAAGCTGGCGTTCATTTCAAAGGGCTATCTACTCTTGCACTTGCATCATAACGCGTTACATCTCAATTTTCATTCTCAGAAAATATAATACACTCATGAGTGACCTTATCTCCATCTAAGCACCATATTATTCTATAGATACTTTCATAGTTTGTCATAATATAATTATAATTTTCCATCTCTATTTTTATTGCACTGTAATGTATACGTTGCCACAATGAAGTGGCTGCAGTTCCATTCATCGATTAAGGATACGACTCTGAAATTAGATATCATCTCGTTTTCCAATCGCATCATAAATTTCCGAAGGTGCGAGTGTTTGCAGCAGCCATTTGCATTTTAATAGCGACTCGGGTAAGGCCGCGAGCGTTCTGGACGAAGGATTCGATTAACGCGTCGAGTCGAGTTACATCCGGTAAACAATGATATCGATTCCTTGAGGTTAATTATATTTGTTCAAATATAATTAGTTACAGATGTTTGGGTTGACTTCGATTTGATTAATTCGATTTATTGGAACGAAGTTCCTTATCGCGCGTTGCGAAAGGGGGCTAGGCGGAAAATTTGGTAACGAAAAGTGGTAACGACACTTTTTGCCGGTAACGAGAAGTTGTAACGACACTTTTTGCCGTCGTAGTTTTTTTTACATAGAAAGCAAGCCAGAGTACTAGGATAGCAAAAACATGCAAGCGAGTGTGCCAAAACAAATCTAAGGTATTAAATTTCGTGAGACACAAATCAAATTAAATTTCTCACGAAATTTAATACCTTAGATTACCTTTTGGCACACTTGCTGCATGTTTTTGCTATCCTAGTACTGACTGCAAGGAACTTCTTTCCATCCGGGTGTCCCTTGATACCTCTCAAGTTTTTGTTTTTGTACTGACACGTTCTTTGCTTCGGGACTTCTATTTCTAAGATTAACAAAACCCTACGTACGTAGACCGACCCCTACGTCTATTTTTATCAGGCAATTTTAAAAAAATTATAAGGTAGGTCTCAACACATGAGTCCATCTGTGACTATGTATAAAATTAAGCCAGTCGAATACTCTAGTCGAATTGATTAGCAAAATCCATGCGTCGTCCCAACACTGGCATCGGCCGCGTGCGTTCACCTCGCCCGCCGCTCGACACCCGATCCTCTCCGGACTCAGATTGTCCACCGATTTGTTTGGACACGAATTAATTAAATAAACGCTTTAATCGCGCCCTTCACACTTTCGTTCGGAATGCTGAGAACATGTGCGCGATGTTTGAACAGGATGTTTAAAAGCAAACGAGTCGTGCTACTGGTTTCATTTAATGTTCATCTAAATTTATTGTAATTTGTAAAACCAAAAATATTTCTAAATGTTTATTTTAATAAATAAAGTTTGTATTGCATTAAGGAAAGCATTGGTTCGACAACATGACAGATAATATAAAATATATTATCTACTATGGAATTAAGCTACTTTCTACAATCATAACTGAATTATATCACCGTAATTATCATTTACCACCGACTATTTTAGAAAAAGTTAAATTAATTTAAAAACAGTTAAATTAATCCTTTAAATATGGTTGTTAATGGAACGCATCTGCAGCTTCCTCTAAGTACCTTCCTCAATCTACCATTACAACCATCACCACACCAGCGCGAGCGCCTCACCGTCGTCACCACCGACGCTGCAATCAATCTAAAGACTATTTAATATAGGTACTTTCTATATATCTATTCTTATTCACAAACACCGTAAATCCTTCGTATTACTAACTACATAAATATTTAAAGTGTGTATGCGTACAATTACGACGCAGCAGTCCATAGAATTTAAATGCATCAGGGTGTCAATGTGACTCACAAATAAACATATTTTATGTTCATTATTGGCAGTAGCAGTAAAGTGTGAGAGTGGCTGGTCTCGTTATAATCAGCCGTCGGTTCCGTCCCGCGGCGCCTGCAGTCCCCTGGCCCCCGTCCCCTGTCCCCTGCCCCCCGCCCTCTGTCCCACGTGAGAACCGTCCCGTCGGGGACATTTACTGCTTTATCTTAACCAACTAATTGACGTTTATTGCCATCAACACACGCTACACAATGAATTAATTAAATCCCCATTTGACACATACACATTAACATTTATTATATTTAGTTTTAGAGCGGAACTTCCATTACAAGAAGATCATTCCACAATAATATTTATTGAACAAGTATTAATTCTCTTATTTATGCACTAATGATATTAAAATAAATCTCCTTTAAATTCTTCGAAGGAATATATTCTGTTAATTTCCTGTTGTAAACAAAGTTTTAGGATCGTGAAGTTATCTTGCGCCATCTTTGCATTTTTGCAAAGGTAGAGCCAGAATTATACGAAATACATGTACTCGTATATGTGACAATGTGACCCATTTCGAATGAGGCTTGAACTCTGATTTAATTTAGTACGGAGGCTGCCATGGCCAATTCACCCGAGTTGGACTGTAACCGGTAACGTAGTGACTCTACCTTTCCAACGAAAAGTCCTCTGAATTCGAACCTCGTTAGTAACATGGCTCAATCTGGTCACATTTTGTGATTTAAATGTTTTCAAGTACGAAAAATCATAGCGCCAGTGTATGAGTATATGAACGTTTATTTTAAAAAAGGAAGTTTTTTATTGTAGTAGTATAAAGGATTCAGAAGTGAGATATTAAGGGGAGCAGCGAGCAATAAAAATGCGCGCCGCTGCCAGGTTAGAAGTCCGTTAAACTAAAAGATGGCATCGTACCGTCGACCGTCCACCGTCCACCGTCGACTCGTAGTAAATATCACAACGAACGTATCGATTACCATCGCGATCGCCTCGTCCGCCGGACGCCTCGCCTCGGTCCGACTCCTGCTGCGACCGACGATCCCGCCGCCCGATTACACCCACCGACTGCGACACGATCTCCTGGAATATTTATGGTGCTAGCGATGGGTGCTAGCATCGTTGTAAAGTACTAAATACTCTTAGTATTTACATTACATTATTTTGCGGTTGTACTAATACTTAGGTATATCGACTTGCGCTTGTGAGTTGTGAATAACTAGGTACACACAGCATTCCTATTTTTCTATCTAATTTTACGCGTTGTTTTTGTGTAACAAAATTATAGGCGAATAAAATACGTTCATACTACTGCGTTCTTATACGTTCATACTAATACAACGTAGACTACATTTGCACTACAAAACATAACAAAAATAATTAATCTAGAAACATGTATTGTCTCGATTGGTAACAAAAATAAAAATGGTTCTAATTTCCATTCATTAATTCAATAGGTGTCGTCACAGAAATCGTACCGTATAAAAACCAATTTTATTTATAAGGTAAATTACCAAAATAAATAAATTAAATTATTCCCTGCATGTTCACTGTCTAACCAGCCGCGGCCATTCGCTCGTTAAATAATTCAATTTGGAGTTATGTGGAGGAACTTTCGAAATGTGGATAAAAAATGGGGGAGCGTAACACAAGCCGATGTTCACAAAAACATTATATTTTCCTGTCTGTATTACCGGACCTTTTACCTAACTTGTTGTGCGTATCATGTTTAACCAAAAGTATTTAAACTTTGCTCGGGCTCGGGCCTCTCTGTACTCAATGTGAGGGGTAAAACAATAAGCTACCACGCTGGTTAAGTACAGATTATGTAACTTCACATACCTTTGACAGTATCAGCCTAGTGGATTGAGTGTCCACATGGCAAACCCTTTCGAATCGTGTGCCTTGGTTAAAAAAAACATCCCGCACGTTTTTTTAACGTGACTTCATACTCGTACCTGCGCGCTGCGAGATCGCCTCCACGATGTAGTCGAGTCTTGCAAGAGGTATTTTTAAGCACAATAATATTAATATGTCATGAGTAACATGCTAGTTTGGGAATATGTATGTAAAATTTAATACTCAAAGGTGTGATTGTGTATCCCTTATGATGATTTTTTTTCAATTTCATGTTTTCAAATTTGAGCATACAATATGACTGGAATGCGATGTATCGCACGCTACCACTGCAGTCCCTCACCACCTCACCTGTCGGCTGTCACACGGACCACGGTGTGTGGGCGAGACATGTATTGCAATTAGACCTGTAAGTACGTGCCGCCTACTACACAACTGCACGACCAATTAGACATAGATAACAACACACGACAAAAGATTAACGAGAACGCCAATTATTGGCAGAATAAGAGAACTATGTTTTAATGTTACCATCTTTATGTACCTTATTTCACAAAATAAAATATTTGATTGATTGATTGATTGATTGAACATAATAAATCTAAACTGAAACTTTGATTACATTTAGCATAGAATATTACCAATATTTGCTTAACGTCTTCGATATGCTGGCTATATAGCTGACAAAACAACATATTGATGTAAGCAAAACTAACTATCCTAGAGTGTACTTACAATAAAGCGTAGCATTCTAATCTACTCCTGGAACTACAACTATAGGTACATACAATAATTCCTTACAAGAGTCGTATAAATGCAATAGAAAAGAAGGAGACACCAAATCAACCCTGAATTTACGTACGATGCCATACCATGTGTGCTGTGGCTGTTAGCAGCTATTTATCAGCTCAATGCTTCTAAGTGCGCAAAGATAAAGCGTCCTTGGCCACTGTGCAGTAATCTGATACGCGAGAGGAGGCGGCCGGGCGGCCGAGCTCGCGTGTCCGGCGCGAATAAACAATGTTCGTGGGTGTCGGAGGCTGCGAGCTGCGAGCTGCTATCGTATCGCGCGACGTGTGAGGTTCGATAAACTTGTCGCCTCCACCCTGCTCCGTTTAATATCTTAACTACTGATCAATAATACAATACAATACAATACAAAAGCTTTATTTCATCTCATCCACAAATTACATACAGCCCATACAGGTGACATATCAAAATATAGATAAAAGGAAAATATAAATGCAAAGTAATCTGTGGGAGATCTGGTGTCTAAACTAAGCCTTGGCTTCTTATCTTAGTACACCAGGGACCCCCCAGATTAATAAGTAGGATATTTACTGTTATTTTGGACTATTTACAATTTCTACCAGATAAACTTAATTAGTTGACATTTTATGAGTATATTTAAATGAGTATATTTAAATGCGCCAGTGGTTCGCAGATACCACGGTCATATGACTTAAAGGGTACATCAGATTCGAACCCGAAACGGCGAGCATCAATACATCATATTGCGGGTTACTTATCTATTTCTATAGCTGCAAAACTGGCTAAAATGTATGAAGACGTAGGTAAATCATTTGTATCAAATGTAAGTTTCAAGGCACTCATTTGTATTGAATGTAGAGCAAAGGAAGCTATCGCGCTTGCTTTGTTTATCGCCCTATTTCCTATTCATAAGGCTTTGGGAGTCCATTTCTAGGCGTAGATCTTCCATAGTAAATGCTATGGGTGCAATTAACAACACACAAAGACACACATGAATCAGACGCTGTTATTATTGTCGCTCTACCAGAGACTTACCGCTCATTCATTGTCTATCAGACATATGACATATCTAAAAGCGGCCCCTGAGCAAAGCTATACTCAGAATGCTAATAACACCCTAAAGGCCTTAAAGCGCAATTAATTGAATTTCAAGTGAATAAATAACCAATAATGAAAATGGTAAAAAAATGTAGTGATTGAAGTCAAAAGAATTACCGAATTTTACCCTGTTTTAACATAATAAAGTTAACAAAGTATTAAAGTTTACCAGGTGGATAATTTAATCAGGTACTAATGCATACGTTTGAGATTAGAAGTCAAATTGCTACATTCGGTAGCGCGTGGCGTTAGGTATTAAAACTAGATCACCGACAGCGAGTTCTCCGCGGCACTTCTCAATATACTTCGGCTACATAGGCGAGTACCTACATGATTGCGCAAACACCAATCAGAACTATGATTGAGCGGGCAAACACGGGCTTGTTAACTCAATCAATTCCTGAAGCTGAACATAAACATCAATCACCGACTGATCTGCATACGTTACAGATAAACTATCACGAAAATGCTAATTCCTCCTAACTACCTCCAAAATAATTCCTTCCAGCTAACTACCTCCAAAACTTCTAAAGCAGATTAAGACAGAGTACATAACACAATACATAAATACCTCCTGAGTTTCTATGAAAGGCAAAAGCATTTCAAACTTTAATTTAATTATATTATACCTTCGCATTATTATATCTGCAATATAGTTATTAGGTATTAAAATAATGTTAGCCTATAAAACACATAATTATCGCAACATCATCATATATATCTATCATATATCACGTTGATCACGACCGCAACAAGTAGATGTGTTTTACTTTACTGTCAGTTTTTAATTAAATTCAAGAGTCTATGTTGAAGTGAGCGACGTCAAAGTTATACATAAATGTTCAGTGAAACATACCCCGGAATTGTGTTAAATTAGTGCATCAAATAACAGTAACATTGCTTTAAAAATCTTTAAAAACTTTGCTTAGCGTCGGTGGTGTTAATTTTTGCAAGAGACTTATTTAACAATTTACCCTCATAGCAATAAAAACAGCAGAACAACAGCTACAAAACTATTCTCCTAATTCAACCATTACCAACAAAGCGACGATGGCTGTGAGCAAAGTACGATAGACTTAAAGGGGCGACTTGATCGAGAAGCCTGAGTTCAATCCCCGCGACAGTGGAAATTTTTTGTTTTGCATTTTTTTTTTTTTTTTTTTTACTTCTTATTTTTTCTTTTTATTTCTGTTTTCACGTACCAAACATAAGAAGATTTTTTTATTATTATTTTATCTAAAATGGCATCAAAACCATTCAAAATGGGTTGTTGTGATAATCTTTCCGAAGAAGATGATCGTGCACTATGCTCAATATGTAACACTGCGTATCATAAGGAATGCTTATCAATTTCTAACAATGAGGACTTAGACTTCACGCTCGATTGGAAATGCCCGGAGTGCGTAGTGGGAATGTACAAAAGCAACAACAAAGATAACACACCAGTTCGTTGCAGTCCCTTCTACGATTCTAACATTACTAAACGGACTTCAAAAAGAGTTGCACTTTCCTCCCCGCTGCAATGTAGTCCGCCGCAAACAACTTGCATAACGCAAGAAGAAGTGCGCGAAATAATCAAAGATGTCCTTCATGATGAACTGAGTCAAATTACACTTACCATCAAGACCTCGATCTCAAACTTACTGAAGCCAGAATTAAAAGAAATTAAGGACGAGATAATGGAGATGAAGGAATCTATGAATTTTATTAATAGTCAATATGAGGATTTTAAAAGGGAGCATGATGCTAACCAGGAACAAATTCTTGATCTCCAAGGCAAAAATGCTATTATGGAAAGTACCATAGAAGAGCTCGGAAACAAAATCAATTCTTTAGAACAAAGAGCACGTATGAACAACTTGGAAATACAGTGTGTTCCTGAAAATAGTAAAGAAAACCTAATATCCATCGTAATGCAACTGGGCGAAGTGATAGGAGCTAAAATATGCAAAGAAAATATAAATAATTGCACCCGTGTCATGAAGTCAAATCGCTCATCACAAAGACCGCGTAACATGATAGTGCAATTTACTTCCCAATCCATGCGGGACACATTCTTAGCAGCTGCCATCAAATTTAATAAAACCAATCAGCATGATAAATTAAATACATCGCACATAGGATACGCTGGTGAAAAAAAGCCTATTTATATATCGGAACATCTGTCTCCTGCCAACAAGGCACTGCATGCGGCGGCTAGAGCAAAAGCAAAAGAATTAGGATACAAGTACGTGTGGGTGCGCAATGGAAGAATTTTCATGCGAAAAGATGATTTATCTGACTATAAATTAATAAAGGACTCTAATTCTCTTGATAAATTGAACGCATAATTTTTGAAAACATTTTTATCTTGTATGTCAGTAATGCTTAATACCGTAAAATTTTCTCATCTAAACCTGTATTACCAGAATGTTCGTGGGCTTAAAACAAAAACTCACGAAATTTATTGCAACGTATCAATAAATAATTTTGATGTAATAATTTTTAGCGAAACATGGCTTAACGATAATGTTCAAAGTAGTGAATTATTTAATGAAAATTACATAGTCTATAGGAGAGATCGCAGCTCCACCAGACTCAACTGGAAGTCTGATGGAGGTGGGGTACTTATAGCAGTGCATAAAAAATATAACTCGCGACGCATGCCGCATTGGGAGAGTGAGAACGAAGACCTGTGGGTTGTTATCAAAAGCTCAAAAGATCAAATAGCAATTTGCGCAGTTTACTTACCGCCTCCGGTAGACAAGCGTATGTTGGATTCTTTTCTCTCTAATTGTGACAGGGTGTCAGAACTGCATGACATGAACACCTGCATCATAGGTGATTTTAATTTAAGTTTCATAAACTGGTCCTCAGTAAATGATGTTACCAAGTCTAATCAGAACAGTCTAGCCCAAATGCTTTTTGATTTTTTGCGTATGAATAATCTATCACAATCAAACCATGTTATCAATAATAGTAATAAGGTTCTCGACTTAGTTTTAACAGACATACCGTCTGTTCATACCTTCGAGGCTACGGACAGCATCTGTAAAATTGATCCATTGCATCCGCCACTGCAGGTTACAATCTCATCTATTGTCAAAGATAACTTGAAACCAAACATATTACCTAGCCGACGGAACTTCGCAAATGCAGATTATAACTCAATAAAAGAATTTCTAAACAAAGACTGGGAGGCCGAATTTGCTGAATTTCTGTGCATCAAGGACATCGACGGAATGGTAAGCAAATTTTATGAAATATTAAATACCGCTATAAACAAGTTTGTACCCCTCATTGTAAACAGGAAACCAAACTATCCTCCCTGGATAAATCGAGCAGTAATTAAGCGTCTTCATGAGAAACATAAACTTCTCAAGCGTTATTCTAAATATAAAAACCCCATGGACGACATTACTTTAAAAATGATGAATAAACGTTGCAAACTGATAATTCAGGACAGTTATAATAATCACATGATTAATGCCGAGCACAATATTATGAATAATCCTAAACACTTCTGGTCTTTTATTAAAAGTAGAAAAAAGGAAACCAGTAATTATCCTGCTGAAATGTCATACGGCAATGTCACAGCTTACGACGGGAATAATATTTGCAACATTTTTGGCGACTATTTTGCCTCAGTCTTTAACACAGATTCTACTTTAAGTCTCAGAAAACCTTATATAGATAATTATTTGCTTACTGTCTCACAGTGTAGTGATCAATTCACACTTTTATTAATACCCTATGACAATATAGTTAGAAAACTAAAAACACTAGACACAAATAAAGGCAAAGGTCACGATGAGATTCCTGTATCTTTTATTGTCAACTGTGCTGAAATCTTATCTAAACCTCTTTATATTATATACAACGAATCATTGAGAACAGGTATTTTCCCTACAGAATGGAAAACTGCTAAAATTGTCCCAATTTTTTAATCGGGGGATAGAAGTTTAGTAGACAATTACAGACCAATATCAATTCTGTCCGTTTTCTCAAAGGTTTTCGAGTCACTTATTTATCCTCACATGTTCAGTCACTTCAAGAAGTATCTCACCAGTCATCAGCATGGCTTTGTCAAGGATAGATCAACAACGTCTAATATGGTGGAATTTGTAGAACACATAACAGAAGCTATAGATGCCCAAGGCCAAATTGATGCTGTATATACTGACTTTAATAAAGCCTTTGATCGCGTTCCGCATAATATCCTCATGCAAAAATTGGCAATTTACGGTTTTTCCGGACCAATGATAAACTGGCTGAAGTCCTATTTAACAGAACGTACATTTTACGTAGTGGCAAATGGCTACAAATCTGACACACTAAGAGCAACATCAGGTGTTCCACAAGGTTCACACTTAGGACCTTTATTGTTTAATATATTTATTAACGATATAACAGGCTGTTTTCAGAATTCAACTCCATTTCTTTATGCAGATGATCTAAAGTTTGTTCGTGCCATTACGGCAGTATCTGATCAAATACTACTTCAAAGTGACTTAGACAGATTAACGAAATGGTGTAAGGCTAACGGAATGAGCTTAAACCCCTCGAAATGCGTACATGTTAAATTCACCCGTAAAATCCGTTGCACAGCCACATCGTACAATATTAATGGCAATGAGCTTCGGGAAATTAACTCCATAAAGGATTTGGGCATAACCGTGGACAACAAGTTGACATTCGTGGAACACATAAACAACGTAGTACAAAAAGCAAACAAAATGTTAGGTTTCTTAATCAGAAATACAAAAGTTTTCAAATCCCGAACAAAAATTTTTCTTTACAACTCAATCGTTCGAAGCATATTAGAGTATAGTTCAGTCGTTTGGCGGCCTCACTATGCTACACATCTTTTAAGAATGGAGAGGGTGCAAAAAAGATTTTTATGGCATCTAACTTTTTCTGATGGTTTAGCTAAACGCATTCCTTCATACGGTAAACGCTTGGAACATTATAAAATGTCTTCATTAGAAAATCGACGAACTTCATTAGACTTAGTTTTCTTATATAAAATACTCAGAAACCAAGTAGATTGCCCTGACCTCTTAAAAAAATTTAAATTTAATGTGCCTCGATGGAACAACAGAAAACTTGTTGCTCCTCTCCATATACCGTTTCGCAAAACTGTTCTAGGAACGAACTCAGCAGTCCCACGTCTATGTAAACTGTACAACAGATGCGATGGATCAGTTGATTTGGACGTCAATCACTTGTCTTTATACAAGTATAAAAAAAAACTTAGCCTTATGTACAAATAATGCAAGACAGTGTTAAATTGCATTAACTTATTTGTGTAAAAAAATAATTAAAATGATTGTGCAGGTGGTGTTTGCCTTAAAAGGTTATATACTTAGTTCCTAATTAGATATAAGTAAATTGTGTTAATGTAGTATAATAACCACTGGCAGACCTTAAAAATAAATAAATAAATAAATAAATAAACATGTCCTAACCGACTCTATCAAATAGTATTTTAACAAGCCCTAAAATGTTAAACTACTTGCGATAATATCAATGGTTAGTTTATATTTGCCTCCCGTCGAAGCTAAAATGTTAAAAAGTGAAATGAAGACGCAATCCATAGATTGCGTCTTCATTTCACTTTTTAACGTTCGAGGTTCGTTTTAGCCGGCTCCTGGGCCTGGTGCGGCGTCCTAATGAAGAAAAGGGAAATAATAAAGCATGCACGATCGAGCCGTGCGCCGCCCGCGCCGCGGCGCCGCGCCGCGCAATCCGATAGGAGCCAGGCTGCTCGCTGGCCACACGAACACACCAAAAAGAAAACACATAGAGAGTCAGCGAGACAGCTTGTATGAAGTATCGGATTAGTTAGTAATGTTGGTACTGTATATTATAACTAAAACTCACTCAAACTATTTTTTCGCAAGTTTGCTTGCACATTAGTGCAAAAAGCTTTTTTTTTTTCAATGTTCATGTCTATGAAAATAAAATTAATGTCCTTAATCGTCTGATTAAGGACATTAATTTTATTGCTATAACAATAATAATTACTGATTTACTGTTATAGCTAGGAGGTAACGCTAAGTGACCTACCTCACCGGGACGCCATGGCGACGTCGCCGGCCACGTATCCAAACAGTTTATATTGAAATGTATGGCGGATACCTCACTTGGCGACGGTGCGGCAACGTCGCCAATTTGGAAGCGTAGCCATGACTGCCAGCGCGCTATGTAGAGTCTGGAGACTGTGGCGCGCTGGCGACGTCGCCAGTAAAATGTATGCGTGTAGGTTACACCTCCCTCACTGAGTAGCCAACCGGCCGCCATTTCGGGCGCTTGGTCAACTTATGTATGGAAAAATTAGTTTCGACATAGAAAAATTTAGTGTGAAAATTCAAAATTGTCCGTGTTTGTGGGATAGTGCATTGGATATTTTATAAAATAGTTTAATAAAAACACCACATCGGCTTCGATTTGATAAAAAACGATGAATCCAAAGTTTGTTCTTTTTTTTCTTTTCTTGTACTTAGTATTTTTAAGCGACGTACGTAACAAATAAGTGCGATCTCTTCTACGTCCATTCTTGACATCATAATCGAACTGAGTGAAGAGAAGCCATGGCTACTCTTTTGGCTACCTTCGGACGCCAACGGTAGCCATGGCAACTACGCCGGCGACGTCGCCATGGCGTCAGGGTGAGTTACCGGCCTAATTGTTAATTTTATGTTAAGAACACAGGTTGGGCTTTGGTACATGATTAGCGTAAGAAGAGACAAGCTTTCATCCGTGTGTTTCCTACACTAATGTGCTACATTCACCGTAATACACGTATGAACGGCTGCAGTGATCTTGTGCACTCTGCATGAAACTCGTTCTCTATTCAATTCCTTTGCTCACGCTAACAGCGGACGGCAGCTGTGTTGCGAAAGTGTCGCGCGCACGCCTCACACGACCACAACCTTTTGCGTCCTGTAGCCTGGAGGATGTAGGATCAGGTTGTTGGCTGTTGTTACAGAATATAAGCCGCCACTCACTCTAGCAAAAAGATTCCCTTGGAAATAAGATGGATAGCATGAAAATAACAACCATATCATCAGTAATCAGGTCACAGCCCATTAGTGCCATAGGCATGATCGTCAACTTTGATTCACAGTTTGCTATGTTCTTATTTTGAGTTGTAAATAGAAAATATTTTATTTCGCTAGTTTTCACATTACTCTAAAATTACATGTATGTATTAGAAACTATCATTTTCTTTATTATTTCATACAAATTATTTGATAAAAGATATTTTCGCGTTGGTCTATGCAACTGGACGAGCTTGGTTGCCACATTGCCTGTACCCTGTGCCCATTGACAACTGGTTCAAGGTTGTTCTGACCAAGAATGTGATCTACACACGCTGCCAGCTCATATAACTTACACGGACCTACGCGATCTAATGCAACGGTGACTGCAGCTGTTTCTGAACCGTCCCCTGCATACAAAAATAGATCTTATCAGAAAACAATATGGAACCTTTTTGAGTATGGCTTTAGAATACCGTAGGCGAGTTGCACAGATTATAATTGACATATTTGGTTTTTATGGCTTCCGAAACGGGTGACGGAATTTGTTGTGCCAGTTATTTGTAAGTGGTTGTTTGTACACACCCTAATTGTTATCAATTGACCACTTTATTGCTGCAATTTCAATGGAAATTACAGACTAGATTCGTGATCACGGTAGTCGTGAAATACAATATAAGTACATATGTACATATAAAGCAACTATAAATAACATAAAATACATGTATAAAGCAACTATAATTAATATAATAATAATAACAGAGAAAAGCAATGCATAAGTATTTAAAAACTATCAGAAAACATATTCAACTACAATTAAATTAACCATGCCGACAGCGGACGTAGATAGTGTTAACTCGATCATTATGAAACAACAGGGCCGTAGGAGATTTGGTTAATTCAACGAGATTATTATCTAACACTGAGATATAACGTTTTGAGGACTATTTAATTGTCCGTAGTTGAGTTTCTCTATTTGTATTGTGTGAGATAATAATATAAGCGGTTTAGGTACATACTGTTCATTGGAAAAAGTTTCTGTCAGTCTGAACACTAATCGGTAGATAAACGGATTATCGCAATCCGCTAATAAAATCTGTTTCTCGTTGAAGGTTTAACTGAGTTTTAGGGTGTTTTTGGCCAAACTATCCGGAGTATTGTGAGTCGGTAAGGTCCATAGGAAAGTCTAGATTTCTGATAATTTTCATTTCTAACACGTAACTGTGCGAATGTGATCCTGCTCTACCGTATCTACAGTTATAATGCCACAATGACCATCAACACAATCAAAATGCCACTCGATTAATCGATCCAATGACATCGATTATTTCACCAGCAGTAGATTGTACACCAGTAGCATTTGGCTAAATGTGTGGTTTCGCGGTGTGGCGGAGGCTCATGAGTAGCAATAGCAAATACTCACGGCTATTCCGTTACAGACATGGGTAATGTTTGTAAGTTAAATCGATTTGTTAATCGTATTAACAATATCAAATGTCTCCGTATTATAATTATGATACCGTTGGATTAACGGATCCCTTTGGTTGTTTACTGTAATAAATGTCAGCTGAATGTCAGAAAATATCAAGCGAAACTTTATGTTGAATCTCCAAATATGTATATCTCTACTGCTTGTATAATCAACATCATAGGATGGTGTTCTTGCAGTTCTGTTGTTAGTTATCTATTACAAATCTAACAGTACGTAATATGTAGTATGGCTTTCAGCAGTCTCCAACATTAGCAAACTTCTATTAAAGTTCAACATCACTTAGAAAAATTACGGTTAAAATTCTGCGACCAAAGAAGGAGGCCCTACTTACATCAATACAATCTGTACTTATTCAACTGATATCTGTACATTTACTTCAGCTACTCTTAATTTATTTTCCCTTGCGTTACAAAGAAGAATCATGTCATTCTTGTCACACTGTTATTGAAAATCACTCTACCTGATAATAATCCCTCGTGGGGATTGTCACATGACAAAAAGTCCGGGATCACCTCGCCCCAGTTCTCTGTGACGTCTTCATACTTTAATCCCACTTAACATTTTAATGGACCGCAATAAACCGGTAACAATGTCTGTTTTAAAACATTTCCAGTTTGTTTTACTCTCAAGGAATCTGCCTTTAACAAAAAGATAAATGAGCTTAAGCCAATCCAACGAGATTATTGCACGAGACAAACATAAATTGATTTAGTGAACTCTTCGACATCTACTTCATTACAATTCTAGGACTAAATCTGATATTGTGGGTATGTGTTGAAATCACTAAGGATTAGATAATTAGGTGCATATGAATTATCAGACATTGACTATGTTACCGTTATAAAGTGTATTGCCAACGATTGTCATTGAAATAAGTGACTACAGATTTTTTTAATATTTTGCAGTCCTTAAACCAGTTTCATGTAGAGTCTGGATTCAAATGAAAAGTGCCAGAATGGTGTCGCGTGGGGGCGTTGAAGCGGTCACCTTGATTGCCATCGAAGGCCTTCAAAAAATCGAAGGTAGATAGTTCTGAGATAAATAAATGTAAAATTTAAAAGCGCTATTAACTTAATCGGGTTCTGAGAAGGTAGTATTAAGAGTAACAGAAAAGCGAAACTTTCCTGAACTGAACGTAATCACGCTTATCAGGTGGGTTGGATATTGCAAAGTAATCCGCTATCCAGACAGAGATTAACGTAACAAGGGAACGAAACTCATTTCGATATATTTTTCCGAACCTCGGCGCATCGATTCTCTCTCCGTGCTTTTCACTAAATCGTGTATTAGCTTTATTGGAAATATACTTGACTGATTTGCAATCTTCACTCCTCATAATTATCAACATAATATTTATATTTATAACCCGAAATCCTGTTTTCAATTATTATTTGTATTATTCAATTTGTTCAACTAAGACTAAAACGTTATAAGACTAAAATGTTATTACCTTTTTTGTGGAAACCTAGATAGTTATGTACTTTTAGAATGTAAATTATAAAAGTATGTATGTGATCAAAGGACAGACCACACGCACATAATAAAATGCAAATAACTTTTAGGTTTAACTGATAAAAGCATACTTCCATAAAATACATCCCTAATCTCCAATAGATTCCTTCTTTGAAAATCGCAGCTTTGCAAAACATGCAATAAATTTTGAAACGTACAAATATTTGTCCCGATTCAAGAATCGAAGTCTTGGCACGACATTAAAGGAATCGTAAGTCGTATGAAGTTTTATTACAGTGTCCTTAATACAAATAAATTATGTTGTAAGCCGCAGGTCACTTAGTTGGAGCACAAAGAAGGAATTCGGTCGCGCCAATATTTTACCGTAACACAGATAAAGCATACGTTTTGAAGAAGAATATAGGAGATAAAAGATTATCCGGAGCTACCGAAAGCGAGTGTCCTCGGAGATTTATAGTCTACTCGATATGTTCAAAATGGTTGAAATTAGAGATACTGCTCTTAAAAATACGTGCGATAGCTCATTCTGTTCGGAATGATGTCTAGAAAAATGTTTCGGAAGCGTTTACCAGCACGTAAAAAATTGCAAAAGTTATTGACAAAATAAAGTTGAAAAAAAAAAGTATTTTGTTTTTGGTAATCACTTCGAAACTATTAATATTTAAGAAATTTTAAAACAAGATTCTTAAAGTAGAGGAAATTTCCAAACAATGACTCGCGACTCTCGGAACTCTATCTCCATTATTTATAACTTTAATTTAACGCTGAAAATGGGTCTCCACGCTGCATTTTTAGGTTGCGCGTGCGGCGTCAAAACCGAGTTCGTCACACTCAATAATTTTTTAAGGTATTAATTATTAATTTAAAAAAATAACAAAAATATGGTGTATTCGAAACACTTCAAAGAATTTGCTCCCGTAGGAAATTTTGCTTAAAGTTAATTTTTCAACAAGTTAGACGATTGTTAATTAACTAAATTTTCTCGAACTTCCATTTTCATTGTACATTAAAAAAAATGTTTAAGTAATTGTCCTATAAATTTTTCGCTTCGTGGAGCCTTTCTTATATACATGCTTAACGAGATCACGTCATAAAAGTTTAAAAAGTTTTAATACTTTGTGTATAATAATTTTATAAGTTGAACAAAAAATGAAAAATCCAAATAATATTATTGAAAATATTTTTTTCTCAATTTATTATTACATAATCGTTTTGGCATTCATAAAAGACATTTAATGACTTGAAAAAAAAAAATTCCCTCATTTTTTTATAATTTTTTTTTATAAACAAATAGACTATTTCAATGCTTTCAAGAAAAAATTTCTTAATATCTTATTCTTTACAAAACATTATGATTTTTGAAAAAAAAATTTTTTTCTTAATAATGATATTTAATTGTTTATAATTGTTTTTTAATATTTCTATTGTTTGAATAATTAGTTAATAATTTTTTTTTCTTAAAAATTATAATTAACCATCTTTAATAGAAATGTAAAAAAATATTTTTTTTATCAACAATTTCATTGTTTTTTAACTTAACAATTTTTTATAAACAAATTCTCAACTTTTTTATATATTTTTTCTGAAACACCTAAAAATAAAAAAAACAACGATGTATAACAAAGTACAGATAAAAACATTTTTAAATTTTTTAATTTCGATTCGATAAAAAAACGAAAAAATTGTTTGTTCAACTTATAAAATTATTATACACAAAGTATTAAAACTTTTTAAACTTTTATGACGTGATCTCGTTAAGCATGTATATAAGAAGGGCTCCACGAAGCGAAAAATTTATAGGACAATTACTTAAACATTTTTTTTAATGTACAATGAAAATGGAAGTTCGAGAAAATTTAGTTAATTAACAATCGTCTAACTTGTTGAAAAATTAACTTTAAGCAAAATTTCCTACGGGAGCAAATTCTTTGAAGTGTTTCGAATACACCATATTTTTTTTATTTTTTTAAATTAATAATTAATACCTTAAAAAATTATTGAGTGTGACGAACTCGGTTTTGACGCCGCACGCGCAACCTAAAAATGCAGCGTGGAGACCCATTTTCAGCGTTAAATTAAAGTTATAAATAATGGAGATAGAGTTCCGAGAGTCGCGAGTCATTGTTTGGAAATTTCCTCTACTTTAAGAATCTTGTTTTAAAATTTCTTAAATATTAATAGTTTCGCAGTGATTACCAAAAACAAAATACTTTTTTTTTTCAACTTTATTTTGTCAATAACTTTTGCAATTTTTTACGTGCTGGTAAACGCTTCCGAAACATTTTTCTAGACATCATTCCGAACAGAATGAGCTATCGCACGTATTTTTAAGAGCAGTATCTCTAATTTCAACCATTTTGAACTTATCGAGTAGACTATTATAGCAAACCGCCGCCGGCCCGCATGCTCTACCGTTAGATAAATCGTTTTTTTGTCAAGTCCCATACTCGGGAGTTTAAATTTTAAAAAGACGCCGAATAGGAGTCTGCCTAAAGCATTTGTTAGGTCCTTTAAATGACAGAACAATCACAACTTTAGTTTCGTTAATTTAAATAACGGTTTAGTTAGATAGGTTTGACGCACGTTTCCGATATGCATATAAATCCTATATTACTGCGGGACTGTGTTTTAATTTAATACAAAAAATGTTAAACTAAAATAAAAATAAATGACACTCAACTTCTCGCGCAAATCATCTGTCACGCAGCCGGGTATACGATTATACGCACAGATAATAAACACGCGCAACCCTCCTTCCGTTTCAGTCGATTACTAATCGATATTTTTCAATACCGTATTGTACACAGATTAAAAACCAGATGTTTTTCCCCACATTGTTAAGCCAAATATAAAACCTCTTCGAGCCCTGCGCGTTACGAGGCAATCTGGTTCCAATAACCCATTAACAACGAAATATTGTTTGAATTATTACCTATGAGGGAGTTAATTTTGATTTGTGAATACTTACACAGTAAGTAATGAGTGGTAAATGTATTTTTGGCTAATTTATGATAAGATACTAGTTTTACTACGAATAGGTGATCTCCCTAGGACTTTAAATGATTGGTTTGCTTCCGCCTTGTTATCACAATTAATCAGTAATTTGTAAAACCTTAGGAACAATATTTATATTTTTATTAGTCTTGTTTACGGTAATTCTTATTACCTACTCGATGCCGTCGTACAATTAGATTAGATTTAGGTAATCCTAACTCAGAAGAAGAACTTATTATTATCTTTAAATTATCATCAATTTGGTTTGCTCGGTTCTAGCTCGTATGATATAAATATTACCATATAACATTATTCTCCGAACAAGTAGGTACAAAAATAGAACGTGAATTAGTCTAGATAACATGATAAACATGTGTATAACATACATAAATGAAGTTCCAATTTAACAACAATTTTGTTACATAGACGATAAAAATTCGCATAAAGAGAATATGGAATGAGAAGAACAAACCAAAATCACATAAGAAACTCCAAAAAGTTTATGCTAAGAACATAATTATGGTAAAAATAATGTTCTAAGCAACTGGCTTGAAACTTTCAGGTTATCATTACAAAGATGTCTATAATCGTCAAGTTCATATAACACGTCTAAAATTTACTGAGCTGATCTTAATTTTATTATAACTACTACTTTTACTCGTAATTAATTTCAGACAACTGCAGCATTGATTGATCTTTGAATCTACCAATAATTAAGACGCCAAATCTCCGTCTAAAAAATTGGCCAAGTCAGGCAGGCCACAATGTTGGGTTCCGTAGGTGTAATTACATCGACTATTACACATTAACTAGTTACTTAAGCTAACGCAGGCGTGAGTTTTCCTTTTAAATTCATCATTAAATGCTACTGTCGTGAATTTTTTCACATGTCCAAAACTTTCCAGTTGGCAAAGGGGTCCGTTTTGACAATGGAACCCTATTAATGATGTAGATGAAATAATTACAAATAAAAAAACGTTGCATTATAATTATTACAGTCACCGTTAAGCTTTGTTTGAGGAACAACATCGCATTGAACATTCCGCGTAGACATAGCGGGTGTAATTGATTTAGGCGAGCTGCGTACATAATAAATCAGTGCGTTATCTGTCCATATCGCCACTCTATTGTTTATGGTCGCGCGTATCATCTGTCATAGTCCATAGACAGGACTAGTTTATTTATGCGCCGCTAACGCCTCATATTTATTTATTACCAATATTATTGAGTACACCCAGTTTATTGGTTTCTCTTGCTTTTATTGTAATTTGATGCTCATTACATTTGCATATTGTGCGTTGTCCTCAAATAGGTCAATTAAAATTATATGGTTTATTTCATTATAATAAGTAAGGGAACGTTCCCAAACCACGTGACCCATTTTTTAGCATTTTTTACCCCCCTCCCCCCCCTCGGTGACCAACCGTGGTATATGAGAAGACCCCTCCCCTCCCCCCCTAGTTTTCACGTGACAAATTTTTTTTTGCAGACAGTTAAAAATATATAAATTAGTATCTATTGCAGAACTATAATAAAATAAACTTAACAAGAGGGTTTCGTCCGTTGATTATGTATTTACCGTTATTTTAAAATCTGGGGGCACGGCAGTGCCCCCGCCAAGTCGAGCAAAAAAGCGGCACGGCCGTACCATCCTTTTCTCGAAGCAATTCAGGCCATTTTCGACCCCCTATAACTTCGTTGTGGATAAAGCTAGAAACCTGAATTTTTAGTAACCAAGCAGGCATTGTATAAACACAGTATATTTCAAATTTCATTCAATTTGAACCAGTAGTTTAAGAATTATAACTAGTCAAAGTTTCTTAATTTCGTCACTCACTGACTGACCGATCATCAAAACTCTAAGGCACTTCTAGCAGACATAGAAGCTTCAAATTTGGAACACAATTAGTGTTTAGTGTATAGATCAAGGAAAAACTAAAATATTTTGCAATTTCACTCCAGTTTTCTAGATACATCAACTGCATAAATAACTTTGTAATCCTATATAAAGGTATAGGATTACAAAGTTACATTTGCAGTTAATGAATCACTGTACCTGTATAACAAAGTTACATTTGCAGTGAATGAATGTACATGTATATAATATAATGGAATAATAGGTGTAGATAGGTACATAGATATAATTATGTTCAAAGGTAACTTGTAAAAGGAAAAAAAATAGGACTATATACAAAAAGAAATGAGATGCCATCAAAAACATAACTTGTAAAAAAACCCAAGTCTCGCAACTCAGTTCTTCTACCGTAAAAAGTTGTGAGATCAATGTAATACCAAGTCGGTTAATTTATTCAGTTCCTACTTAAGGTTCCTTCTGTCTTAAGTTATTACGTAATTAGCTAACCTAACAAGTAACAACATCTTATAGTGACCATATCAATATTAAAAATCTTTTATGTTTTAAATAAATAGATTGACTTGGCAATCGCACTAAACAAATATAATATGTAGGTAGATATTACTTGTGAGATACATTGTGTTTTCATGCGATGGTCAAGTCGATCTATTTATTTAAAACATAAAAGATTTTTAATATTGATATGGTCACTATAAGATGTTGTTACTTGTTAGGTTAGCTAATTACGTAATAACTTAAGACAGAAGGAACCTTAAGTAGGAACTGAATAAATTAACCGACTTGGTATTACATTGATCTCACAACTTTTTACGGTAGAAGAACTGAGTTGCGAGACTTGGGTTTTTTTACAAGTTATGTTTTTGATGGCATATATTATTTGAGATCCTGACAACAAGCCCTTTTTCCCAATTTAAAAAAGGAGGAGGTATTCAATTCGACTGTTTTTTATGTTTGTTACCTCAGCACTTTCGACTGGGTGAACCGATTTTGATGATTATTTTTTTAGTCGAAAGCTGGTGCTTGTCATGTGGCCCCACATAAATATGAGCGAGATCTGACAAGTAGTTATTGAGTTATTTTGAAGTCTTATAAACATTATTTTGAAGTCTTATAAAGTCTTATAAATCGATGAACACTGGCTGCACGCACGGAAAAGTGTCACGTTCCGCCTGAGCCTGAGCGTGCAAGCGAGAGCGCAGAACAAGCGATAGAGAGACACGATCGGCCCAAGCGTTGGCTTGTGACACATTTATCTCTCTTCTCGCGCAAAAAAATTGTAATTTTCAATTAACTCCTTCTTAGTATTATGCAAAATAATGATAATTCAATGATAATAATATTTCAATTCAATTCATAAAAGTATGCAATTTGTCATCAATGTTTCTTTACGACGTTATCACGTAAAACTATCGTCCGTAAACCGACTTTACAGACAATTTTTTTTTTCAAATTTCAGTTGTTTACTTTATATACCTTCGTCTTTGGGTCATAAAAAAGTACATGAGTACCGAATTTCAACTCATTTGGACCAGTAGTTTCGAAGTAAATTGGCTGTGAACGGCAGCCGCCCAGACGCACGAGTGATCCTATAACGGTTCGGTTTTAGATTTTTTTCGTGTCGGAACCCTAATAATCAAAAATTTACTAACAAAAAATAACCGACTTCAAAGTTACTCAAAAACTACTTGTCAGATCTCGTTCAAATTTATGTGCAACCACATGACAAGCACCAGCTTTCGATTAAAAAAAGAATCATTGGAATCGGTTGGCGTCGTATTGAGTTATTCGTCCGTTTGTCGCTGACATACTTAATACAAATTTAAGACTTATATGGTTATATATGGCCATTGTCAGATCTCAATAAAATTTATGTGGGACCACATGACAGGCACCAGCTTTCGATTAAAAAAAGAATCATCAAGATCGGTTCACCCAGTCCAAAGTTCTGACTTCTGAGGTAACAAACATAAAAAAAGTCGAATTGAGAACCTCCTCCTTTTTTGAAGTCGGTTAAAAAAACTGTTTTGTAAACTGTATCGTGTCGTGTCACTTGTGGCATGTCAAATGAAAGGGCTTGTTGTAAGGATCGCAAATATATTTTATTATTTGATAATTTTAAAATTATTCAAGAAAAAGGTAGCCGTGCGTTATGGTCTGTGATCAAAGCCATTCAAGGCAATTTCTGTGCATCGTCATCGTCGCCAGAATCGCGATACCTTGAAAAGGCGGTGCCAGCTCAAAACTCGCGTTTTTTGGATTTTCTCTGAAAGTTTCATTCTCAGCCCTATGGCGTTTTGGAACAATGTAGAACAAACCTAGAACAACCTTCAAAATGTTTGTAACTTCAAAGTGTGGCGCCTACTTCCTGTAGGTGTGTAAGTATAGCTCGAGAAAGTGGGAGATTCCCTTAGTGGATGCTGACCACGTGACAAAAACCTAAACCCCTCCCTCCCCCCTGTGACCAAGCGTGGTGTTTTGCAGACCCCCCTCCCCCCCCTAAATGTGTCACGTGGTTTGGGAACGTTCCCTAACTTATATATTTTGTTGTGTATCGAAGGTAGATGATTTATGATACCATATACATAACTTGATACGTATGATACATTATTATGGATGATACATTATGTAAGATTTTAACTATAATAAAGTACCTACCTGCCTAGGTTTTGCCAAGAAGGAGAAGAAATGGTGAAACAAACTCCACAGCACATCTTTTAGATAATGAAAGTGATTTGTAATCATGGTAAATGACGACACTCTTTTATTTTGTAATAGTGTCTCTCTCTCAGTAGGTCGTCAGTAGGTATATCTCAGTATCTGTTTAATATCGGTAGGTTACGTAGGTACTTTCTCTCAAAACCACTAACAACACCTAAAATGGAATGGTAGGTATTGATCGAATTTCTCTTTTATTTAGTCCCGAAAGGAAGGGAGCGCCCAAAATGAGTTTTATCCACTGATCGAGTCTCGAGATAGGTATCAAGCTGAAGTACTTTTGCAAACTTTAATCGTTTCCCATCATTCTGTGATTACGATTCCAATTCGAATTTTGATAGAATTTTTACATTTGCTCAGCACTCCACGTTTCATGCCGATATTCGAATAAAATTCCCAATAGCTAAAGGAGGTACCTAATGCAATGTACACACTAATTTCCGTCGCGAGCTTAAACGTGATTCGCATAAATTGATTCAGGATCGACGAAGAAAACTCGATAAAGCGTCGAGCAAATATTTTACGAGATTTGCCAACACGCTACCTTCCTATCTAATTTGAAAACGGCGGCGGAGAGTGGTGTTCTTGTGCGTAATTATTTAGGAAATCATGAGCGAAGCGAACGACGAATGTGTACCATTTTAAAGCTGAAGTATGTAAATGCTGAAACGGGCGAGCGGCGCCATCTATCGGCGCATCGCGAGAACTACGTAACTGGCGTCCCCCGCACCGCCCCCCGCTCACCCTGAACCGGCGTTCGTTCGTTCACTCGCCTCAGTCGGTCTGGCTCTGGCCGGTCGGTCAGTCTTTCGCCGCGCGCCGCGTTGGTAGTACGCGTAATCGAGAATTAACATACGTGTCCGCCGGTATCATTGTTTCAAACAATCGCTCAGCTGATCTGTGACTTAGCTTCATAACGATAATCAATGTAAAAGAAAACTCGCGGAAGGTGCCATCGAAGAAACTCGTGCTAAGACAACCGTTGTGTCATCGAAGAAGTAGTCTCAGTCGAATGTAAAAATATACGCGTCGCCTAGAGGACGGTTCCAACGCGTGTGACTGATCGATACTTTTAAATGATAACATGAATTCAATTAGATATCGTTCGGGAAGACGGTGAGAGGATTTGTGCCGAGGAGATTTGTTTGTGTTGTGGTGGACATCGTGCGAGGGGCGAACGGCTCACTCGACGAGCGGTGTGAAGCGGTGAGTTTCAGTTATCGGATATTGATTTGACGTATTTACGCGAGGATGATAAGGTTGGGATTTGTTTTGAGGCGATAAGTGACGGTGGGCAGATAGCGAGCTGAATGTAATGCACAATGCAGGTGAGAGTGCTCTACAGTCTACTCGCGGAGCCTGCCGCCGGCCGCTAGCCGCTTGTGCCCGGTGTATAAAGATGACCATCGTCTATTTTTACGGGATACCGACAATTCCCATAAAAAAGACCAAAAGGGGACCAGATTACCTTCGGCATGGTGTTCCGTTTCGACTATAATTTCATAATAAACAACCATTGATTTTCGTAGGTAAACGTATCAACAAAAATTAACTCAAATGAAATATCTACTGTAGCCGAAGACCGGAGAAGCGTCGTAGTAAAATCTCCCTCGGGAATGAAAAATATGAATTGTGCGGTGGCAGTAATGAATACAGCATCGCTTAATTTTTTTATTTTATATTCCTACCTACTTGTTTCCAATATTTTACAACTAATTCACTTGGTACTAAAATTATGAAATATAAAAATCCCCTTGAAATCCTCCGACGCGGCTTAGTGACTGCTATTTATCGATAAGTAGGTAAGGCTGATTAACGTACAAGATACAACACTAATTCAATTATATTAACACGAAATTACTTTGTGTAACTAACTAAGCATTCGTTAAGAAAATGTACATGTTTAGTGTTTACACAACAAATAAAATTAAAAACAAACAAAAGGTACGAAATAGCTATGAAAATAAATTCAGGACATCGCCCCTAAACTCTAACTAAAGTACCGTTGGCCGCAACTAGCGCCGGCACCTACAACTAGTTAGTCTTTACCACTTTTATACTTCTAGGTATTATGTATTAATTGTTGCGACTACTGTCTCTGTTTGTGCAAGACACGTAGGTATTTAAATTCTCGTAAGCTTTCACCTGGTTAAATGATTATGTACCTAAGTCATGAGATGTAATTTATTTGTAATGATTTATTCCTATCACTGATACAATGACACACGTCATTCGAAAGTGTTTTATCGCCGAGGAGAAAAAGCTACGTAGGTAGGTACGTACCTAACTAAACACATCCTTATTCCACCAAACCTAAACTTCCTCCTTAAAGAATGTAAAGTAGGTAGGTCGGTGGGTATGTCCATGGGCTCAGCTTTAGAACAGGGAATGTCGAAAAGATGGTTCAAATAATTTTTTTTAGGTAGATTATATTATTAAAAGACGATTACGAAAGTTTCACTTTACGCAAATTAATAGTTTATGAGATATGAATTTTTAAAATATCGAATTATTCCCAATTATTTGCTTACATTTATGACATAATACCACAGTACATAGATCTATATACTGTGATAATACGTCAAAACGCGACAGCCATCTTGAATTTCGTGTCAATTTAACGGGTTATCCGTCAATTTAGCTTCAATTTCTGACAGTAGCTGTCATAAATCAGCCATGACAGTCGTCAAATATGTCAATCTCATCATTTATCATCTATACCACAGAGTACATATTTTCGTGTCCATTCTCGCGTGTGAGAACATCATTGTGATCGCGCTTGAGAATTTTCGTTGAATACAACCACTACTGAATTGAAAATAACAAATTGAATAGCACAAATATTTTTAGTTAATATACAACTATGTTAAAGTCAAATCAAATCAAATGAAAAAACAACTGGACTCAAATCGAAAGAAGGATAGGTTAGGTTATGGTTGTCTGATTTTATTTACGAAAAAATAGGAACCCCGCGAAGCGGGGTTCCGTCGACATCTGTGGCGAAGCCCCCGCTATGAAAAAACAACTGAACTCAAATCAAAAGAAGGATAGGTTAGGTTATGGTTGTCTGATTTTATTTACGAAAAAAATAGGAACCCCGCGAAGCGGGGTTCCGTCGACATCTGTGACATAGTCTTATTACGGCGTTACTAGAGTAGATTAATTCACATAGTATCTGTGACTGATACAACAGTTTGATATACCTTTGTCATTTTTGGCGTTTAATTTTGAATATAGAGCCATAATTTTGTACTGCGGTTAGAAAAGTTATTTTCCATTTTCTCAGAAATGGTGCGTCGCTGAGAGTTGCGAAAGGTATCGTTGTAATCAGGAGCGAATCCTTTATAACTGTATGATTAATAAACACTGAAATAGCTTGATAAACTTACACCCAATTTTTATTTTCAAAATTTTTTTTCTCGAAAACTAAAAGTTTGCGTAAATTGCGGTATTCAAAAACGCGTTGAACACCCCCCCCTCCCCCCCCAAAAAAATTTTCATCGAAATTGGCGTAATTCCCTGTTCTAAAGTGCTTCCTGTCCATGATATAAAAACCATGATTTACCTACCCAGAATGTTACAAACGGTGTACATAAAACACTTGACGGGTTAAGTAAACAATAATCTTTAAATATTTAAATATCTTTTAATAATTATTATAATTCATAAATCACACAACGTTACAGAATTTGAACGCGCTTGCAACAGTAGCTCCGTTTCCGTTATTCTTGTGACATACCTACACAAAAAAGTATCGGGAAACGGCCAAAATAGCTCCACGTAAATAATGGAGGGCCTCGGCCGAGCTCCTTGCCCCGAGCCCCGTGCTTCGCCCCAACAATCGATGCATTCTCTCATTAGCAAGTCGAAAATAGCGCTCGTGAGTCGTGACTCGACCGCGACTGACTCACCTTCCGCGGTGGCCAGCTACTGCCAGTACTGACTGAGACAGTAAGACACGGGGGGGGGAGCATCGGCCTGGTCGGCCACTGCAGCCTCACGTCCTGTCGAATGTCCACTCCGAGTACTCTGACCATCGTTCACACCTTCTATTACTGAATAATCTTAATTCGAACAGGGAAGACAGGTCATTCCGATTTGCGTCTACGTCTGGCCTAATAAGTAAAGGGTGGCAAAATGTGCTCACTTGTGAAGTTTATGTTGATAAAAAATTATTGAATTTCAAAGCAAGACACAATGTGTAGTGAGTAGTCTACCGCCGTCCGTTCGGGACTTCACCTGTTCGGACTTGGTCATCTAAATAATTAGTCAAGTGCAACGGTTGAGCTGAATCTTCTCTCAAGCAACAACTGACTTGAAGATATCGACCATCTGCAGTCAAGCTTATGCCATGTATAAAATACATTATATTATGATACCTAACATATTACTTGATTACTCAAGTCTTATAAGTTTATTATAATCATAGAACAAAATGCTCTTTACTTTATACCACTCGTAAAAACTCTAGACACTGTACAGCCTACAGCTAACATTCATGTATAAAAACAAATGGATTTGAACTAAACAAAGAACAACAGTTATATAACGTGGCAAGGAAAGCACGCAGCCGCGTGTCCCATGTCGCATGTCGCCTGAACCGGAATGTCGATTGTCGAGTGGTCGAGACCTAAACAGGTACCGATGACAGCGACCAGCGCCCCGTGGACGTCACACACTCACACGGTCACACCAGACCCTCTAAACAAAACTCTGTTCTGGCAGGGCAACGTTCCCGCCATCCAATATCTTCAACAAGCGACATTCGGTGAATGAAGATTACATTACTTAGAGAAATTTTATTAATCTCATTTGTTTTGTCCCTGCCATACCTACCTGCGTCTTCACTTCACGCGTTAATGCCTTGTGCTGCAACATTAATGTTAATAGATAAATATAAATTAATGACAGGGTGATGTAGAAATAAATGTGTTAAATTAATTTATTACATCCCATTTGATCCGTATTTGTAAGATGTAATGTTTTTCCTCATCACACAATCTGAACGCAGCGATTCCAAAGTATGTAAAACGAGAGCATATTGAGCATACAGAGTACAGACACAGTGCATCTTTAGCCACTGAAATAACAAGCAATCGTGCGCTGAAGCCGCTAAGTACTACCAAATTACACACAAACTATTACAATAACATTAACCCACAAACACGCGCCCGATGAAAAATAATCACATCACCATTTGAATATATATACATATATACAACTCTGAGCACAACAAACCATTAATATACCTACTATGTAACTACATATTTATAATGTGTGTTATAAACTTGATGGCTACGTATACTGAGTGAGATCTCGAGGTGTTAAATCCCAGTAAGTACCAATTATTTTCTTATCAACGTGATACAGATTGCATTGACATAACAACGTAATGGTTATTGCTATGATTAGTTTATGGCGCGAATCCATTGCGCGAATCACGACTCAAGCACACAATAAAAATAAAATAAATTATTTTGATTTAAAATAGATTAGTTTTATTGTTGTTGTTAAAAAAGCTATTATGAACTTAATATAATATACAGTACGTATTCTATAAGGTTTTGTTTTTAAACGACTTCAAAAAAAGAGGAGGAACTTTCGACTGGGTGAACCGATTTTGATGATTATATGGAAAGATTTTTAATGGAAAGCTGGTGCTTGTCATGTGGTCCGACTTAAATTTGAGCTAGATCTGACGAGTATTTTTTGAGTTATATTGAAGTCGGTTATTTTTTTCTTGGTAAAATTCAGATTATCAGTAGTCCTTTGAGATCTTGTGATTGTAACCTCCTAAAATAATATCGATGAACAAAAGCAAATATCTTAAAAAATATAAAATAGGTGCAAATTATTTTAATGATGCTATTAAATTAAAAACCAAACTAAACAATGTTTCAAAAACAAGTTGTAAGGACAAGTCGTTATAATCCCAACGTGTGGAGACTGCAGTGCAGCGGCTGCGGCTGCGGGGCAATTAGAGGTGAGGCGTATTTATCGAAACAGTTAAAACAAACAGGTATTTCAAAGTAACAGCATGTAACAGTTATCTCAATACTGAAAAAACAGTGACTGCCTGTTTCGCCTGTTCCACAAACATGAACCTAGTAGTAAGTAACAACTAACATAACAAGTAACAAGTAACAACTGAACAATACAAGTAACATCACGGTAAAATAACAGGCATATCCGTCCTTGTCTATCTCATTGTAATGACCCTTGCTATAAAGAGTAAAGAGAAGCACTATTTTGCGTTGCTTTTCACTCACGCTTACGCAGTTATACTGTACTAAAAAGAGAACGAGATAGTAATAATTATCCCTGAAATACAGTTGGTAATTGTCACTGGAAGAAACAGCTTGCAAAGTGGTTTTTTAATTAAGTCGTGTTATCTGTTACCCGACTTTATTTTCGGATACATTGTAGGAATTATGCCGTGATTTCTTCTTAACAATGTTTATCATGTAGTTTTATTTAAAGGATATTGCAATATTTTACTTTTATAATATGATTTTAAAAATGTCAAAATCGCTTCTTTCGTTGACATATTTTTAAAATTTATATTTTTATTTGGGACGAAACGAAAATAAAAAAAAATCTTTCTGAAGTAAATTAGTGTAACGGCCAACAGGTACTTTATGGCGGAGTTTTTCAATACAATTCAACTAGACGTATTTGTTATTTTAAACGTGAAATACCCTATAATAGGGACCTAACGGAATAGGCAATTGCGTCAATTGCCCGCCAGATATTCTCACCCGCCACCCCATTCAAATTTGGCTGTAACGACGGTTCGGGGCTGCGTTTTATTTATTTATTACACACCAAACAAAGTTATGATAAAAGCAGTGATAGCCTAGCGGTAGAACGTTGGTCTCCCGAACGAAGGGGCCCGAGTTCAAACCCTGGCACGCACCTCTAATTTTTCAAATATTATGTGCGTATTACAAGTTAATTATCACTTGCTTCGGTAAAGGAAAACATCGTGAGGAAACCTGCACACCGGAGAGTTCTCCATAAAGTTCTCGAAGGTGTGTGAAGTCTACCAATCCGCACTTGGCCAGCGTGGTAGACTATGGCCTAATACCCCTCACATTGTGAAAGGAGACCCCGAGCCCAGCAGTGGGACAATTATGGGTTGTTGCTTTGCTTTTTTTTTTGCTTTAAACAAAGTTATAAAATCTTTACAATACTAATGCTTGCTATACGCTTTCTAACCAGATGTTGCGGCACGTGTATTTTTTCTGCTAATTCTTCCCACGCTTACCGTTCCCGGCAACTTTTTTAAAAGAGACTATTGCGTGAGATGAAGTCAAGAAATGATAAATGAGTCAGTCTGGAGACAGAAATCGTCGTCCACGGTGGCAATCAGTAATATCAGTATCCGCGATTCCTCGAAAATCGGTAGTTTAGATCGCGCCGACAGTGTCTTTTCTCCCATTTGTCACTGAACGAATCCCGCGTATAAGTTTTAAGTTTAGTAATTAGTTTTGTTCCTTATATAGTTGTGCACCCTGTGTTTATATTAGTTAAATTACGAAATAATTCTTCATATTATGTGCCATTGTAAATATTATCTGTGTGGTTAAGTGTTCAAGTGTTCGTATTCGTTTTGTATATATAGGTTTAGGTATAGTTTTTTAGTTTAGGTTTTTGTATCATAGTTAGGGGTTTTGTTTTATAGTTTCATTATTTCATTTTAAATCGTAAATAATGGCTTGTGTAAGTAGAAAAGGTAGTGTTGTGTGGGTCATTTTATGGAGTTAGGTGGTAACTACGCGACTTGTAATATAATTATGTAAAACAAAATTATCTTTTAAATCATCAGTTACGAATTTGGAAAAACATTCGCGCTCTCATTTGAACGGGAGTCTGTGTGCGTGCGTAGAACATTCCTTTTTTCACATTCTTTTCTTACAACGGAACAATACAGTAAAATAACACACATAAAAATGCATGGCTGTTACTTTATCTATTTCATATCTTTGTCTATCTCATTGTAATGACCCTTGCTAAAAAGAGAAGCACCTAGTATTTTGCGTTGCTTTTCACTCACGCTTACGCAGTTTTACTGTACTAAAAAGAGAACGAGATAGTAATTATTATCCCAGAAATACAGTTGGTAGTTGTCACTAGAACAAAAAACTTGATAAAGACCGCTTCTTTTAAATTTTTAACCGACTTCAAAAAAAGGAGGAGGTTCTCAATTCGACTGTATTTTTTTTTTTTTTTTTTTTTATGTTTGTTACCTCAGAACTTTGGACTGGGCGAACCGATTTTGATGATTCTTTTTTTAATCGAAAGCTGGTGGCTGTCATGTGGTCCCATATAAATTTTATTGAGATCTGACAATGGCATCCACGACAAAACCACATAAGTCGTAAATTTGGGTTAAGATGTGCGCGACAAATTGACGAATAACTCAGTATCACGCCAACCGATTTCGATGATTCTTTTTTTAATCGAAAGCAGGTGCTTGTCATGTGGTCCCCCATAAATTTGAATGAGATCTGACAAGTACCTAGTTTTTGAGACTTTGAAGTCGGTTATTTTTTGTTAGTAAAATTTAGATTATTAATATAAAAAACTATTTTGTCTATTTTAGTATTCTTCTTTACGGAAAAAGGCAATGTACATATTCAAACGCTTACATTGCTTTATTATGTTGACATAATTATCTAAATAAATTTTTGATCTAATTTAATCTAATTTTTGATCAATACAAAAATCAGATTTTTGTAGGGAAAACCTCAAATCTCATACAATTTGCCGTATTTTTTAAGAATCTGCGATATTTCACGAAAGAATCTAGCGTAATCCAGTTTTTGGACTTGGCAACACTGGTGAGCGATGCTCACTGAGCATTGAATCCGTATGTTATTCAGTACAGTGCGTAGAAAAATAACAGGCTGTTATTTAGTAACAGATATTTGTGCCTGTTATTTTTGTGTAACAGTCACAGTGATAACAGATATAAGTTTAACCTGTTATAACCCACCTCTAGGGGCAATAACTGCGGCGCGCATTTGCAAACCCATTGAAGCTTCACTCGCCAACACATGTTTATTTTAAATGTATCTTCATAACATAACTAAACTAACAATGTGTTTTACAACGCGTAACGTCTTCAAATGTCAGCAGAGTTAATTATGGGGTCGTTTACCTTGCCCGATGCCTGTGGCAGTCTGCGCTGCGCCCGGCCGCCCCTGTCCGCCGCAGGACAACAATGTTCCTTCTATTTTATGCCCAGGGACACTACCTATACTATGTACATCTACATCACAGTTTCTTTGTATGATACCCGTTAAGATATAAATGCTCTTTTATGCTCTGTATTGAAAGCTGCGACTTGTTTCTAGTAAAAGCGGATTCAGTCCTGAAATCTTGATCCGAAGATTGATTGCATAATCGAAGTAACAAATACTGAAATATCTTGAAATAGATTAGGGAAAGGATTTCCTTAAATATTTAATTAAAAGCAAAGTAAAAAAGCTTTTCTCCTAAGCTTGCCCACCGACGATGCATTTTGTCATAAATATCCATCTGTAAATGTATTACAAAAAGATATTACAATAAATATCCTCGTATCGTAAAAGCCAACAATATGTTTAAAAGCATGAGAGCATCTTAAAATGTCGCAGGCGTTAATTATGGGGTCATTCGCCACACCCGCGCCACGAAATCACGATAATTCAAAGTCACAGTTCGTTTTAAAAGAAATTTATGTGTACGTAATTTTCACAAAACACGGCCGCAGTTTGTTTTAATAATGCCGTACTAATTCAGCGGCTGCCGAACTCTCAACATTTTACACCAATTAAAATAAACGGCCAGAGTGCTTTATGATAAACAAATAGAACGATTTATCGATTACTATAGAGTGAAAACATTAGTTTCTATAAAATTTAACAGACCATTCGTCGTCCTCAATGACGTAACAACTCTAGACTATTACAAGGTCATATTACTATATTTTTATTTGTGTGGAAATTTAAAGATGGTAAATTACAAGTAACAGATAGAGTAGATCTTGATCCATGAAGTTTTTTATCAATAGCACCACAAGAAAACAGGTAGTTGATAAAGGTTAAAGTTGTGTATTATTGGTTATCGAATGTATAGAGAAAGGGTATACAGCGTCTTATAGACAATCATCGCTTCAAGTTTCTAAAACTATTTATTTCTTTACTTTTTATTGTGAACCCAAAATTTGTTTACGATAATTCATAATAAATATCTGCAACGCTACAGGACAGCGCTAGTCCATTTCTCGACTCTCTCTCGACTCTCAACAGCATTGTATGAATGTAAACCAAATTGAAACACATTAAGGTTTTAGTATAGATAGTATATTAAGTATTTATCGAATCGTGTTGATGCATTTGGCATCGGTAAATAAATCGGAACATAATCGCTAGTGCATCGTGGAGCGCGTAATAAATGCAACCTGGCTCGTGTTTGCGTAGTGATGCATCGTGCGAACAGATCTACAGACACACACTATGTATCATTATTATAAATATCGTGGCGAATGCACCACGCGTCGAGTTCACTCACTCGGTTGGTATTTTCATTCATCCTAACCATCATAACATCAACATTCAACAGTCATAGCTTGTAGCTTGAAAACTTAAAATTTATTGGCCTAGTCTTCTACCTTCCGAGACCTACCGTAGCTACTGCTGCATTTAATGTTTTTTATTCATATATTCATCACCTGCTTCGTTAAAAAAATCATCGGAGTCTGAATACTTAAGAGGATTCCTCTCTTACAGCGGGAAAAACACTTTCGGAGCGTATCTATAACAAACAGTAAATGATTGTTTAGAAACATTCAATTTTATTGTCGTAGACATTTTACAGTAGAGTGGTATATACAGGTAGATGGGAGGAGTGGGCGAGTGGCTGGAAGCATCTCATAAAGCGGTCCATGTTCCGCGCCACTCCCTGTACGTGTAAACAATCCCATGGGCTGTGAAAACCGTTAAACACTGTTTCATATTATCCAACACCTCCTAATTACAGGTAAAACGCATTTAATGTAATTAGTACTCATTAGGACGGATATAAAGGCGGGTTCGACGGACGCTACCGCAAACATTGAGCGGCAGGGCTGCCGATGGGCAAGCTTTTGTTTGAGTATCAGTAACAGGTTATTAAAGATTTTTAAATATTGTTATACAGCGTAATATTTTACAATCCATTAGGGAAACTGATAAGCTCGAATCTCGAGTAGTAAAGGATGTGTATGAAATGAAAAAATAATCTTTTATTCATGTAGGTATCACTGATACACTTATGCACGTCATTTTTATAATTTACCAGCTTTTCGCAAAGGTGCTTTGTCATGGAGGAGAAGAAAAGCCGTAAAGGAACTCCTCAGCACATGTATGGCTGTAATATTTTAAAAGCATTCAGAAAAACATCATTTTATTTCAGAGGTTGATACGAACGAAATAATTCATTTTAAACGGGATTATATTTCGTTCGCAATATATAATTAAAGAAAATAAGTCGTAAAGGGTTTCTTTGAGATACATAGGTTTATGGAAATTCTATAGAAAGTTTATGAAGAAAACAATCATCAATCAAAATGCAATCAAATTAACGTCAGCATTAAATTAAATAAAAAAATATACATATTTTGAGTGCTTACCAGAATAACTAGCAATGGAGATGGACAAATCGCGGTTGCAGTAATATAATTTCTGTAAAATTTAAGGTTGTTTTTATTCGACGATTGACGTCAGGAGTAGAATAGGTAAAATTGATGACACTGTTGTAATTGTAACTGCAACACTGCAACAACAGGCAACCCTGTTGCCTCTGCGTCAGCGCGAGATTCCAACAATACGTTTCTTGTGCCGCGGCCATTTACAATGTGTGCGATCGTTCACTTTCCGCGGACATCGATCAGCAGTAGGACTCGGGAGCATCATCGACTCTGCGAGTACCACGCAGCACGCTCTTCATTATGTCCCGTGACCCGTCCCCGTCATGCATAATTTTATTTACTCTTAATTTCATAAAGGGTTGTTCACGCACTATAATGAGTTAATTGTCATCATATTTATTATCATAGTACATATTATATTCAAACAAACAATGACAAAATACCTAGCATAAAGACCTTCAAAATTGTATAAGGCCTTAAGTCTTCTAGAAGAGACTGGGAAGTCTCCTCTGTTTAAGATCGTTACTCCAGAAGCAGGAAATTCGTTACGCTAGTAGTGTATCGTATGAAGGCTGGAGCCTGGAGGACAGTAATGTGCGGTTCGTATTTTTGTATTTAATTAGTTGCTGCAGTGTCGGTACACTCACTCGGTACTGCCGACGGGCCCCGAATTTGGCTCACAGGCCACTCGTTCACAAAAATATGTTATGAAACTTATGAATCAGTTAGTTAACTTTCATGCTAGTTTCAAAAATGTTTTCGGACTGCATCTACATGTACGTTACCTACCTACATATATACCTACATACCTATCTACATCTACATCTACCTCTGCGTTTATTATGTTTAAGATGTATGAAAATGAGTTTATTCAGTGGCTTAACCCAAGGCCCATTACTGAGCATGGTTTTGAGGAGGTTTAGAGCATTGTCTACCACGCGGCTCCAATGGTGGTTGATGCAGGGGTTATTGGCCAACCCAGCGGCTTTACACGCCCTACAAAGCAAAGATTTTTGCCACTGCCGACTGCGCCCGCTGTTGCTTATTATAATAGACAGAATCTATGCCACCTACATAGTGGTATAGTAATTGGAATTGATCTGTCTCGTTAAAATTATGCTGTCAGTTTGGCAGTAACGATACTAACGATATCGCGTACAACGATACCACTATTAAGTTTAATTAAGTGCGTACAACATTGTCGTTACAAGACCCAGGCTCGAAAGTGAACGACGTTTGGGGTATGTGGTACTTTGATAATATGTTATTTCCAGTAACCTAACATTAACACAAACGTTTCTGGCTTTCTTTCTTTTTTGAAGGTCCTGATTTAAGACATGTTTAATATCTTCTATTATTTTTATATTCAATGTTCCAAGGGCTCAAGAACGCCTACCGCGGAAAATATAGAATATCTGAACCACACACTTTCATGCAAATAAATGAATTTGAATTTGAAAATTTTGTAAAACGGGGAGAAAATGTTTTTTAAACGCGGTAAATTCTCTGTGCGAGAAAGTTCGTCCAGAAACCGAATATTATATATGACAAACCGTGCTTTAATTGAGCTATGTAATACGTGTGGTCAATTGTTGATACATATTATAGTCAGTCTGGTATTATTGGCCCGCTCCGCCGCGCGCCGCGCCGCTTGCCGAGCCGCTCCGCCGCGCCGCGGCCCGCGCTAGCCACCGGCCGGCCGATATTAGCAATCCCGCGTCTGTAATTGAAACTTGATTGATCGCAAATTGATCGATTGGAAAGTTTGCCGGAGCCCGAACTGTGCCTGTGTCACTTTCAAAAATTGTTTAAACCAATAATAAAGTCGCGTTTTTAGACATTTAGTATTGCCACTGAAAACATAATAATTATGTATAATGTATATGCATACATACGTATATAAAATATACAAACTAGGTATAGATCGTACTTGCAATGTTAGCGTAGTTTTTGTCGTATATCCCGTCAGTGGACAGCTTAAAATTTGCGGCAAATTAGTGTTCTTCATGTTTAATTTTACCTCAACAGCAGAAGGTGTACAACGTGACGTGTATAATATTCGTCCCTCCAGATATTTATAGAATCCATACGCTCCCGTAGGCTCAAGCTGTACTGGGACACACGGCACACGGTAGACGATACGTGCTACACAGTATACGTGGATCCCTGTCTTTGGCCGCGTCCGCGTCATCAATATTTTAAACGAGCGAGGTGCGCCCGCGCCAGCCCGCGCCTGCCCGCTGCGCTACCGTCGCAGGCGTCGTCCATCAAATTATTTATTTATACATGCGCCGCGCGCGCTACTGTCGCCATCTAGCACACCGACAGCGATACGTCTCGGACACCAAGCTTACGTCTGTTGTAGGTACATTACGTATACTTACATAATAAATTAATAAATCTAGACATTTTTGTCAATTCCTTCTACTTAAGTCATAGTTAATCACTACATAATATAAAACAAATTCCTCCGCCGCGTATGTCTGTCTGTCTGTTCGCGATAAACTCAAAAACTACTGCACGGATGTTCATGTGGTTTTCACCAATAGAATTGGTATTCTATGGCTATATCTATTATGGCTATGGCTATAAATCATCACGGCGGTGACTGCTTACCATCAAGCGATAGTTCGTTTGTCGGCTATATCGAGTTGACATGAAGAAGTGTGGAGGTAAGGAAGAAGTAACTCGGGACGTGTCCCGCACAAGCCCCACGAGCTGGCGACGCTAGCAGACGGCCAGTCGGCCACCCATCGCTTACGGTACGGTTACGACGCGACGGCGCTATCCGCTGTTATTGAATTTTTAACTTTTTTATCGGCCGGCGATCCGATCACCTGCTTAATTTATAACTTATTCCCCAAATTCAAGCGGACTATCCCGCTCGTAATGTATTCCAATAATTTATTAAGCAGTCGGGACTCGGCGCGCGGCGTCCGCTTTCGCTCTTAGATTATCTCGATTAGATTCCGATGCCAACTGGATTTCCTTTGACTCCAACTACGTATTTTGTCAATTTTTAATCAGAAGCTTTTCTTACTTTTCTTAAATTACTTTCCTACAGCATTATTATTTATTACTACTACATTATTACTTAGGAAAGATTTTTACTCGACTTTGATGATTTCTATTCTATCCTTAATTGTTATGGCTTGATGTCTGAAGTAAATATTTATCGTTAAAATGTAATATGGAAGATGCTAATACATAGTTTATTTAAATTTTCTCCCCGTGTATAAATCGACCCGCGGGTCAGCTCTTGCAGTTGATGACGTCACCTCGTAATTGCCAAGACATTAATCAAACCATAATCAATTAAATTGAACACTGCGCCATGTGCCCAACTGCCCAGCTAATCTTATTGAGTGATTACTTGCAAGTAATGTAACCACTCGAGCGGGATTTACTCCACTTATCCCAGACACTATTACGCGAGCTCTCCAGTTGAACGAGGAAGCTTCTAGTCGCGATCAACGGACTCTCAGAATGTCTCAGATCACACAACGATATCTTGTATCGGGACGATCGGCCTCGGCAACACTCGGCACCGACGGCCACTTCAGTTAATACGTAACACGTATGAGAGGATTGAGGATGGACCGATGTGGAATTGGAGAATCGACACTGACAAGCTTCGGACGAGTCAATCCATTGAGAATTACCGGAGAAGTTGATCATGTCCGTTGTGGTAGTGTTCTTAACTCATTGTTCCCCGATGGTTGTCAACGCATTGCATTGAACAACGACGCCACATGTACAAAGATGACTAAACAGAGTGCGGTATAAACAACACGCGTTCGGACGTCCGTCCTAACAATGGGTGTTTATAAATGGTTCTCCGCGTGCCCCGCGAGCCCCGCCAGCCCCGCCAGCCCCGCTAGTGGAGCTACTACAATAAACTTAATGAGCAATAGATAATAGACTGGCTGCCGGTTACATTAAACAAACACTTCGCGCTACATCGTTCCTCGCTCGTACCTCAACGCGCCGTCTTGGCCTTCTGTGTTGTTACAATATACATATATTATAATCGCGGTAAATTCGTAAATGTATCTGCATTATTGTACCATTTGAAGCTACTAATATCATTAAATTATTACCTTTACCTAACCTAAATATGTAGATCTACGTTCTACTCTGTGATTATCTTACGAATTTACACAGATAAAATGCATGCGCCAACGGATAGGCCGAAGTGGCGATACATAAAGGTCTTTATGAACAAAGCTATTAGATCTGAAGCTAGCGGGTCTGAAGCGCTAGTGAACTAGCTTTGACTAGTGAAGCGCACTTCAGGGCTCCTACTGCGGGGACACGCGCGCCCTGCATCTGCATAGGGACCGGGAGACTGATACGACGGCTTGCAGAGTTACTAGTCGAATGGAATACATTGCAAGTAGGTATATTTGTACGGATTAGAAAATTAACGGATACGCAGACTAGTTATTATAAGGCTACTGCAGCCACTGATTCAGGGAACTAGTACGGTCTCCTACTAATAATAGTAATACTGATTCCTCCTCTTGCTGACAACTCGCTGACTCAATGAACTAACAAAAAACACAAAAACACATAATTATCATAAATCACAATCATAATACAGTTAAAAGATAATCGTTAATTTATGGATAGTGTCTAAAAAATCAGTATTTGAAATCAACAAAGTGATGAAGAGCGGTGGTAATACGGTGTTCACATTGTCACACATTCGGGTGCGATACGCTGTCAGTTATCAGCGGTGGGCAATATCAATAAATCATGCGGATAAGGCGCTGTAATTAAACGGCCGTCATCGATCACCGATAGCGTCGCCGTACATGTGTTACTGATAGCGGTGATAGCGGTGATAGCAGCTCCGTCCCGCTCCGTCCCGCTCCGTCCCGCACCACGCTGTACAATGGGACACAACTGCGCTTTGCTACTTCAATTTTATTATTATATGTATTGACTGTAGATTTAGCCAACTATGTGGTACTGGTCGACTCGTCACTGAGAAGTATTCAGCGTAACTCACGTTGCACATAGGCACATGGCTAAATAAAAGCAAATGAATCCAGAATCCAAATAACCAATTCGATTACAGCGGATTAGAGAGCTGAGATTCCAAACATCTCAATAGTTCGAAAACCACCCCCCAAAGTACCCCCAAACCAAAACCATTTTTAACCGGCTTCAAAAAAGGAGGAGGTATTCAATTCGACTGTATTTTTTTATGTTTGTTACCTCGGAACTTTCGACTGGGTGAACCGAACCGATTTTGATGATTCTTTTTTAATCGAAAGCTGGTGCTTGTCATGTGGTCCCACTTAAATTTAAGCGATATCTGACAAATAGTATTTTGAGTTATCCCAAATTTTGACGTCGATTATTTTTTGTCAAGCATTATTCATATGTAAGACACTTCACTTCAGTCCATATTGACACGGGCTCAACGACTGACTTGGAAACTGCAGCGCTAGTTTATTACAAGTACAGGATATGTGGAGACAATTCCACTTCACCGCAGACAAAAAAAACTGCAAAGGAAAGTTTCTATGTTCTAGTCGCTGCCGGGGAAAAGTGTGAGTACACTAGTTTTAATATTTGACCCAAATCAAAATAAACTAAAAAAACTGGAAAGCAAAGTTTGTAAGACGAATATACACAGATAGTCTGTAATGGAGATCGTCTGGAGAATAGCGGTAAATCTATCCATCTGTAAAATAATTTTAGAACATAATATTAGTAATAAATACCATCTGCGTTTATCATTATTATAGCACTAAATAATTGAAAAAATAAATAATTACTAGTACATCATTGTGTAAACGGCATTGACAAACCATTATTAATTTGTTGCGCGTAGTAACTGTCATACCAAAAAAAAATAAAGGTATCGCGAGTGTCCCGCCGCGAACGTTGGCTTGCGTTGCGTCCACTCAACTCGTCCCGATAAAGAACATTTTCGTACGAGATAACGTATCGCTTATCTCGCAATCTGGTACACGCTATACGTT
Source organism: Thymelicus sylvestris (assembly GCA_911387775.1). Taxonomy (NCBI): domain Eukaryota; kingdom Metazoa; phylum Arthropoda; class Insecta; order Lepidoptera; family Hesperiidae; genus Thymelicus; species Thymelicus sylvestris. Next base: position 16,223,990 of record OU426898.1, on the reverse strand, counting down.
GTAAGTCTTGTAACGCTCCACATTACAACTTAACAATATGTTCCACCAATAACCACCACAATTTGCACTTAGATAGTGCGCACCACGATAAATAAGTTAAGTAATAATGTGCAGCTCCCGACGCGACGTATCCAAAACTTCGTAATAAAAATATTCACTCACCCAAATACTTAGGTACACCCTGAATTATTTTTATTGTGTGTCACGCAAAGTTTGTTCGCCGGTAATGGTCATTACTAAATCACTAACAAGTGGTTTTGATTAAGTGTTCGCAAGTACAGATAAAACATATAGGTACAAATTATTCGTCGTTATCGTTATTCAATTGTTTTATACATACTTAGTTACGACTGTTCGCAGTTGAAAATTATTCATTATTTTAATTAAACGAAACTAAGTTAACTGACTGGAAATTAAGTTAAGCTATACAATAAAGTTGTGTTCGCGTCTTCGCGAGTCTCGTAAGCTCGTAAGCTTCCCGCTGTTAAACGCCGTGCAGTTTTTAAGTGTCATGCATAATAAGATGTAGCTCGAACATACCGTTGTCTGAGAATGTGGGGATATTCATTGACATTCTATAAGATGCTTCAGTTTTTATAACCCTCGGAGTAGTCTGAGATCCTGTTCAAAATAAAACGGCATTTAAAATCGTTTGCTTTGAGCATATTATGAAATTGAACAAATTTTAAATTCAGTATTCCAGATTTTTTTATGTAGGTACATTGAAAATAGAAGCTTTATTTTTATTCTATTTAATATTTTTGACACAAATCATACAATAAAATTCATTCACAAATTTTAATGATGTTCCTACAATAATTTCCTTTTTATTCATATTTAGAACACTACAGTCTACAATCCATTCATGACTGGATTGCGGTCAAAGTTTGAACAGTGAACGAATGTACAAGCCGATTGTAGGAACAAGTGGGAAGTTTCGCGAGAATGCACCAAAAAGATTAAACCGTAGGAGGTTTTTCTTTATAATTATAACTGCGCAACTACAATGCACAGCAATTGTGCTCTTCTGTTCTCGTACGTATTTGTTCTTTGTACCGACTTTGAATAAAGGAGCGAAGGCTCGTGTATAGCGTATAATGCGGCCCGAATTAAATCATAATATGAAAGTGATACTTTTATTTTTGTCTATAAACTTTTACCCGTAGGACAAAAAGGCTACAGCTGCTGCAGCTGCAGCTCAAGCTACAGCTGAAATAGATGTCAATTCTATTTCAAAACATTTCACAACTAAGGCTTCATTATAATATAACAATAGATGCAACAGATTGATTACGCAATCCATTTTATATAATTGACCTAACTTGACTTCTGTTCGCATTGTGGGTCTCACTGTCTTCCATTACGTATTCAGTGAATATAGATCCAATAATAAGCATACCATGATGTTGTAATTGCACTAGTCAGATGACAGAGAGATCTATTTCAATCAAAGACAATAATAAGCGAAATGATAGCGCCGAACACACGGCATCGGGATATTTTTTTTTCTGTCTCGTGAAGTCTTAACTGGGCATGCTGTCTTTATTTATAAATATGGAAACAAGGTAAAAGAAAGTAACCAAAAACGCTCTCTATAACGTAGCGAAATGATGTGTGTCCAACACGCATTCATTCAAAATGTAAGTCCTCTAGAGTCGTTTTGAATTTTGTATGAAAGGTTTTTCTAGTTTTAAAACACGCGAAGTGTCCTCGGCGAAATACTAGCGAATTTCCCCTTCTTTCTTCTTTCCCTTTATACCAGGTGCTTATTAATGAAATACGCGGCATTTTCGCAATCGCTCGATAGCCTGAGTCATGCGCGGATGAAATATTTATAAGCTGTTTATACTGTTGCCCTAAATACAGACTTTGTTAAGCCGCCCTCGGAAACTAACAATGACTTCTTAAAATAAGTCAAACAGGTTCTGTACAATAAAAATCATGTTTAAAAATGGAATATCGGCGTCAACCAGCCATTTGCAATGTGCAATTTAAATAAATCATTTGAAATTGGTTTTGTCGCTTTAAGTTATACATTCGAGATAAACTTAAGTGTTAATATCGCGAGCAGATTTATTAACGTGATGCGATATACATATTATTTTCCCGCAAGCAAGCGCGAGGACCAATATTGTCGAAATAATCCCGACCCGACACTGCACGCGGACACGTATTTTCGTTGTAACCACTATTAGCTGGAGATGCGTTCTTCAAACACACCTAAAGGAATCTAAAGAGCAGCACGCTAAGGTTCATTACGCTGTGGAGCGGCAAATTCGCCAAGGATCGATTATTTGAACAAACAAGCTTGGTAATAAATCATCCACCCTGGGTTACCTGCTAGGGATCGATACGAAAAAAAGGTCCCCGTCCCGAAACAAAAGGGAGTGAGTGACATTTGTAACTTGTATTGTAACGTCTCGCCCGCGTTCCTAGATATAATTCAAAATTTGTTGCCACATGCTTTATTCCATAATGTCCAGGTTCTATTTACCTTTCCACATTAGTTCGGTATTTAACTTCAATACCTTCTTAATATTTGGTACCAATTGGGAACAAAAATACTTTCTGATATCCACATCCGTTACGTTACCGATACGATATTAATCAGATTTTTGTCGTAACTCATAGATTTAAATTTTGGTATTTTAAACGAGAGCAATGAACACGATCACATCAACACTGGCCATTGAATGTTAAACATATTATAACCTTAATTTTCATATAGACAGTTGTCATCTTCAAACATAAATGTTTTGTCTTTTCATTTCGTTTACAATTTGACAAGTAACGTTTTATTTTGAGCTCCGCACAAACAATGAGCTCTCCGCTAAAGTCTTTTGTTATGTTTCTTGTTGACTTTTACGAAGTACAAAAGTTTTTTCCGTAGCCTTTACATGAAATATTTTGCTCAAAATATTCCTTTTGACAAAAGTGGGCCAGTGGAATTTAATGTTTGACACAACACTTTAGTATTTAACAAACGTCTGAAGATCGAGTACCCTACAGAAATCCCCCAGACCTTTGGGGAACGATGACAAAAACTTGCAGAAATGTTCCGAACTTCAAATTACTTACCGTCCTAATTTTATTGCTCATTTAAAATCACTTTTGGAAACACCTTCGTTTTGTTTTAAATGTTTAATTGCTATTATATTATATGTATACCGCAGTAATAGCGTCCTTTTTGTCCTAACTTAATTCTATACTTCATTGTTGTGCCTAAAATTTGAAAACATTTCTGATAAATAAGTGTTTGGCTTAATTCATCATTTCATCAGAGAATTGCTACAATAATGATTATTATAGTAATACTAGCTACCCGGACAGACTTCGTTCTGTCAAAAGTAAAAAAAAAAATAAAAAAAAATTTTGGGGTGGACCACCCTTAACATTTAGGGGAATGAAAAATAGACGTTGTCCGATTCTCCACCCTAGCCAATATGCACGCTAAGATTCACGAAAATCGGTCGAGCCGTTTCGGAGGAGTTCAACTTCTAACACCGTGACACGAGAATTTTATATTCAGAAATAGCTATTATGATGGATTGCATTTACTACAAGGTGCAATGGATCTGAGAAGAAATCAGCAATATATGTTGTACTTACACTTCCTTATAATCTGCCTGAATCCAAATCCCAAATTATATCCCGCCTGAATATACTCTATCCACATAATTTGCATTCAGTCCACCTAATTCAAAGTCTCATCTTGTCAGACCTACTCATATAAGTGTTTGGTCACGAACTCACGAACTACCACGCTAGCAGCGTTGTAAGTGATAAATGAGCACTCAGTCTATTGCGAACTAAATCCATTTAAAGTTTATATTGGTATAAATGATAGCATCGGAGTGTCGGGAAGGTCCGCCCGCTCAAACTCCCTAACTAAAAAATTAGTTGTAATGCCTCGGCTGATGGCGGTGGAGCGGAGTCTCGAGCCTCAGCTCGGATCCGAGACAGCGGACTTCGCAGCTTCGGTCATCGCTTCTGGTTGCGAACGTCCAAACTTGTTCAAACTAAGCTTAGATTAGTTTAACGATTAAGAACTAAGAACTAATCTGGATCCAAATGCTCGTCCTTTTTTCGTTTTACTGAAAACAATGGTCAGAAGATAGAGGCTGACCGACTGGTCAGAAGACAGATGGCTGACCGGATTATGTTAAAGTAATTATGAGTTGTTCATTAACTTATATATTACTTCATTATTCTGTCTTGTCTTTTAAAAATTATACAACTACTGTCACCTGCGTCAGCGATAATTTATAAATAACATTTTGTATTGAATTTGGTACATAAATCAATTCTCTTTCGTTGGTATTGTTCGTATTCAGTTACAATTTTACCTATTCAGAGCCAACGTTCTATTTGTATTGCATGACGAAATATTTTCGTAAACTACTTAAAATTAGTTAATTATAATGTTTATTGTTAAGACTACTGTAAACGCGTACTTGTTGTTGTTATTTGCTATTTTGCAGACATCTTTTATGTTCTGCGTTTGCCGTCTTTTGTTTACTGGCCGGCATTTTTATTCGCAAATCTGCTCTATGAATAATATTTATTTTATAGTCGCAATAACTTGAATACGAATAAAAATGCACAGTTGACGTCGTCGGTACACTTAATATTAGTAAATGCTTAATAGTATACCATAATAAACCGTAGATATATCACTTAAATCACACAAACATTAAACTCCTTTATCAACCTGGCAGAAGTCTAACGGCCGGTCTCAATAATGTACTAACAGATGGAAGGCTGTGAAAAGGGCTACCATTAGTATGTTATCTGTCATATTTGTCAATTTTTGCCTCTGAAAAATTGACAAATATGACAGATGACAGCCCTATCCACAGTCTTCCATCTGTTAGTACAATATTGAGACCGGCCGTAAGACAGCATTAACTCCTGAAAAATGATTTATAAGTGGTGCTTGTCGCGTCTTTCCGTGTCAAGTGTCAAAAGGGAGATTGTTTGGTGAAGTGGAAAATGATTGAAAATCTTGACCCAGTGGATTAAGTTAGGCGAGGACCTAAATTAAAGTCGCGCGACCCGCCGACAACATGGCGACTGATTGCCAATTTGATCGCGACATCGCGAGCCAATCTCGAACGCTTTGATACTAGTGTAAACAAAGTACTGAATTATGATCACTCTTATAATTGTGTATTATTGTATTAAAAGGAGGTACTTTGGAATTGATAAGCAGTAATGGAAGTTGTGTAGAAAGTACTCTTGAACTGAAGTGGTAAACATAGATTAAATCTCATAATATGATTAATATGTCTCGTATGTTTTATGATAGTCCAACGGTTTAGCTAGTGAAAATGCATAATACTTAGTGTATGCAGCCAGTAAATATAGTTGAGATATATGAAATGTCAATGAAATTCATATAAACAAATTAAGGAAAAGATAAGAGACGGAGTATGCAGATTCAGATAATTATATTCGAATAAAGCATTGAGCTACGTTCCGCGATTAGGTTCTCGGACGGTGCGAACTCCTTAATACCATATGACTTTAGTAGACTTGGTAAGTGGTCATCGTCGTCAATGGAACGGACGCGGACATAATACAGTAATACCAAAGGCTTCTTGCTGATGCAAAGGCTGTTAAACACTGTTAAAACGTATACCAAAATATTCATTGTGTATTTACTTATGTTCACCGTCCACCTCTGGATATTGCATGATTCATGATAGTGTCCATTGTGAACGCTAGGGCCATGATTCATCCGCGCAGGCCACAGCCTCAGCCGCTGCTCTCGCGTCTCGCGGACTGCGTTACGTGATTAGTATCGCGTGCGCCGTGCGCTAATCTCGGACACTCCCAGACACACACTCGCACGTATAACATACACACACGAACTTCCTTGCAGGGATGTTTAATGCTAACACACGCGACGTAGTATTCTCGATATAATGGTGTACTGTTTTGTAATTACGCTACGATGATCAGGGCATAGATGTAGTACGTATAGATTCAGCCACTGCGTGGCCGCACATGAGATAGAGAATTTACTTTTCTTTGTGGTTATTTTAATAGAAATATAACCCAGAATACTGCTACCCACTATCGTCCTCAAACTTATATACTTAAACTTACTACGATTTTCTGCTTGAAAATCAAACTGAAACTTTATCTCCAAATAGCCAGCTCACTCTTCATTGTTTGTCACAACTTACACATTGTTTGCACTTGTGACAAACAATAATAATCATATTTTTTAATAATATTATATAATCGGCCACGGTGATGGGGACAAAAATAATATTTTTGTCTCTGACTTTCACGTAGATTTTGTAACTAATGGTCTCGCTCTGTCAAATGAACCAGTAGATTCTCCTTCTAAATCTATGGATAAGGAACTAGACCAGAAGCTGGTCTCTGTTTAGCTGGCTGCTGTGATGATATAATACTGAGACAATATTTAATTTATCGACTCATTGATGATAAGTTTAGAAGTTATTGCAGTGATAGCAGGACTGCCTTTTAATCATACGAGAAACTTTCAGTAGTATGTCTAGTCTCTTGCTTTAGTAAAGGACATGCATGCTATTGTATTTCTTACGATGTTTTACAGTCATAATGCCCTTAACGATTTGTGAACATTTCACTCAACTAAACGAATCTCTTGCTGAAAGAAACTTGGATGAGTCTTGAAACTTGAATTTAACAAAAGTCTTCTGAGTTTACGTATAAAAAGCAGGAAAATCCTTTACATTTTTGACCCAAATAATTACTACTGCCATTAAGGAGTTTAGTTTTAAGATAGTAATGAGTCTTCTTTGGCTGAAATCTGACGAACATCCTAAATCGTCAGAGGTTTAGCATAAAGTGCTTAGCGTACGTCTGTCGTGTGTGGTCTGAATGCCACTCGTTACCACGCTTTCAGTGCTTCCTTCGACTTCTGAAACAAACAGCCCGACGCGGCTTAAACTTGCAGTATTCGACGTGAATAATTGCGCAGGATTTTAAAAGTATGTAAATATTGTCAGCATTTAGTGACTCAATTTAATAAAATTCCCACACATAGATGTGATTAGCTACCAGCAATGTTCTGCCAGCCAAGTTGTGTGAGCATTGTTTAATTTTCGCCGTTTATCTCTCACTTACGTATAGCTGCGTCTCACACAGGAGTCACGGCACGGAGACGAAATCTCTGTTTTTCTTTTGCGAACTGGCTCAGACTGACTCCCTCAGCTAGCTCGCTGGTGTTAAAGTATATACCTAGTACTTAATGTTCTGCTAAACAATACGCTAGGTATTGTGTACTTTTTAACGTGGACGCTTCTACAGTCCAAGAGCTAACTACTTCCCATGGATTACAAATATGTAGTACCTACCTATCTGTCTCCTAGGCAACTTTTTTACTCCTCTATCTCACATTATAATAAAAGCAATGTAGTTCGAACAATAATAGCAAAAAACACACGACTGGTCAGAGTGGCGCATGGCGGACTGGCTTGTGGTCGCCGGGTGAGTGGTGAGTGACCTACAAAACGACAAAGGCCGGAGCAAAAACGCCTACATTGCGTTTAGCATTCACTAAGAGCGCTTCGTCACGGATTTTCTTACATTCTATTCAATTAAACTTCAACTGAAAACTGAAAATGAATTGTTCTGAACGTCTTGAAGATTTCATTTTGCTGTGGAACGTCTCAAGCGTTCGTCGTGCTGTGTAGATGACATTCGAACAGTACGAACTCCCATAATGGGTTGTATCCTGAGCTAAACGTTGTGAAATAAATCCAGGTCACAAAATCATATCGAAATCGTTAGTTGACGTACAGTGCGAGCATTTTTATCGGCGGCGTAAGTAAAACAAACAGACGTAAAAGAACCACCGTTTTCGATATCCACCTTCCCCATTCACCTCATCTCCCCTTCCGAATGCAATAGAACTGGCCCCTCTCGCCGCTGACTGCAAATCATATCAATTATAATGCGTTTGATCACCGGCTCTTGCCCTTCAGTACCCCGCTTGTCGCCCTGTGTCCTGCACCCTGCACCCTGCACCCTGCACCCTGCACCCTGCACCCTGCACCCTGCGCCCTGCGCGCGGCCGTCACACAATGATCGCTGACTAATTGTGGAACGAACGTAAATAATATGGCTCACGGATCACGATACACGTAAATTACTGTCATAAGAATCGGTCGCTTCAACGTCGGATCAATGGAAATGTTTCGATGACAAATCAAATTCACATCACGACAACCACATAAAAGTGTTGGTTCTACCAAATATATTTTTTATATCCTATTGTAGGAAATAAATAAAATAACATTAACTAAATATGAAATACAGTAAAAAGAATAAATAATTTCGTTACGAATTCAGTCACAACTAACAACATTACCAACACTAAAATATAGGTAGTGTACTTTTCTATTTAGCATCGCAAGATGTTTGGGCTATGGAGGCTGTGGAGATAAACGAGCAACTACGAGCTGCATAATAAACGTACTGTTATAAAAATGCGGGATGGCAGAGCGACACTCAAGAAGACTTTGCTAATCATTAAATGTAGAAAAAATACTCGGGGTAATGTCGGCGTGTGGTTACAGTCTTAGTATTTAATCTGCGCCTGGAGGGACGCTCGCTCGTCGCATACACACACGGGCCCTAGGGGCCCCGCGGGGGCCGGGGCCACGGGACGCAGGGACACACAGGACATGGCGAGCTTTGCATTTGTACGTTTTTAAAAGACCCCTACAATCAACACGTTTCCATTCACACACAGATTATTTAAACGATAAACGTACGATCAACCCTTCCGCCTTTCAGTAAACGTACTCGACATTTCGACGCATCGGAAAATCAGAATCGCTCTACGTGAAAGTCGTCATTGAAACCGTTTATAAAATTTGGCATAAAATATTTAAATGTAGCTCTTTTCTTTTTTCGTTTGAATAAAACAATGGCCGTTGGAAAGAAAATAAAACAAAGGTTTGTGTTCTCCACGGCAGTCTGCGCACTCCGCACCGCACTCCGCTCTCCGCTCCGCACTCCGCACCGAACGTGCAATCACCGCAACATTAGCTGTACGCGGAATTGAGTTCGTAAAACTTCTATTTTTACGATTTGCACAGGAATTTAGAAAGGCGAATAAAATATTGTGAACTTATTGTGCTCACTCCGAGAAATTGTTCTTCGTGGGTTTCCTTGAAAAGAAACTATGAAAAAACAAAAGTTAGTGTGCTTGAGAAAGTCACAAACTCTTGATTACTCATAGTCTATAAAGAATATAGGTTCGTAGTTTTAATTTTAAGTAATCCAGCCTACTGTACATCTAGTCATATTCATGACTATAATAGTTTTCTCATTGATAACTGGACCGAACTTTTTTCACACATAACTAAAGCCAATAATAACTATTCAATAAGATATTACGTTTCCCTCTTCCGTTGTTGTCACTTTCAATTGTATTTCAACAATTAAGAATCTGTTCTTAGGCTTAAAGCAGTACCTAATAATAATTAGGTTTAAGCGTGTTTTATTGGGTTAAAAATTTTCAAAACCAATAGTGACAAAACTTTTGGTGTACAGGACCTACGAGTAGGTACGTTATAATTTCGATTAAATCTCCAGTAGATAGTACTCTTAAAAGAACTGCAGCTTATTAAACCCCTAGTAGTAGCAAGTAGGAATTATATGGATAACAAGTGGGTCGGCTATCAGAACAGTTAGCAGATTACCCTACGCGTAATTTTCTGTACAAGTTTTAGATACAAAACCACACCACAAGCGAATTTAAGCCTTTCCGTATATAGCATTTAATGTGAGACGTTTAGAAAGAGGCTTACGAATGAAAGTGTAGCGTCAAGATTGCGAGAGTCCAGTACCGTCAGTTGTCGTGCATTACAATATGTAATGAGGCGCGACACCTGTGTGTCGACTGTCGCCGACTGCCGCCACTTGCGGCTCAATGGACATGTCGCTTGTGAGAGTCAACGACATTCTCCCTCCGGCCTCCAGCCACCGCCGCGGCGCCGCTACCCTCCCAGCCCCGACCTCACCGAATTAATATTACGTCTACTACTGTACACTGTACACTCGCGCTCCTTAACCTCCGCTGTGTTTGTGTGGTACATTGCTCAGGCACGTCAATGAAACTCATCACTATTTAATTTAAACCCCTTTTTATATGACTTCGAGAAGTCTTTAGTTGTAGGTACTATGCATTTACGATGAACGGGCAAAATTGTCTAAAATTATGATGGGCGTAAATTTTCCTACACTATCGAACAGCATCTTATTCAATAAATTACTAGAAAAAACTACATACTAGTTGGAAATTGGCTCATATAAAATCTCAGGTAAGCGAGATAAGGGGTGATCGGAAGTGGCCGGACCGCATTTTCCTCTATCGCATAAAAATTACAGATCACGAGCCAACCAGTGGCGGCTGGTGGATCCTAGAAGTGGTGGTGCACTGTATCAGCGTATTTTTATTTTTAATTAACGACTACCAAAGAACGATTATGATTCTCGCGCGTAGACCTTCTAAACGGCTGGATAGATTTGTATAGTTATATTCGTCTTAAAAGTGTCCTTATATGACTGTTTGAAAAATAATCCTGCCGATTTTAATTCCAATTTTTGTTGAAAAGTTTTATTTTCTAAAATAATTTAGCTTCCAAAATGGTCGATGTTGAAGTTAATACTCATTTTCACAGCTATTTACTCACACACAATGTCCCACAATTCAGTAACTATAATATTATAATACTGAAAATCCTTGCAGAATCTAAACAAACGCAACTCCTTTTAGCTACCACAGAGTACTTAGGTAATCACTATGTTAGCTACTACGAGTAAAAGCGCGGGGCGCCCCGCGGCCGGGCGTAGCGCGCGCGATTTTCGTGAATTCCGCTCGGTAATCTTCGGTTCGCTGGTGCGGCGCTCAAAAACGTCATAATTCGCCGTACATTTTCTATTGAACTAGCTCTGTCTCACGCGCCAGGCGTTTTCGGTTGCATCTCATAGAAGTTGTATGAGCATTCGCCGTGCGCTTTGGCTAGCGCACCGTAAACCATTTTACAGCGATTTTCGCGATAATGAGTCTTAATACTTTGTTAAAGAGCTTAAATTGGTTCATCATAATTTCGTTAATATTGAATAGATCGTTAATCAGACACTATTAAACATTTTTTGTTTTATTTTTCTGAACATAAAAATCTGGCAGTTCGGCGCACGAGTGCACTTAAAGTACAGCCGCCCCTGGAGCCAACTGCCAAGTATGGATCCCGTAATGACAGTGGACTGCAGGGTTCATTCCACTGCGGTCCACTTGCTCCCCTGTTGTCGACTATATCCAAATGTTAACTTGTTTGTATCTCTTATTAAAACTTTAATATTTATAAAGTTATGTCGCTTGCCAATTTTATATTAATTTCGACTTAAAATGAAGATGGAGATTAGAACAAACTTAGCTGTAATGTTCAAACTTCAAAAACACCGACCCAATTAAATTTTCGGCCTGTACCGCTGACTGTATCATTTTGACGCAAGAAAAGGAGGATTCCAGATATGTACCATTGAAATAGAGGAGGAAATATTACCGTGGGCATTAAACACCTATGAAATATGTGATACCACAAATGACACGTCACGCGACAAATCATTCGCACGTTTACGACGCAAGTCGCACGGTCGCATGCGGGTGCGGCCGCGGACCGCAAACGCAAACAACAATAATTCTCAGTGTTACAGAGTTAAAGTCAAGTGCGAGCTCGAGCGTACCACAATGTATATAATTGCTTCGCAGCACGGCGCGAGCTCAAGAAAACATTACAGAAATTACTGCGCATTTCAAATTCAAATTTTATTCTACAACTGTGTGTAAACAGATCTTTACTTTCAATAACCCGCACTGCCACTTGAAATCTGCATGGTCATTAAAGTTCCCTTCTTTATTCTACGTATAAACATGCAAATTAGTGTTGCAGGTTTAGATGATTGATCTGCTTCGCCAGTTTCTAGAAAATCAAAAACAAAAAACGTTTTACATGTAGGTGTATCCTCATTACCGTTTCACGCTATCCCTTTGTTGGCTTCTAAGTCTTTACAAAATATACGTGTGAAGAAACTGAGTCATAATCTACAAGTGTTTATAACGCTATTTTCTTTCTAAGCAAAAAGCGTTTGTAACACGCACTTAATTACAAAAAAAATGTCTGCAAAGTCGGTTTACGGACGGTAGTGTAACGTGACAACGTCATTACAAAACATTGATGAAATGATTGCATACTTTTATAGATAAAATTGAGACAATGAGTCATGGTTTTTCGTGCGTGCACCCGGCGTTCATCGTTTTAATAGACGTTATCACGTCAAAACAAAATGTTTTTAACCACACAGTGCTTTGCCGAATTTCAAACTGTTCTTATTATTGTTAAATGATTGGTATTTATATTTTTTGTGTTTTAATTTATGATCTAGATATTTGTCCCAGTTTAGCCTCAATCGGCGTGCGGTGGACACTGGGCCGTCATCAATCACGCTGCAATCAGCTCCGGCAAGGTCCGCTCGCGTTATCCGCGCGATTTCCGTGAAATCACTGTGTTCAATTATGATTTATCAAAGCTCGGCTGCCACTCGCTAATCTACCGGCACAAGGACAAACCACGTCTTCTGGTCGGATTTGCGTGTCGCTTTCCCTTTGTACTCTGTTTGGTAATTCGTTAATCCTTTGACAAATGAGGTTTACTACGACGTTCGTATTCATATGCATACAGGTTGTTTTACAACTTCCCGCGGTAGACCTGCGCACCGAGTGGCAGTGTCTGCGAATAACAATACACGACCCTCGACATGCGGCGGCAACGACACGATCTGTCAACCAGAATCGAATTTGCCCTACCCCTATCCATCCACGAGTTTTGTCAACACTTACAAATTAAAGGCCCTAAGAAGGCATTTGAATTTATACATCGCGGCATCGGTACGAATCCATCGTGTCAACACGGGTCAGTCGGAGATTTATTAGGTTTTTACTATGTATTAGGTTACATTGCAACTGTCTGAAACCAACATGCAATAAATGTTTCTAAATATTATGTATTTCTAAAATTACGAGATGCTTGCCTGTGAAGCGAGAAGTCTCAGGTTCGACTTCCGGCCTGGGCAGATTTATTTATGACGCATAAATATTTATTCCGGTTGTGAGTATTACTAATGTGTAATTTTATAGGTCCATTTTGTACACAGTTACACCAAGTATTGGATTGGCAGACGCGTCTGATTGTCAAGAACAATGAGTGTTATGTATCTGCCTCTCATCCGTAGCCGTGGACCGTGAATTCCGGCGTCTAAAGATCAATACTAAGATTACTAAGACGATGCGATCAAATTACACTTTGGCCTCGCTCAAACGAAGTGATTGGCAAGTCATTAATATTTAATTCTATACCTAAGTTTCAACTGCCCACGTCATATTTCAAGTATATAGTTAAACTTGCCCAGAAGTAGATTATACATGATCCTCCGTTCGAGCAGAATTTTCTTTTTCCCAAGAAAGTTCCATTTCCCCATTTTGTTTAAGCCCACGATTTACATCACCCCTATATTATTAGCCCATCTGAATCAAACTGTTCGTTGGCACCCATGCGCCATATACCCAGCAATAATTGCTCATTGTGCTACACATAACATCTATCGATCGTAATATAACTCGCGAGCTTAATGATTTGCGAGCTAAAACCGTTTACAATACGTAGCTCAATCACATTTTCCCGGAACGTGGCCGCCCCGGCCGGTACCAGCGAGCGCTAATAGTCTACTCGATAAGTTCAAAATGGTTGAAATTAGAGATACTGCTCTTAAAAATACGTGCGATAGCTCATTCTGTTCGGAATGATGTCTAGAAAAATGTTTCGGAAGCGTTTACCAGCACGTAAAAAATTGCAAAAGTTATTGACAAAATAAAGTTGAAAAAAAAAAGTATTTTGTTTTTGGTAATCACTTCGAAACTATTAATATTTAAGAAATTTTAAAACAAGATTCTTAAAGTAGAGGAAATTTCCAAACAATGACTCGCGACTCTCGGAACTCTATCTCCATTATTTATAACTTTAATTTAACGCTGAAAATGGGTCTCCACGCTGCATTTTTAGGTTGCGCGTGCGGCGTCAAAACCGAGTTCGTCACACTCAATAATTTTTTAAGGTATTGAGGCGTGATACGGAAGTTTATCATATACTCACGTATTATCGATATTATCACGCTCTTATTTAATGATTAATAAACATAATTTGTTAAGATTAATTAAGCTAGCATAAGCAATCTAGTCACGTCCATGTACGATATAAATAGTGTTTAATAAAGCAAATGATGGGAAGTCTCACTCGACACCTAACTGTGGTTGAATACTTATTCTCGGAGATACTCTCTCCGAGACTGCCCTCTCCATGGCTACGGCGTAACTCTGCTCAAAACCGCAACCTATCCGCTGCTGGACCCTGGTCCTCAAATGGCGACACTTGGCCCCACATCACATGGCGACCCTTGCCTAAAGAACTTGGACGGCGTCACCCCTGCCTAAAGAACTTGGACGGCGTCACCCCCGCTTAAAGAACTTGGACGGCGTCGCTCCCGCTTAAAGAACTTGGACGGCGTCACCCCCATATCACATGGCTGCTAAAGGAACTTGGACGGCGTTGGCAAGAATCGTGGACGGCGCGACGTTGAACCCTGGTGAGAAGCATGGATGGCGTTACCTCTGCAGAGGAATTTGATCAGTAATCCAAAAACGAGATGGTCCGAGCTTCGTCCGAGGAGGTTGTAATAGCGCAGACTGCGTCGTGAGAAGTGAATGCTGCACTTTGATCGGAGATGTCACATCGGCTGGATCCAAGCAAGAAATAACCCGGACTACGCAGAGCAAGATTCAGCACACGGCATGAGTTACGTGAGTCAAATGTCTGTAATTTAACTCTTATTGTATTTGTATTTTTGTAATTTTTTTTTTTCTTTCTTTATGTTGTAAAATGTGCACGATGGTATAAACATTTAAATGGAAATAGAGCTCACGTCGTTATATATTAGATTAAAATTGTTAAGAGAATATATTGTTAAGTTAGGACCCAGCAGGAGGTCGGGAAAAAATTTTGATGATAAAATTAGCGAAGCCAGAGCTATCTATAACCGATATAAATTAATTATTAAAGATACGGTTAAGTTCTCGGAGGAGTTAGCACTATTAATCGAGAAAATCGAGGGATTATATAAAAAAAATTATTGTTTTCGAGACACCGGCAGAAATCATGGCGTCAGAAAAGTTTTGTCTTAAAACGGCGGTCAGCTTGCTGCCAAAAATGAGCGGTAGTGAACAAGTAACTCTGGACCTAATAGACGCAATATCATTATACGATTC
The DNA here is from genome assembly GCA_911387775.1 of Thymelicus sylvestris. Taxonomy (NCBI): domain Eukaryota; kingdom Metazoa; phylum Arthropoda; class Insecta; order Lepidoptera; family Hesperiidae; genus Thymelicus; species Thymelicus sylvestris. Next base: position 16,208,605 of record OU426898.1, on the reverse strand, counting down.
AATGTTAGGAGCGGACGATAAGGGGAAACTTATAAAGTTCGTGCTCACCACACGGCTCAACCAGGGAGCTAAAATGCGTTTATCGTCTAGCTACTCGACGGTTGCTACACTTATAGCGGATATGAGGACGCATTTGCTTACCTCAAAATCGGATGTCGCTATACAGGCTAAGCTCGCACGTGTTAGGCAGGACCATAGAACGATTAGTGATTACGGCTCGGAAATAGAGAGATTGATGGTGGATTTAACCATCTGCCAGGCCGGGGAGAATGAAGAGGCCCTTAAGGTCTTAAGTCCCTTGAACGAGAAATTAGCAGTGAGAAAATTCGCGGACGGGCTGCGTAACCAGCGTCTAGGAACCATAATTACGGCTAGGAACATAACATCGTTAAAGGATGCGATCAGAGTGGCAGAGGATGAGAATTGTGCTTCTTCTGCTCCATCTGGATCATGCATGGCTTTCCGAGACAATTATAAGCTGTATAGGAATAAGAGAAATAATAATGGTTTTCGTGTGTCTAATAATTCTAATTACAATCACGCGCAGCAGAGATCAGCGGTTGAGCGTACGTGTAAAAATGCAAATCGTAGTTGGTATTATAATAACACGCGCGGTCGTGCTCAGAGAAACAATAATTTTCGAGGACCGCATGGTCAGCAAAACCGTAAGCAGGTAGCATGCATTGTGCAAGATTCGCAAGGCCGTGACTCGAATGCAAGGTCAGGTTCAGAATGTAATGCAGGTCAGTTTTTTCGAGTCTAAGCATATTTTAGCTTGTAATAGTATTAACTGGGTTAATTTCTTAGTAAATAACTTATATTCAGAATGGTTAGTAGATACTGGCGCGTCGTTGTCTGCAATAAAGAATAGTTTTTTTAAGAATAGTTCGTTGAGTTCAAAGATAGTTAAGGATGAATTAATAATTGACGGTGTAGGAGGTAAATTAAAAGCTATAGGTTACGTTTATTTAAAGCTAGAATTTAAACAATTTTCCTTTATGCATAAGTTTTATATTTTTGATGATTTACCGTGTAGAGCAATTGGTATTTTAGGTCAAGACTTTTTGCAGAAATATAGAGGTGTTATAGATTTTTCAGAGAATAAGTTATCTCTTCAACAACGGGGACAATTAGTTTCGATTCCTTTAAAGTGTTATAATTATTCTTTAACCATTTCACCGCGTTGCGAAGTGATAAAGTATTTACCTGTCAATAGAGTAGAGGATTGTGTTGTTATGAGAAAGGAATTGCAAAAGGGTGTTTTTTTGGCTAATAGCTTAGTTAGACCTAAACACGGAATGGTACCCGTTAGAATATTAAATACAACGTCAGAAGAGGTAGAGTGTGACTTAACGAATGTAGATATTAATCCGTTATGTGAATATAATTATTGTTCTTTTGCGGAACCAGAGAAAAGCGTTGAACGCATTAAGAAAATATTTTCTCTTCTCCAACTCGATTATTTGAATGATGAAGAACGATTGAGTATTGAGCAAATTTGTGCAAAATTTCCAGATATATTCCATATTCCAGGAGACAAGTTATCAGTCACAAATGTGTATGAACAGTCGATAAGATTAAAGGAAAATATTACTCCAGTCTATAGGAAACCGTATAGGATACCTTTTGTTCAGAAAAAGGAAGTTGATAGGCAGGTACAGGAAATGTTAGAGAATGATATAATTGAGGAGACCGTGAGTGAGTGGTCGAGTCCTATATTGATTGTACCTAAGAAAGCGGATAGGAACGGAGAAAAGAAGTGGCGTGTAGTGGTGGACTACAGGCAGTTGAATGAGAGAATTCTGGATGACAAATTTCCTTTACCCAACATTAACGAAATTTTAGATTCATTATCCGGTGCTATGTATTTTAGTCACTGTGATTTATCCCAATCGTATTACCAATGTAGTTTGGATGAGCAAAGTAGGAAGTACACATCTTTTACAACAGATAAAGGTCAATTTCAAATGCGAAGGTTACCAATGGGGCTCAAGATTAGTCCTAGTTCATTCAGTAGAATGATGACAGTAGCTATGTCTGGATTAAATTATGACAAATGCTTAATTTATTTGGATGACTTAATAATTTTTGGTCGAAACTTAGATGAACATAACCGTAATCTTTTGTCTATTTTTTCACGATTAAGAAAAGTTAATCTTAAGCTAAACCCTACAAAATGTGAATTTTTAAAGAAACAAATTCTTTACTTAGGTCACATTATCTCATCTGAAGGCATTTTACCAGATCCGGAGAAGGTTGTGGCAATAAAAAATTATCCGCGACCCTCCACTGGTGACGAAGTAAAACGTTTTATAGCATTTGCAAATTACTATAGAAAATTTATTCCTAATTTTGCTAATATGGTAATACCGATGAATATGTTGTGTAAAAGAAATGTTGTGTTTAATTGGACGGAAGAATGTGAAAAATCATTTTTACTGTTGAAAGATGCATTAATGAATCCTCCAATATTAGATTTTCCAGATTTTTCTGAAAGTAACACATTTACGTTACAAACTGATAGTTCAGGATATGCGATAGGAAGTGTATTGTGTAATGGGAACGGGAAACCCGTTGCATATGCTAGTAGGTCTTTAGGAAAAAGTGAGTTAAATTATCCTATAATAGAGAAAGAGTTGTTAGCTATAGTTTGGTCAGTTAAGTATTTTAGACCCTATTTATATGGTAGGAAGTTCGTTGTAAAAACGGATCATAGACCTCTTTTGTATTTATTTAATATGACTGATCCTTCAAGTAGATTAACTAAGTTTCGTTTATGTTTAGAGGAGTATGACTTCGAGGTAGAATATATAAAAGGAAAAGAAAATGTTTTGGCAGACGCATTGTCTAGAATAGTGATTTCAAGTGATGACTTGAAAACAATGCACGAGAAAAGTATCTCAGTTATGACACGAGCTCAATGTCGTTTACAGTCACAGTCAAAGAATTCGGATATTCGTGGTAAAGACTCTTCGGTTAGTAGGACTGATCACCCTAGAATCGTAGAAGTTCTTAAGAAGGAGAAAAAAGATATTGAAGTACTTCAGATAGGTAAAGATAAGTGGAAAAAGTTGTTACGTAACAAGGAATATACTAAAATATTTTCAAAGTCGCGCAAGTTATTGTATGTGCCTGAAAACTCGAGTATTTATGTAAACTATGATTCTTTATCGGCATCATCGCGAGACGAGTTGTCGAAGGAAATAGTAACATTTTGTATTGAAAAAGGCATAAAAGAAGTAATCATTGTGAAAAATCGTTATAACGAATGTATGATTAGAAGAATGGCGGAATATTTAAAAGATAATAGCAATCTGCACATATCAGATTTTAAAGTGTGTGTAGTGGCAGGAGTACATAGAGTACAAGATCCTGATGAAAAAAAGGTCATTATGAATGATTTTCATATTTTACCCACAAGTGGACATACGGGTATACGTAGAATGGTTAGTAATATAAAGAAATATTATTACTGGCCATCTCTCGAAAAAGATGTTACAGACTATGTACGTAAGTGTAGTAAGTGTCAAAAACAAAAGTTTCACAGAAACGTTAAGGAACCAATGACCATTACTACAACAGCATCAACATCTTTTGAAAAAGTTTACTTGGATATAGTAGGTCCATTGGATAAGGACGTAAATGGAAATGTGTATGTATTAACGCTACAATGCGAACTTACGAAATTCGTGGAAGCTTATCCGTTAAAAAATAAATCTGCAAATGAAGTAGCAAAAGCGTTAGCAGAGAATTTTATTCTGAGGTTCGGTGTACCTCAAAGTATAGCTACAGATAGGGGTTCGGAATTCATTTCTAACGTTATGGTAGAACTTTGCAATCTCTTAGGCATCAGTAAAACAATATCCGCTGCGTATCGTCATGAAAGTATCGGTTCGTTAGAAAACGCTCATAAAACTCTAGGTGCATATTTGAGAATACAAACTAATAACAATACATCAGCATGGAGTTCTTGGATTCCGTATTGGTGTTTTTCTTACAACACAACAGTGCATACTGCAACCAAATATACGCCTTATGAGTTAGTTTTTCGGGAAAACATGTAGGTTACCAGCAAATTTTCAGAATGAAACCGTAGAACCATTGTATAATTTTGACGATTATCCTTTGGAGTTTAAATATCGATTACAGAGAGCTCAGGCGGATGCTAAGAAGAATGTCATTGCTAGTAAGATTGCAAGAAAAGAATTGTACGATAAAAACATTAACCCTGTAAAATATAAAGAGGGAGACTTAATTTTAGTTAGGAATGAAATTGGAAGTAAATTAGATGGTATATATAAGGGACCCTATGAGGTCATAAAAGACGAATCACCTAATGTAAAAATTAAATATAAAAATAGAATAGATACTATACATAAGAATAGAACTAAATTATATTGTAATAATAATTAATGTTTTCATTTTGTTTGTTTTAATTTGTATCATTGTTTTTATAACTAAATTTATATAGCATTGTTTTAGTTGTGTTAATTTGAAAAAAAATTGTATCGTAATTTTTTTTTTGTTAAGAAGGGTGATGAGGCGTGATACGGAAGTTTATCATATACTCACGTATTATCGATATTATCACGCTCTTATTTAATGATTAATAAACATAATTTGTTAAGATTAATTAAGCTAGCATAAGCAATCTAGTCACGTCCATGTACGATATAAATAGTGTTTAATAAAGCAAATGATGGGAAGTCTCACTCGACACCTAACTGTGGTTGAATACTTATTCTCGGAGATACTCTCTCCGAGACTGCCCTCTCCATGGCTACGGCGTAACTCTGCTCAAAACCGCAACCTATCCGCTGCTGGACCCTGGTCCTCAAATGGCGACACTTGGCCCCACATCACAGTATTAATTATTAATTTAAAAAAATAAAAAAAATATGGTGTATTCGAAACACTTCAAAGAATTTGCTCCCGTAGGAAATTTTGCTTAAAGTTAATTTTTCAACAAGTTAGACGATTGTTAATTAACTAAATTTTCTCGAACTTCCATTTGTATTGTACATTAAAAAAAATGTTTAAGTAATTGTCCTATAAATTTTTCGCTTCGTGGAGCCCTTCTTATATACATGCTTAACGAGATCACGTCATAAAAGTTTAAAAAGTTTTAATACTTTGTGTATAATAATTTTATAAGTTGAACAAACAATTTTTTCGTTTTTTTATCGAATCGAAATTAAAAAATTTAAAAATGTTTTTATCTGTACTTTGTTATACATCGTTGTTTTTTTTATTTTTAGGTGTTTCAGAAAAAATATATAAAAAAGTTGAGAATTTGTTTATAAAAAATTGTTAAGTTAAAAAACAATGAAATTGTTGATAAAAAAAATATTTTTTTACATTTCTATTAAAGATGGTTAATTATAATTTTTAAGAAAAAAAAATTATTAACTAATTATTCAAACAATAGAAATATTAAAAAACAATTATAAACAATTAAATATCATTATTAAGAAAAAAATTTTTTTTTCAAAAATCATAATGTTTTGTAAAGAATAAGATATTAAGAAATTTTTTCTTGAAAGCATTGAAATAGTCTATTTGTTTATAAAAAAAAAATTATAAAAAAATGAGGGATTTTTTTTTTTCAAGTCATTAAATGTCTTTTATGAATGCCAAAACGATTATGTAATAATAAATTGAGAAAAAAATATTTTCAATAATATTATTTGGATTTTTCATTTTTTGTTCAACTTATAAAATTATTATACACAAAGTATTAAAACTTTTTAAACTTTTATGACGTGATCTCGTTAAGCATGTATATAAGAAAGGCTCCACGAAGCGAAAAATTTATAGGACAATTACTTAAACATTTTTTTTAATGTACAATGAAAATGGAAGTTCGAGAAAATTTAGTTAATTAACAATCGTCTAACTTGTTGAAAAATTAACTTTAAGCAAAATTTCCTACGGGAGCAAATTCTTTGAAGTGTTTCGAATACACCATATTTTTTTTATTTTTTTAAATTAATAATTAATACCTTAAAAAATTATTGAGTGTGACGAACTCGGTTTTGACGCCGCACGCGCAACCTAAAAATGCAGCGTGGAGACCCATTTTCAGCGTTAAATTAAAGTTATAAATAATGGAGATAGAGTTCCGAGAGTCGCGAGTCATTGTTTGGAAATTTCCTCTACTTTAAGAATCTTGTTTTAAAATTTCTTAAATATTAATAGTTTCGAAGTGATTACCAAAAACAAAATACTTTTTTTTTTCAACTTTATTTTGTCAATAACTTTTGCAATTTTTTACGTGCTGGTAAACGCTTCCGAAACATTTTTCTAGACATCATTCCGAACAGAATGAGCTATCGCACGTATTTTTAAGAGCAGTATCTCTAATTTCAACCATTTTGAACATATCGAGTAGACTATAAGCGGTGGAACGCGCCGTCGCACGTCGCGCGACACGTTTGAGCAATAAGGAACGCAACTATTAACTATTTCCAGTGAACCGGAATAAATGCACTATTGTACCGTCCGCGTCCGTCCTGCTCCCCTGGTACCCAGATCGGGTGAACGCTCGACTTCTGGACTTCCCTGTACGTTTCCTGAACTTAGCATTTAGCATTAACAACGTGTTAAAATCAGTTAAAATACAAAACATACAAAATGGACATGGGGATATTGCTTAAGTTTAAGGTCGGTAGGATATGGCATGCATAATATGGAAAGCGCTCATAGCCCGGCGGCTAGTGGCAAAAAATTCTTGAGCGTTTCCGTGCTTCGGAGGGCACGTAAAGCCGTCGGTCCCGGTTGTTATCCTATGATAACAGTCGTTAAGTCATGTCGGAGGCCCTCGGGCGGTTTGAAAACTTCCGACACTCGGGTTGGCCACTAACTTCTCCACCAATCCGCACTGGAGCAGCGTGGTGGAGTATGCTTTAGGCCTCCTCAAGAGGAGGGACCCGTGCCCAGTAGTGGGTCATTCATGGGTTGAAGCCAGGATATGGCATAGTGATCGCGTGTTGGTTTGTGTGAATTTTAATCTCTATTTCCTCATTATCTGTAACGTCATCTTATAGTGGAATATTTTGGATTACAATAACTTTTAGTATTAGGTAGGATACCTACCCACTCTTCTACAGTCGCAGACTGATAATTTATCTTTATTACTTTATTATCAAACTACAGTATGTAATTAAATATTGTTCTCAAATGGATATGCATTGACGTCACATACGTAATGTGTTAATTTTAATTATTAATATTTATCATTCATCATTGTCGTTTATGGTGCTGTGGAGCTCACAACGACTCATTCTTGAAACCTATCGTCTGATATCAGTCATGGCATTCGTGAGTCTCGTGACTTGCGTAAATATTTATAGAGTTTATCTACTTGTAAAAACAAGCTCGCTACTCGTGAAAAATTTTGGCAAAAATTTGAGTTGCTATCGCGACGTTATCTACCCATGTATGTTAGATACGACTTAACTTTTAATCCCGCTTGGGCGCAAACATTTTCATTAACATCACTTCTAGATATTGTAGTTTAATCAACCATGTTATACAATAATACAACACAGTCATGTCTCGTTGCATAGTGTTGAAGAACATTATCTACTCGATCAGTCAGTGTCAGTGTTTTGTAGCCTGAGTTTGTGGCATTATGTCCCAGCACATGATGAAACTACAGTTCTCCTAAATATGTAGTATAGTTGGATAGCGAACTTCGTCGCTGCGGTGTAGCGAGGCGGTTCTGAAGATAAACACACACAAGCAGAGAGCCAGAGAATAACAGCTAATAATCTGAACCTCTTGCTATAACAAAATATATAAAAAATAAAAAAATATAACATTTGTCGTATTACACAGATCAACAATTATTATTGATCAACGAAAATTTAAATTACTTATTTTACGAAGAATTTAGACTTAAGTCATCAATCATCATTACTGATACGTGATACGAAGCGAGGTAACAACGATCTATTCATGTAACCAAACAGAAACACCACCATCCCACATCTATCCACATTCGATGTAGCATCATCCTGAGAGGCGAGAAGCCCTTTACAAAAGATTTACAGCCATAGCTCAAGTGTATCATGTTACAGATAGTTCAACGTATCCTTCCGTGGAACGTAATGTGATAGGTGTAAGCGATATTCATTTTAAATGTTTTATTTCAATGTCTCATAAACATTAGAGAAGTCTGAAACGGTATGAGTTCATCTAAACTACGAGTAGAGTGTTCTGAATCATCAATCAATCCTAAATCTCGCAGAGCAAAACTAGGAATTTTTAAGTATTACAAAAAAGAGGACCACCTGATGGCAAGTAGCAACCGGCACCCATGGACGTCAGTAACATCAAAAGGACTTAAGTAAAGGTCGTGTTGCCGGGCAAGAAGAAAGCAGGGAACTTGGAGGTCATCCGTTAATCTTCGTTCCCTAACTGTCAGCGTATATTTTGGTCACAAGTTTTGGAAAAATTATTACGTATTTTTAAGCGGATAAACAAAGCTGTTGAAATAAATAAGCTGTCAATGATTTTGCCGCGGCAACGGGTGTTCACAATGGCTAATCATGTTTATCAAATACTAGCTGCCCGGACAGACTTCGTTCTGTCAAAAGTTTTTTATTTACTTTGAGATGTAAGCTATCCTATCTTTCAAGTTGGATCAAACTGCACACGGTGTGCAAATTTAATTAAAATCGGTTAAGTAGTTTAGGAGTCCATCGCGGACAAACAACGTGACACGTAATTAATATATAGATTTTATGTTTTGACGACCCGTGTGGCGCAATGGCTACCATGCCGGATCGCAGCACCAAGGGGCCTGGGTTCGATTCCCAGCGAAGCGGAAATTTGATTGATGAGTTTGAATTTCTGTTCTCGGTCTGGGTGTGAATGTCCTTGTGTAGTGTGTTGTCCATGGCACCCACGACACAGGGAATCCTAGTGTGGGGGCTATGAGTGTGAAACGTTATTATTTATTGTTTGTTTTTATTTATTATCTTTTTATAGGACATACTTATGTGTTTTATTCTTTAAATTTTAAATTTGTACTTGCCAACCCATTTTTATTTTTTTATAACATACTATACATTTTTATCAAAATTGTTTTTTTAAGTTTTATGTACAATTTTTTTACTTGAACAAATTTTTTTACATTCCTCTATTTACATTTTATTGCTTTAGTATATAAAGGCCTACGCTAAGCTGCTTTGCGTGGGGCCACACTGGTCATTGCGCGGCTGCGGCGGCGGTGTTTATTTTCCTTAATTCGTATTATCTTCTGAATGGAATGTCCGATTTGAGTAATTCAAAAAGTTATCTATAGGTACTGAAACAGTTTTGAATATGAAATGATTTATTTGGATAAGGATTAATACGAAGGTATAGTTTTCATGCTCTGATTTTGGTCATCTTTTTTATTAACTTTTAAAATATAAAAAGTGGTTATAGTGGCATAACGACAATAGTTGGACATATAGTATCGCGAGGTTTTTTGTAGATATTGATATGTTCTCTAATATTGTAGAACATTTTTTTGTTCTATCGTCAATAGTTTTCGCAGCGTATGCGATGAAAGAAATTTTTAAGCAAATTTTTTCACATCTTGGTTCACGTTACTGATGTTTTAGCAAGGATCCCTAATTTTTTCTAGTAATAAATATAGCCTATGTTACTTCTGAATAATGTAGCATTCTAATGGTGAAAGAATGTTTAAAATCGGTTCAGTAGTTTTTGAGTTTATTCGTTGCAAACATACAAAAATATAAAAATACAAAAATACAAAGCTTTCCTCTTTATAATATTAGTATAGATATAGATTAATATGGCCACCAGCCATCGGCGACCACGAAATTAGTTGCAGCATCGTTCAGGCGCGTATCATATCTACGAGTAGAAGTACTATTAATTTTATTAGCAAACGTTTGGTTCGATGTCGTTTATCGATACAGAGATGAAAATATTACAGAAGAAATATTTCAGATTTTTTTACAGTCCACAATAATGGCTAGCTAGGACAGTATCAATCATCATCGATCAGGAAGTTGAGTTTCGATTACTGCATTCACGAAGTTCTATTAATATCTATGAAATTGATATTCTTTCATCTGCATAGCTTAGTACGCACTTACAATTATGTACAGTACTCTTGTTCGATGTTTTTTAAGTTGAGTTCCTATTGGACATAAGTAATATTTTCGTTGTAAGTTCCCGTCTTAGAATAATAAGTTCCCGTATTACAAACGCCACGCGTCTGTCGACGCAGATCCATTAAAACGCAATTACAATTCGCTCTTCAACTGTCACGTGGGGTACTCCGCTCCGTATTCCCAACACTTCCAATCGCATCGGTATCAGCTTGTCAGGTATCAACAGCTATCTTTAGCCGTTCCGTCCCAACTTGCTCGCAAGCCAATGTAACCCCTATTACGTGGTGTCAAGGCAATAATGCGGCTCGGCTGTGGGCTCTCCGCACGATTGTCTAGGTACGGTAGTCAACAGGGATTACTTTAACTGATTTTACGGTGCACGATACATTCGATGGTGTACGAGTGTGTTCAGGAGACTCGTCTACAGAACTACCGAGTGAAATATACTCGTGCATTGACAAAATTTTATTATCTACCTAGTACAGTAAACCCACCATCATACTTCACTCTCTTCTTGAGGATGCCTAGAGCATACACTACTCTGCATGCTGCTCCAGGGTGGACTGATGGAGAGGTTAGTGGCCAACCCGAGTTTCGGAAGTTTTCATGCTGACAAACAAGCTGCCGTTTATATTATATATTATTAGCGCGCGCATAGCTCTCAAGCGATGAGTGCGTTTGTGGGCATAAAAAAGTTGTTCCTTAGCTTTAGAGTTGCAGACACAGATAGTAACCATTGTGTTTTGTTTAATTTCAGATGCGGGCGTGTTAGCGTACGGCTGTGCGTGTGTGTGTGTGTGTGTGCACACGGAGCGCAGTATGTGGGCGCTCGCGGCGGTGGCGCTGGCGGCGCTGGCGGCGGCGCGCGCGCTGCAGCCGCGCTGCGAGGAGATCACCATCCCCATGTGCCGCGGCATCGGCTACAACCTCACCGCCTTCCCCAACGCGCTCGACCACGACACGCAGGACGAGGCCGGCCTGGAGGTACGCAACGCAATACCTCTCCAGTACACTTCGATAGGTTCAATATTCTGTCAGTATTGCTAACCTACCTTCCTTTACATTTGTTTAACTCGGCCAATTATTTATCTGGAAAAAAGAAGGAAAGAAAAATATTTATTTACCGCGCATAATAAAAGTCAAAGCAAAGCGTGTCGTTCGTCCAAGAGGCTCCTCATTATTACGATGCGCGAATTGAACAGTGTAAATTTTGGTCTCATATAACATTTGTATTTAGTAGTTAGACTAAGTTACTAAATTGTGCTTTAATATTATAATAGTTGAGTAGTGGTTGCTCATTCTCAATTATCGTCAATCATTCTTTGGATCCATTACAATAGTTAATCATATTTATTTATTAACTCATTGTGATATTGTCTCACGCCAACATTCTGTACATTCCAGGTTCATCAGTATTGGCCCCTCGTAGAGATCAAATGCTCGGCAGACCTGAAGTTCTTCCTGTGCTCGGTGTACACGCCCATCTGCATCGAGGACTACGCCAAGCCGCTGCCGGCGTGCCGCAGCGTGTGCGAGCGCGCGCGCGCCGGCTGCGCGCCGCTCATGCAGAAGTACGGCTTCCAGTGGCCCGAGCGCATGGCGTGCGAGAAGCTGCCGCGCCAGGGCGACCCCGACCACCTGTGCATGGAGGAGAACGACCGCGCGCAGGAGCCCGAGCCGCCGCGCCCGCCGCCCCGGAGACCCTACAAGAACTGCAAGGATCCAAAAAACTGCGAAAGCGGCCCGGCTGCCGGGGCGGGCGAGCGGGGGGAGCGGGGCGGGGGCGCGGGCGAGGCGGCGGGCGGCGACTGCAAGTGCGAGTGCCTGCCGCCGCTGGTGGGCGTGCGGGGGGCGCTGCCCAACGCCAGCGTCACCACGGCCGGCGTGCCCGGCTGCGCGCTGCCGTGCCGCGGGCCCTTCTTCACGCGCGAGGAGAAGGAGTTCGCCGCCGTGTGGGTCGCGCTCTGGAGCGGCCTGTGCGCCGCCTCCACGCTCATGACGCTCACCACCTTCCTGATCGACTCGCAACGGTTCAAGTACCCGGAGCGCCCCATCGTGTATCTGTCGGCGTGCTACTTCATGGTGGCGCTCGGCTACCTCACGCGGCTGGCCGTGGGCCACGACGAGGTGGCGTGCGACGGCGCGCTGCTCGTCACCTCGGCTAGCGGGCCCAGCGCCTGCACGCTCGTCTTCATCCTCGTCTACTTCTTCGGCATGTCGTCCTCCATCTGGTGGGTGGTGCTGTCGTTCGCGTGGTTCCTGGCGGCGGGGCTCAAGTGGGGCAACGAGGCGATCGCCGGGCACGCGCAGTACTACCACCTGGCCGCGTGGCTGGTGCCGGCCGCCAAGACCGTGGCCGTGCTGCTGGCGGGCGCCGTGGACGGGGACCCGGTGGCCGGCGTGTGCTACGTGGGCAACTCCTCGCCCGAGAACCTCAAGAAGTACGTGCTGGCGCCGCTCGTCGTGTACTTCGCGCTCGGCGCCACCTTCCTGCTGGCCGGCTTCGTGTCGCTGTTCCGCATCCGCTCGGTGATCAAGCGGCAGGGCGGCGTGGGCGCCGGCTCCAAGGCCGACAAGCTGGAGAAGCTGATGATCCGCATCGGGGTGTTCAGCGTGCTGTACGCGGTGCCCGCGGGCGTCGTGATCGGCTGCCTGGCGTACGAGGCGGGCGGCCGCGAGGGCTGGCTGCGGCGCGTGGCGTGCGGGCCCGCCTGCGGGGACAAGCCGCTCTACTCCGCGCTCATGCTCAAGTACTTCATGGCGCTCGCCGTCGGCATCACGTCCGGCGTCTGGATCTGGTCCGGCAAGACGCTCGACTCGTGGCGGCGCGTGTGGCGCCCCCCGCGCTCGCAGCCGCACTCGCACCGCGCGCTCGTCAAGGGGGGCGTGTGACGCGCGGCCGCGGCGCCCCCCGCGCCGCCGCCTCCGCCGCTCGCCGCGCCGCTCGCCGTGCCGCTCGCCCCGTCGCTCGCCGCGCCACCCTCCGCCCCGTCGGCCCCCTCCGCGCCATCGGTGGCGCGCTCCGCCCAGCCGCTGTCCGACTACGGGCCCGTGTAGCCCATCTACGAGGAAGTGGACCCCCTCACGCTCCCCCCGCGCGGGGCCGAACTCCCCTTGAACTGGAAACCCTTGTGTATTCGACCCGGACATCGATCCTTATGTTAGTGCGATGCATGGATTGTGACGCCTCGTCTCCTCCGAGTGACAGGAGTACGATGAGCTCCGGACCCGGGTGTAAATCAGTGCGTATGTTAACGACCCGTGTACCACGTCGGATATGTGTAAATTGACCGTTTGTGTACTTTGTGATATTAACGCATGGACGTGGCTTTTGGAACATTAAAATATTACCATAGTGTTGTGGAGTGAGCGTGGTGAAGAGAGAGTGGACGGCGCCGCGCGTTGTCTAGTCCTAGCGTATAACGAACGCGCGGCGCACAATTATACGTAACTAGTGTGTAAGTAAAACTGAACGGCCGCGGTCCGAGCCGCATCGCTTCTCGATACCTCCATGTACATTAGTGTCGCCGTCGACGCTCAGGACCCAGGAGTCGCTGGACGCATTGACTTAAGTCCAATGCATACGTAACGGGTTTTTTCCCGTACGGGACAGGACGTGAAGTTTTGGAAACATCGTATCATAGAAAATGTATACGATAGTGCATACGCACAGAACGTGGCTCGTACGGGACGGAAAAAACCCGTTACGTATGCATTGGGCTTTACAGTTTTTATCTTGCCGAGTAATCCACTTCATGTCTGTTATCCGACTCCGACTAGACCTGTGTTATTCCATAGAAGCGGTCGGCCGAGTGAGATGAATCGTCGGATAGTAATCGTCCGCACACCGCCGACCTTGCCGAAAGGAGAGCCGGAAGGAGGCATTAAGTGGAATTACCTGATTAAAGTCGCTGGCTACGGTCCCATTGCTACTATACATTCCTACACCCATACACCAGTGAAGTGTTTTGTAATTCGGCACACGGTCTAGGGCCGTATGAATGTGCTCCTTATTTCAAATCAACATTGTAGCAATTTTTGATGCACTTAATTATTATATTATTGTACGTAACTAAAAGTATGAACACATACAAAATTGCTACAATTTGTTCCGTGCAAATTATAAAATACATCACTGACGTATTGTCGGTTGTTTTGTTATTAATGACGTAGCTTCCGGCCGCTATGAGGACCGAGCTCACGACATCGACAACAAGAAATTCCACTGCTACCTCGGATGTCGCGTGCTGCGCCCCCCCCCCCCCCCTGGAGCGCAGCACACGTGACCTTCTTTATTGTAAATAGTGAATTTGTAGTATGTAATGAAGTCGGCCTGCACATTATAGCTCTCTAACCTGAATTGTAATAAGCGACATCTATGTGCGGGTTGCAGAACTGCCATACACTGCCATTTCTAGTGTTTTATATACGACGACGCTCAAAAAAAATTAAGATTTTCTATAAAATAGTGGCTGAAACTGGCTTGAGATGGTGATCGCAGTAAAACATAATATGGTAGACACCACATGCCTGTGGTTAGTTGTATCGACACGAGAAGTGACATGTACATGTATACAAGGACCCGCAGCCGATAAAAAATAAAAATATTATGTAATTTATTTTATATCTTAAATGTAGATACTAAATAAAGCGACTTTTTTATGTATCAAATTGTTTTATTGTTATTGCCCATAATAATTATTGTGATTTCGTGACACGAATCAACCTAAAACGACATTAGATGAAATCATGAATGTCTGATCTTCCAGAATGCTAGAAGAAAATAACACTGGCCACGTGGCCACTGCCGGCTGCCAGAGTCCGTATTGTTGGTAAACATGTTTCCGTAGTGTAATAACTCCATGGCACCGCTCCTTGGTCCTTGCTCAACAATGGACGAGATTCAGCCAGGCCTTATCTTATACCACTCAGATAATCAAGACGATATTAATGCACTGTAATAGGTTGTCGGGCTGGCTGCCAAGTGATAGGTTTTTGCGTGTTTCGGTTGCAGTCGGATCAAAGTGACCAACACAGCCACTAGTAAAAGGCCATTATTTAAACTTCAGTCTATATTTTTTATTAAGAAGGCTTAATAGTAAATTGTATTAGTACAAATCACTATAAAATAGATTTATTGCTAGTTACAAAGTCGGTTCAGTATACATAACTAATTTTGTGAAATCATCAACGCAGTAAGTTACACTGTTCACTATACGAGTACCTAGTGACGGAATCAGTATGAGTGTTTCAAATAAAGGCAACCCGGGTTACTTGGAATTTCAGTGTTCTTTGAGCACGGTTTCTGGGGGCTTGGCCTCGAGCAAAACAACGTGTACCTCATACATAAATAATACAAGTAAATTAAAACAGAAATAAGAATCTGCATATCGGAGTTCAAAGTAACCAGGGTTCAATAACATACCTACATAAATCAATTAATAATTATTTTGCATTCCACTTCGTATTTTTTTTTTATATCTTATAATGCTTGACTACAATCCCACCTGATGGTAAGTGGAGATGTAGTCATAGGTGATAAAACGCATTAACTTAGAAAAAGCCTATTCACTTTACATAATTAAATCTTACACAATATTAACCGTGCAGTGTATAATGTATATCTGTTACCGGATATCTGTATAATGCAGGTATTCAGCACAATCTCTAGGTAATGTGTATAATACCTGGGTCGTTTTGGCAATGTGTTAAATGATATTAATATTATTCACCATTACATACTTTACCTAGGTAATGTATACGTTTCCCATCTACTGTACAGAATACCTGCAGGTCCACCGGCAATGCTTAAAATTAATAGATTTGGGTATGTGTAGTCAACTTGGATGAAATGACCAACTCTACAACCAGTTCCGTTTAAGTTAGTGATATTTTTTTGTAATAAAATATATACCAATGTATTTTTATTTTTAAAAGATTTGCTAAGGAGTTTCTCGACGGCTTTTCTTCTCCTCCATGACAAAGCACCTTTCCGAAAACCTGGTAAATTAAAAAACGTGCCAGTGATATGAAAAAATATTTCGAATTTTGACTCTCTTCACGTCATTGGTGGGTGGGTGTAGTGTTTGCGCAACTTTGCAAGAATTCCACGTATCGTTGCAACAGCTTAAGCGTTTGGTTCACTGCACCGCCAAAAGTTGGGGTTTTTATCTTAACTCGTAACAACTGAAGGCGATCGGTATATTCTTAATGTACGTTATGAAAAGTAGGGCTCGGGTGAGCGGGCTCCTGGTACGCTACACGTATCTTACACTTAGAATTGTACAAGATTGGCCGTGCCCCACTCGGATACAGCCCAAATTGTGAGATTTATACGTTCCACCACCACTCTGCTATCGTCTGCGTACCCATAGATAACAGGCATGAGCGAGTCATTTCTATGTATCAAGAAGAAATCCTAAACCTAGCCAATAAGGCCAGAGGAGATGTCGGAGCTGGAAGCTTGCTTAAATGTAAGAATGCCAAAGTTTGGGTTTGGCAGCCAAAACCCTTTGTGGCAAGTAAACTTTTACTGCCTGCCCTTACGTCTCGCCGCGTTTTGCCATTCTGTACAAGGCCAGATCGCAGGGATATGAAACTAACCACGTATAGATTGGAACTAACTTTTTTACTAAGTTCTTCCAATCCATACACGAGCAGTACGCAAATAATCGCGTATACTTCGTAGAAGACGTAGAAGTATATCTTGTTCCATAATGTACAGCGCCATTACGCATACGGACTAATCGTGTGTGTATCGGAACCTCCGTGACAGGGGGAGTGGGGGGCGGATAATTTTTCAAAATTGGTGACTGAACCGACTTAGTCAACCCCGACCCCACGTGGTACTAGTCTGCCCTACCCCTAGAGTGAATGTGAACCCCGGAGGCGCGGAGGGAGAGAAGCCCCCGCCCGCTGTAACAAACTGCAGGCACCATGTGAGCCGAAGCGGCTGAGGCTGGTCGCCGCAGGCGACCAAAAAGCCGAAGCTGCGTAGGCGAGCATGGAGTGCCTGCAGTTTGTTACGCAAGGGCGGAGGGGCTGCACTTCCCGCAGCGCCGGAGACGTTTGGAAGCCTGTTTGTGTATCAAAAACCCCTAAATTCTCCCTAAAGTGCATATAATGCAACTTTGTAAATATAATGATTTTTAATTTTACTTAATACATCATTTGGTAAACAATATACAACTAAATGAATGAGTTGGCCTTTTGAAAAGTGTCATTATAAAAGGCAGATCAAACGTACAGTTGGCAACTGTTAGGTTGGGAAATAAAACAAAATTATGTGATAAGTTGGCAAATGATTATTCGGTGAAATAAAATTCTGCGAAACGTTAGTTGGCAAGTGATAATCTGCCAAACAATATTCGGCGAAAAGGCAGAGATCCCGAAGTGTTTCGAAATTAGTTTGGAACGAAGAAGGACACCATCTACGATACAAAATATACACGATCAATACGCAAAATTCGTGTATGCATTGTAACAATAAGTTTAAAAACAGCCTTACAATATATACGCGAGCAGTTTCCTATCGCTGCGTTCTAGCGTTGTATAGAAGGAAAAGACGCCGTCTCGCCCCTCTCCCACTTGCTTGTTTTTGTCTTTTACACACATTACCAACTACGCATGGAGTATAGTATAGAATGCCTGGGTGAAGTATGAAATAAATAATATTCAAAGCGTTACCTGAATGTTTTAGATATTCTATACATTTCCTAGGTATTGTATAGACTGCTGAATTTTACAGATATCCGGTAACATATCTATTTAACTAATGTCAACTATTGCTTCGTTTTTGTACTTCCTTCACGTAATGGCAAATATCAATAACAAAGTAATAATAATCTTGCAGTAAAATACTAGCTTTTTACTTAGGTATTACCACTTACTTTTGATGATCTGTGTTAGTCAAACTTTTATTTGTAAAATGCACTTGCTTTTTACTATCATAATAATAGTATTTAGTCTACTCATTAGTCATTAGTTATTATTACCTACTATAAAACTAAACTTATGTGAAACGCACTTTACAAAAAAAGTTTAGCAGGCATAGTATTAATTTTCGTCTATTGGTCATTTGTTCAGCTAAATTTTGCTTGAATGCAAAAAAAAACCTTAATTATGTACGTGAAAGCAGAACTTCGTGCAGCAGACACGTTGTTTTTCTTTAAAATATACAAGTGAAATGTACCTAGTACCTACCCAATTTCGTACTTCTGTATATTTTTCGTGTTGTTTCAGCTTCAGCATAATATTATTACATTAATTACAAACAATCAATATTCACGACTATCACAATTAATTACGTATGAAGTACTATAGACCAAAGACATTGCCTACGATCAAAATATGAATACTACAAATATTAAGATAATAGGTACCTTTTATTGCTACGTTACGTTTCCTATAACTATTAATATCACTAAGCAAAGTTAAACACTTCTGTAGGCGCGAAAATATAATTCTAATTTATGGTAGGTATGTATTGCACAATAATTAAGTATTTGTAGATACCTACCTACTAAAAATATTAATTAATTTAATATGTATGTTAGCGACTGCAATTTTGTTATTTAATTAAATTGTAAAAATAAAAATAGCAAAACAAACTAGTCTGACTACTTTCTTTAATTGCTACATGGTTCGGACGTTCTCACTGCAAAATAAAGGCGAGCGTCTGTCTGTATAAAAGATATTATACCATAAATTCGAGTTAACTTTCAACTACGAAGCAGACAACTGGCACGGAATAGATTGAGTTACGCTATTCGAGTACTCATGTCACGTACTACGGGTAGGGTAGTAACCCTAGCACACTACAACAGTAATACAATAGTAATTAGCTCACAATCAGAGGAGCGGCGCGGCGGGCGGCGCTAGCGTGGCTGACTAAACTTAAGACGATTCAATTAGTTGTTATTTTTTAAGAAAATAGGTAACCGTCAACGGTCAAACAAACCGACGAACACCCGATGGTAAGTGGTCACTTGCCCAGGGACAATGGTAACTCCATTGCCATCAACAATTCATTATCGGCCAAGAAAAAAAGAAAGATATGACGAAACTACGAGTATAAGGGCCCGGCCACAGCTACTAGCGGCGCGGATTGCGGCGCGGTGAGCGGCGCGGCGGGCGGCACGATTTGCGGTGGTATGCCACAGCTAGATTAGTTGCGACCGCGGCGGCGTCAGCGGTGGACGTACTTAGACTACTATATAATAATATTTTATATAATAATATTGATAAATAATCTGTAGATAAATAATATCCCATCAAAAACATAAATGTAAAGTGAGAGTCAATTTCAAAAAAAAAAAAAGAATTGAGATCTAAATGGGTGCCAATTTCTGTGTAGAAAAGCCTAAAATTTTAGTCACAAGAACATGTAATTCAAGCTCCACATTTGACTTGGTTAGTTTTCACGTACCTACCTAGGCTATATTATATCTATGTAATTAGCTTCGTCAAATCTGTTACGTTTATGACTTATGACACTCTTCTCTAATTTGGTTTGTTGGTTGCTAACTAATGAAAACTAGCCAAGTCAAATGTAAAGCTTGAATTACATGTTCTTGTGACTAAAATTTTAGGCTTTTCTACACAGAAATTGGCACCCATTTAGATCTCAATTCTTTTTTTTTTTTTTGAAATTGACTCTCACTTTACATTTATGTTTTTGATGGGATATCATTACTTTTTGTATAGAAATTAACTGCAATTAATTCAAGCTTTACATTTGACTTGGTTAGTAATCAAGAATACCATTAATTACATACATATACAAAATTTCACAAAGATACAATGATAAATGCAGTTTTTATTCCAATTTGAATCTTTAAAATGCTCTACTTTAAAATTGCGATTTTGGGGATACAACAACTTACGTAGGAGGTATCGTGCTCATCAACTAAATCTGTAGTTAGTGCGCCGTGGTCCGAAATACGGTACCTATTGTTTCATTATTTATAAGTAATGATCCTCCACTATTGATGTCCGCTAAATATTGAAATAATAATTAATACTTAATCCCAATTATAATATCGTAATAAATACGAAAGTCGACTATACTCTTATTAGTTACGAGTGACCGCCCTCGCTTTGCTTTGGTTTTCTTATTTTTTTACACCTTGGGTTACGTTATTGGAGTTTTATTAAGGATCCCTAATTTATTGAAAATATAATATAGCCTATGTCACGCGGGGATAGTATATCTTCCCAACAGTGACGGAATTTTTCAAATCGGTTTGGTAGTTTCGGAGCCTATTCAATGCAAACAAACAATCAAAACTATTAGTACAGATAAGTTGTTTGTGTTCGATGACATCGTGCAACAATAAATTTTGAAACAATAGGTACTTCGAATTACTTTAAACTGGTATAATTACGGAAATAATAAAAAAAATTGTGGTGTAATCTTGTAGATTAGAGAAAAATAATTTTTCACACATTAAAAATAAAACGACGTAATACACTGGAAACAACGTCTCCTGACGAACCACTAATCTTCACGTAAATGTATATGTGCTGTGCACTTCTCACAGGCACTTGGGACACTGAACATCTTCCTCCCGTTGAAAGCTTCAGAAAGTACTAAAACTGATATGTTTCGTTATATATTCACCTTGGAATCCACATAATGACCAGATGTCATCAATTTTGATTGCTACTCTTAAATTTCAGGCATTTTAAGTAAGTGTTTCTAATAGAATCAATTTTTTGAAAAATTATCTTAAAATGATAAAAATTTACTACTTTCAGATTTATTCCTTTCACCCGAATACCTATCTGCATGCCAAATTTTAACTTTCTAGGTCACCTGGAAGTTGGATATAGTTTTGATCTATAGGTCAGTCAGTGTTAAATTTCTCGATTTTTGGACGTTAATATCTAAATAACATTTTGAGATGTGTTTATGAAATTTGGAACACGTATGTATTTCACAAGTCTCAATAAATGAGCCAAATTTGACAGGTTTATGTTGAATAGTTTTTGAGTTATGAGGTGGTCAAAAGTGGCTCCAAATGGTTCGTGTACCTAATATTACACACGGTGCTGCTCGTCAATTCTGTTAGCTAAGAAATTGACTTGACACGCTCCGCGTGTCTAGAACATTGTTTTGTGTTCCTTCCTTGTGCTCTTTATGTATATTATGTTTTGGTGTACAAACAATAGTGTTAAATGTAATAAATAAATAAATAACATAACAATGTAAGTAGGTAATTAAGATACCTACCGGCCATGTTTTTCATTATAAGAAAAACGAATACAAAAGGGTATGATGGAATGAGCTGTCACATGGATTATTAAGAAAATATGATGAGAACTAGTCTATGAAGCAACCGATTGTTTTACTATTGTTCATGAAATAAAGATAAATATAATACATCAAGAATAAAAAATAATAAGATAAATATAATACATGCTGAGTTCGTCCACCGATACGCCCGCGCGCGGCATTTGTTTCACGCCGCCGCGACTCTCACCGCGCCGCAATCCGCGCCGCAAAACGCGCCGCTGTAGCTGTGGCATACTCCATACATTGTCTACCATTTGTTCTCGCCGCTCACCGCTTGCCGCGCCGCTCACCGCGCCGCAATCCGCGCCGCTAGTAGCTGTGGCCGGGCGGTAAGGGTTCCGATTTTACTTCGGAACCCTAAAAATGGGCTAATAATTTGCTTTGGCACACACGATGCGAAGGAGACGTTCAACATTGCATTTATTGCGGTGCTCCAAACTTTCGTGCCTACCAATTTTCATTTCTATGCGAATTAAATATTATGTTAGCTTGAATGGCTATTTTGATTGGATTATGAATTAACTATTCTGTTTTTGTATAATTTTTTTTTTGGAATGTATAATCAATTAAACACTAAAGAGACGTATTGATCTGCCTCCTCACTAACCATTTGACAACCAACATTACGCATCTGAACGTCATTAGAATACTTTGAACAATAATACATTAAAATTACATTGGAAATGCGATGATCGCTAGTTTTTTTCTTCTGGCGCAAGAAAATGATGAAAACGAGATTTGATCAAATTCCTAAGAGGGGCGCGTGGGGCGATGCCACCCATCATAAATAACAAGTACACGCAACTCAAGTTGAAAGACTGCTCAGTTAGTTTAGACAGATTGTTTTTATCATTTCCCTGCGATATACACATTACCGAAGATTAATATTCAATTCAGTGTTGCACAGATCTAGCACTTCACAGTTCACAACAATTCTAAAACCCTACTCTGTATTGTAACATGGAGTAGGAAATATTTTTTTCAAACACGATGCGTCAACAATATAGCCGCGCTATGACATTGCTATGATAATATTTTCAGTCATACCGGAGAATTAGCTTCAGATTTGGAATGCATTTTACATATTTCAATATTGAGACCTACCAGTGCATATTAGAGCAACTCAGGGCCGGTCTCCATTAAAGCGGAAAAGTGCGGAGACGAGGATCGGCATTGCCATGGGCGTATTCAGAAATGTATCGCCCTGGTGGGGAGGGGGCTAAACTCCCTACTAACAAAACACAATCACATCATAAACAAAAGTGGGTACCAACCGGCAAGCATTCAAGTTCCAGGGGCATTACCCCCGGGCGTAGGTTACAAATATAATGTGGCGGGTGTCGGTGTCGGACATCAACTGGAGATGGGGCTGCAGGCGTAGTACTGCTCGCACTCCGGGAACATGTGGCTGTAGGGCTCCGCGGAGGCCGCCGGGCAGCCGGGCTGCTCCCACTGCTCCGGGGACCGCTCCGGCGGCGGCGGGTGCGGCGGGGGCGGGGGGCCCTGCGGGACACGTTGCGACCAGGTCACAGAGTGCTCAGGATGGGGGAAGCCACTCGACCTTCCGTCCAAGCTAACTTGCCTTCATATGTAAATAGCTGATAAAGTAGCAGACAAGCCACTTGATGGTAAGCAGTCATCAGCTAGTGGCATTCTAGTTGCTGGAGAAATAAGTAGCTGCTCCAGTGTGGACTCAACGCCCAAACTCAGAGTAACTAACGGTTGCTTTATCGCTCCTTAGTTTTTTTAGAGCCTGAAGATTCGAACAGATGAAAAAGCATACGGGCCACCTGATGGTAAGTGGTTACCGTCGCCTATGGACATGAGCAACACCAGAGGAATCACCAATGCAACGCCGGCCCTGAAGGAGAACTCTTTTTACACCTTTTTTGATGTACCTCAGAAGGAAGTTCAATCCACAGTTCTTCATACAAATTCTGTACTAAGGAGCGATTTGAGTAACCTTTAGTTTGAGTTTGGGTGTAAGACTTTCAACCACCATTTCTTTTTTCTCTCTTCTTTCTTGATCGGCAATGCATCGGTAATACCTTTTAGTACTGCTGCAATAAAATTATGTGCATGACGACGGCTCCTATCATCAGTTACCGTGGACCGTCAGCTAGTGTCATCAAAAAATATAAAGAAACCGACCTGAATCTGGTACTTGCAGCGCTTGAAGCGGCCGTACAGCGAGGAGTAGGGTAGGTTGTAGTGGATGGCCGCCTGGTTGATGGACATCTGGCCCAGCCTGCAAGTTGCAACCCAACACGGTACACGGTACACAATACACCACAACGATCAACAGACAACGTATTCACAAACACATCCATTGGCAGATGGCCTCCGACCACCAAACAAATGATGGCCGCATGAAAATGGCCAAAATAACTAATACCCTTAACCCCATTATTGTTACTTAATCTGTGGCTTCTGTACCATTACACTATCACAGATCAGCGCCACCGATGTCAAGCATCATAAGATAACAGTCGTTACGTCATGTCGGAGGCCCTTGGGCGGCATTGGCTTGACCACTATTATAATAGTCTCAGTAGATACTGATGAGCGAGATCGCTAGACCTAACACCTAAGTGGGAGTGAGCACGCAATATATTTCGCCCTGCTCGCACTTTTTGTCAACGAGTGCAGCGAAATAGTAAGTGTGTTGGAGTTCCTCAATAAATCTGGACTGGAGCAGCATGCAGCACGGTGGAGCATACTTTAGTCTCTCAAGAGGAGAGACCCGCGCTCAGGACCCCTCCTGGCCCCCGCCATTCATAGGTTAGACAGGTAGGCTTGTTGAAGGTTGAACATAAAACGGACGCTAAAAGAGCTCGCGCAGACAGAACGAGTTCAGCAGTTCTGAGTTCTTCGTTCTGCGTTCCGCATTCTTTGTATTTCTGGGAATAGAACGCAAGCGTTCACTCAAACCGGCGCGGTCTGACTGCCCGCTGTCTGTGCACGCAGAAGAACGGTCTGCGCGGACTCTCAATGGGGCCATGCTATTATTGCGACCCATAGATTATCTCCAATAGATACCGCATACAAGGCAACTGACGCGCGCCAACAAGTACGTGCATTTGCAAGTCGACGACAATAGTGTCGACCAATACTGACGCGTCAAGTCCAAGTATGAATTAGAAATAGCCAATCACAGCGCATCGTTTTGTCCTCCGCAAGCCGCGCCTTCCGCCAAATTTTGTGAGTTCAAACTCTAAGAAAATTTCCCTTATGCGGTATCTATTGGGGGTATGGTATGTAATCTATGTTGTTACCTGACAGCGTCGAGCGCCTCGGCCATGGCCCCCTCGGACCAGGGCGCGGGGTTGGCGCGCGCGAGCCCGATGCCCTCGCGCTTGCAGCGGCCGTACAGCGTGCCGGCGGGGATGCCGAAGGCCGCGGCCGCGCGCGCCACGGACGCCGCGCCGCAGCGGATGGCGGCCAGCGCGCGCGCCAGGTCGCCGCGCCGCCACGCGGTGGGCGCCGCGTTGAACGGCGCCGACAGCCGGATGCCCTCCCGCCGCGCTATCTTGTACAGCGTGCTGCTGGGGATGCCTGCACGCACACACACACACACACACACACATTAAGTACAGGAAGCGTTCCTTCACCCATCTCATATTCGATATCTTGCGAGTGCGCCTGGGCGAAGGAAATGGATATAGGAGGCCTACATACAAGTGCAGTACATGGAAGAAATAAAAAAAATCTTGTCCTAGTAGAGTATCCAACACGGGGAATAATAATGTGAGAGTACGAGTGTATATCTGTGTCTGTGTGTTTGTGTGTGCGTATGTGTGTGTAATGTGTCTGACCGTAAGCCTTGCTGGCCTTGTTGGCGGAGATGCGTCCCCCGCGCAGCGCGGCGAGCGCGGCGCGCAGGTCGGCGTCGCCCCACGACTTGGCGGCGCCGTCCTTCTTGGGCGTGTCGATGCCGAGCCGGTGCGCGCGCTGCCACAGCGTCGTGGACGGGATGCCGTATGTTGCCGACGCCTGACACACCACCAAATCACCACACATATGTTTACATATGCATACAGAAAGATAACAGAAAAAGAAAAGTTTCGTTTTGTCTAGAGGTGCAGGCCTGCTTTGTATGTTGTACCACAAAACACAGAAACTATAGAAGTATGACTCCATACAAGATTACAAGCGCCCCAGAACAACGCACACACAGACACCGTTCATGAACACGAAATATAAGAATGATCTACCACTCAGCGAGTGAAATGATGTCCACGTGCGCCTCGCTCCAGCTCACATGTCATACTTCTGTAGTTTTCTATTTTGTGGTACAACATACAAAGCAGGCTTGCACCGGCTGCACTTCTAATCAACACTATTTTCTGTTTACGTTCACAAGTTAAAGTTCAAGTGCAGAAAAATGTGCACCAGACATCAGCACTAAAAATAATTTCCATACATTTTGAAGGTAAGCGTTAACGGTAACAGAGAAGAGCCCTGTCCTGCCTCGCCTAAAGCCGCGTATCCATTTGAGGCAGCCGCGGCTCGAGCAGCTGCCTCGACCCTCGGCAGAGCAAGTGGAGACCGTGCCGCGAGTCGAGTTAAATTGTAACCGAGTAAGGTAGAAGAGGCCCCATCCATCAATTAAATCACCCTGTTTAAATTGTGACGAACCCAGCTAAGCAACGGACTGTGACAAACATCATCCTTCAGCTTGGTCACGTGTTTTAATCCCTGACATATTAACCTTCCTTTGACACACACACGTTTGCCACGTTGTTCCTGCACTCAATTTATAGATTGTATGAAATACATCCTACCATAATAAAATTATGGTCCTTCGAGCCGGATTTGAACCAGCGACCTATAGATGGACTATCGTAATACCTTGGTGAGACTCATGTGGTGGTTCTTAAGTGCGTTGAGCGCGCTGTCCATGTCCCGCTGTGACCAGGACTTGGGCGAGCCGCGCGCGCCGCCCCCCGCCCCGCCGCCCCCGCCGCCCCCGCCAGAGTCGCTCGTGTCGTCGCCGCTTAGGTGGTGTTCTGAGGGTGGTACAGAATATCGCATTCACTAATTGTAATTTATATTAATTAGTAGGTAATCGATAATTCTATAATCGACAAAATGATTCAATTTCTGAATATCTTTCGCCTTTTCTCTCCTCCATGACAAAGCACCTTTCTGAAATGGTGGTAGATAAAAAAGAAAGTTTAAAAAGTAAGATTATAAGTGATATACATTATATGAATAAATAATTTTGAATTTTGAATAAGAAATCAATTTTCTACTTAGGTAGTCTTCATTTGTATAATTATCTATTTCTAAACTTCAAATATTCAAGACTTAAGTCTTGACCAAATTAACGTAATACCATAATCGTTATCACAGATAATGACGATGACGATATCAAGTTGAGCAACACTGTCAAAGCCAGTAGCCCAGTAATCACTGGCTGACTGAGGAATGTCGTAACTCGAATGCTAATGAACTAGGCACTTGTTAAGTCACAATAAAGTAGTTCACTGTTATAATTATATGTAATTTGGTGGGTACTCTGAGTCATGTCGGTAACCTTGCTGAACTCAGACACATGTAGATTTAATAAACACAAGTTCATTAATTAGTTTCATTAGTTTCCATTTTGAGCGGCTCCAAAAATATCTACACGGTACAACCACAACGACAACGTCAGATACCCAGTAGCTGGTGGCTTGAACGATGTGCCTTACCTCCCTCAGACAGAGGCTCGTCTTTGACGGCGAGCAGGGGGGCGAAGTCCGAGCAGTCCGCCAGCGCACCCTGGCCCGCTAGCAGACTCGAACCCTGGAATCGTTCAACAAAATAACATTTTTAATTCATTATTACTTTAGACGAGTTCGGTAATCGTTTTCCGAGCCAAACAACACTATATTTCTAGCAGACATTGAATTGTAAAATAATACTTAATTTTTAATAGAGTTCAAAAATGGAGGAGGTTATCAATTCGTCGGCGTATATTTTTGACGTGATAACGTCTATTAAAACGATGAGCGCCGGGCCCATCTATGAAAAAATGTAGCGTTCCGTGAGCGAGAGCGTATCGTAGCTGATGCCGTAGGCGAGCCGTAGGCGATCGTAATTAAGTGGAGCGGAACGGGGCGGAGCGGAGCTGGGCGGGGTGGATGGGGACTTTACAGACAACCATTTTTTTTTCCTTGGAAGTTCACCGATTACCTAGTCGAATACGGTTTGACTGATTTCGATAACTCAAACAGTATTGTGTAGGGAATTGGAATTGGTCCCACAAAAATATGCAAAGGGTCTGATGATGAGTGCGGGAACTTCTTAACGTACGCTAGTAGGTATATGCCTAATGGAATCGTGTTTACAGATATTTGCTGATAGTAACATAAATATTCTCAGGATCTGATGATTAGACTTGGAGACGAAATGTAACTCTTCAAGGGATAGGAATAAGTGAACCGTGTTGTCGGCCGGGACCGAACCGCGAGGCGTAACTCACTCTCTCTGATGGTAATGGTGAATGTCATTGATTGATTACAAGGTAATGTTATTCGTTATTCAGTCAGCTGTGTAAGTGTGTAACCTGCGCCTGCGATGTACTTGGACAGTGACATCTCGACGTGCATCGGGATGTCTCAATTGAATAACGACCTCACTGTAACGTAGCGACTAGCGACATTACCGACACTGATCACATTGCTGACATACACATTACACATGTATTCAATATAATTTATTGCTCTTTGCACTTTGCAACTAAGTACTTTAAGGTATGTGTTTTTAATCGATGTATTAATGCGTACCCAGCATAGCATTCACATTTCACACGTTCCACAATACTGTTTTTATATTATGAATAAGACATTAAATAAATAAATAACGCTTCACACACTAGGATTCCCTGTGTCGTGGGTGCCATGGACAACACACTAGACAAGGACCAGACCGAGAACAGAAATTCAAACTCATCATTCAACTTTCCGCCTCGCTGGGAATCGAACCCAGGACCCTCGGTGCGGCGATCCGGCATAGTAACCATTGCGCCACACGGGTAGTATTATGATTCTAAAACAATTCAACATCTACAATGTGGCATCGTCAGTAGACCCTTTATTTTATAGTTTCACTTTTGTTAGTGAATGTACCGGCCTCATATTTCTATAGTAATTATAATATATTACTTCCACTTTCGCAGGCCATTTCGTGCAGTCAAAGGTGTTTATTACCAGTAGTGCCGAGTGTGCGTTGTGCGTGGCGGGCTCGAGCGTCTCGAGCGTCTCTAGCGTGTCGAGCGGCGCGGCGGGCGGCGCGGGCGGCGCGCGCACGGGCGTGGCGGCGGGCGCGGCCGGCGCCGGCGGCTCCTCCAGGCACTGCTGCCGGGACAACACACACCACTCAGTACTGCCTGTACTGCCAGTACCTCGGTACTTAGTCCACCACTGTATACGTGGTGCTATCAATTGCATTAGTAAAGTAAAGACAAGCTCTATGAAAGTGTAGAGTACGTCGGCACTGAAGACAGGAGAGCTCGCTACTCTATAAGTGTCATCACTAAAACTCGCGCGGGTGCATCGCGTCGATGCATCAGTGCAGACTGTAGACGCAGGCCTATATCTGTGCCTCCTGTGATAAGGGATCTAAGTCGAGTTATACCCTTATTGTGATTTTAACATAGAAATGTATAAGAAAAAATTACGATTTTTTTGGTCTAACTCACGTTCTTCTATCTGCTATAGTTTTGGAGATAATTTTTTGCAACCTGTTATAAGTGCACAGGTTTTTAGCAACAAAACCGTGAATATGGATATATCTAAAGTTGTAACCCATATAAATAATTGCTCTACAGATAATTTCTTGTGCTTCGTGCTACAACTGCGATTTATATTAATTTTCACATTTTATTTTTCAATATATTTATCGTGAATATTGAATTATTTAGAGTTATATCTCTATAAACCAATACTGATTAGAGTACAATTCCATATGAATCTATAGAATTGTACCTTAATCAGTTATATATCAGTTAACACAAAGACAATGTATAGGTGCAAAATATTATAACTCTACTTGTATCATTTATCACGTAATATTAGCACATACCTATTTGAAATAAAAAAGGTACAACTCACAGGTTTTTTGATGAATTACTTTAATATTATAATATTTACTACAAAAAACTAAATGTACGCTGACAGAAAATGTTTTTATCTACAAAAGAAGGTACTATTGTTACGTTGTTACGTATGTTATGTGAGCTAGGTAGCTCACTTAGTTTATGAACTAGAATTTTTTTTAACTTGTTTTCGTCCTCCTGTAAAGTGTCGATTTTTCACTCGTATCACTTATCACAGGAGGCACAGAAATTATATTATAATTATTCCCCGCCGACAGTAATATAGGCTTTGGACTGACGACCTGAAGAAGACAGCGGGCATCCGCTGGATTCAGAAAGCTCAGGACCGGTCAGAGTGGCGTAAGTTAAGGGAGGCCTATGTCCAGCAGTGGACCTCCAAAGGCTGTCGGATGGATGAATAATAATATTTTTGACAGACCTGCACTATGAAGCGTATGGTCCAGATTTAAGACTTAACTTAGGACGCAACGTCCGACTGAACGTTGGTCCCCTTGCTGCAGCGTGATTCAAGTAATGACATGACAATAACAATGTACAATCGGCAAAAAAAAGAGTTAGGTTGGCCGGGCAAGGGGCAACACACAAAAACATATCGTAATGATTAATATTAATTGCAGAATGTTCGTTAATCAATGTTAAATTATACATTATACCTTACGCAGGTACTACGAGTACTTATTTAGCATTGTGGTGTGTGTTACACACATTAATATACAATATTACTTACGTATTACTTATCTAAGTATGTACCTATTATACGTATTTTTATTAACACGGTCAAAAGTGTAGGTATATCGATACTTTTGTAGGTCCTAGAGTTTACCAATGATTTATGACCTTACATAATGTCGGCCGTTCAGTCTCAAACATTTGAACGTTCGCGTTCATCTAATGTCTAAAAATTAGAAAATACATACCTGTAAATGATGTAAGAGGTCCGTAGACACATTCTCTTCGCTGGAGCCTTCCCTTTCCAATTTTATAGGTAGAAGCTGCGGCGCGAGTTGCTGTAAAATGTATGTTCAAATGACCTTCTTACTTAGTAATCATTGTTCGATAATTAGCCTCGTAATGGGCTTCCAGTTAGCCGACGATTACTATTGTAATTACAAATTGATGGGATTCATTACCGAAACGTAACAAATTATTGTTAACTAACATTTTTAACTACCCGACAATAGTTAATAATAATGACACGATTCATCGTATTCTGTAGTTTTTAGGTTAGGTAATAGAAAACTATTGAAAAACTTAAATTTGACGACCCTTTAGCCTAGTTGGTAGTCTTGATAGCGACCCTGCCTGCAAAGCGAGAGGTCCCGGGTTTGATTCCCGGCCGGAGCAGATATATTTATGTGACAGATAAATATTTGTGGTCGGGTCATGGCCTATGACTCATGGGTGTTATTGTGATGTGTTAATGGTGTTAAATGTGTCGTCAGCGGCAGCGGGTCATAAACAGGGTTACTAACTCAAAATATTAAAAGTGCAAACAAAATTAATTTGATTCAAAAAAATATCAGAATTTTGTTAAAAAAATCCAGGCATTTTAGTTACATAAAGAATATTAGGTAGGTATGTCAGCTCAGTGACGTACGTGTTCAGGGTAGACTGAAACGGTCTTTCGGCGCCTTTTGGTCGAAACTTTCAAAAGTGAAGTTCCTCTGCGTAAAAAGCTCTGGACATTCCAGACATTCCGGAGAAACCGGTAATAATTAGCATATAGTTGGTAACTTTACTCATAACGAGTACATTTATGTAGCTACATAGTACATACCTGTTCAGCAATGTGTGGCGGCTGGTAGTGCGCGTCCTCGTCACCCGACGGCGGCTCGCGCTTCAACAGCCCCGGCCCCGGCATCACCTAGTCCTGTCGCACCAACGTTCCCACTTCCCATACATTGTTAACGTACATCGTCGCTCACATCAACAATGAAGAATATATCATGCAATTAATTCACCGAGCGAGTCTTATCGTTTACGTTAATTAATTTACAAAGTTTGACAAGCAATGTCCAAAATAGTAATTTATGCGATGAAAAAACTTAAATATTATTATATTCAAAAGTAATCATTACGTTTTAATTATTATTTATTATAAAAATACGGTGCGGATTTACTTAGACAAACGTCTGCCGAACTCCCAACATTATAGAGCCTCATTTTTCCTCCGAATGTCGCCAATTGAACTCTCGCCGTCGTATACGTAGCTTTACATAGGCAATTAGACAAAAGGAAGCGAGCTTTATTGAATTTTTCTCGATTGGTGCACAAATGAAGAGTGCAAAGTTGATTCCTCTCTCTCTCTCAGACGGCGGCAAGCCGAGGCCAGCGTCTCGCGACAATTTTTATTTTATTTTCCACATCCAACGCTGGCAACGACACATCGTATGCGGAACGTGAGCTTTGCTGCGAGTGAAACTTGGCGTAAGCATTACTTTTAAGTTCCCGCAAATCGTATTCAAAACTTTATCGTGACTAGAAAGCAATAAAACATTCGGTAGGCGATTCGATCAAGTGCGATATCGGACCTAATGGTCGGTGCGCTAGGTGTATAATCGTGCACCGTCATCACGTCACCTGGCGAGGAATAGTGAACGTAAAGTTGCGCCGTTAACCCTCTCGCGGTCGTCACTCCTCCCGTCCCGTGTTCTATTCGAGGATGGCGCTCACTGCGCTCAGGCCGCACGGCTGCGCTGTCCCGAGCCGCGCGACGCGACGTCTTGGCGGGCGAAGGACGGTACAAAGCGGAGACGATAAACGTGTGGGAAGCGAGATCGCCAAAGACGAGGGCGCGAAATCAGTCAACTCACCTAGTCCGCCAGTCGGCAGCCAGTCGCCTAGTCGGCCAGCGGAGACCGCGCCGGGCGCACTTCGCTCGCACCGCGCTCCCTGCCGCTGCTGCACGGTGACCTTCGGGAGACGATGAGATGTCGCAAATGAAAGTGAATTCGGCATACACCCGGCACCCGGCCGACTCTGCGTCGCTGCGTGGCGCATGTTTAGGAGGTGCAGGGCGGGCGCGTGCTGATTTTTTTTCCGCGCCGAAGAAATAAAAACAAACGCCTTTTTGCCGGGAACCGGCCGAGCGGCGCGCCACCGGCCTGGCTCCCCCTCGCCGCCGCTTCTCGCCGAAAATAAACGTCTAAAACTACTACGTTGGCCGCCGCTGGTACTACGAGTACGGCAGGCTAGCTTCCAACGGTCGGTCGTCGGTCGTGGCCAAGTTAATGTTTCGGAAGTGGCCTACGGCACGAGATCGTACAGAAATAGCGAACACCCCGGTATCGCGGTAGGGCGGCGGGTAGATGCAATGTATGTAGGTATGGATGGGGGTTGCGGGCGGAGGGTGGCGGCGCCCGACCGGTCGGCGCCCCGCGCGGCGCCTTCTCTCTCCGCTCCGATTGATTTTTATTACAAGAATTTCACTTGTATTTTTTTGTTTCCCGCTCACTGAGGGCTCGGCGACCGGCGACGCACACAGATGAGATTCATATAATTCGTTTGTACGAACTCCCTGTCCCTAATGCTATTGATTTTTATAACGACACGACATTGCCTCCAAAACAACAGGCGCAGATTTTAGGAACCTGAGTCAAACTTCAGTAATACATTAAACAATTTTAGTATTCAAAAGTCCGTTAAGTGTTAGTAACTTATTTATGATATGACATTATGAACACATGACATTACTTATGGGACATTATGAACCCTTTAATATTATATGCTAGACGCCTTGTGGAGCAAGTTTTTACTTATTTTTATGATTTTGGCGCGTTGCCTCCTGAACATAGATAGGTACTTATAATGTAAGTAGGGGAGATGGGGTATATTGATACATGGGGCACATAGATACAGTCAATATTAATCGAAAACGAAACACGTTTAGAAGAGCCGTCCGCCACAAATAAGAAGGTAGTTATACATCCTACATGCACACCAGTGCGGAGCAACGTGCACTCAACGACTAGCGGCTGGCACGTATAAACCTGTTTCTGATGTTCCCAACAAAATTTTCGTAGTTTTCTTACGGATGTGATTCTTCTAATTTATTTAGTATTATCTGTGTCATATTAAGACATTTGGTAAGAACATATCTGTCATTACATTAAATGGACTTAATTTTTTTGATTATTTATTGCTTTAATTTTTATAAAATATTTATTTCGATTGTAATAGGCAGGGGCACAATGATGCAAGTGCTGTTGATACTTATTTTTATATTATTTTATGTTAATTTAAATAAAAAAGTTGACTGTCTTTTCCATTTTTCTTAACATACTTCAAAAACTAGTACATTGATACTAAATTTTTTAATACTGTACTAATACTTAAAGATATTACTTGCAAATTAACGTTAAAATTATTGTTCTTAATTGCATAACTCGAGAGTTAGGGCTGTTTGAATATGACCGCGAAAAGTATTTATTACAATTAGTACTTAAGTAAATGTCATAAAAATCAATGACTTGTTTAATTTGTAGAAATATTTCTATGAATCCAGGTGCTTCCGTATAATGTATCAATCTACCCCGGGTACCGGGGTACATTGATACAAATTTCATTTTTTAGAAAAAAGGGTCTAATACATTTTGTGATTAAATTTAACGGTTAATTTTAATTTAACAAGTTAGCTGAATATATATTGAATATATTATAATTATTAAATTGGATGTTACTGTCAATAGATCGTCTTTTAATGGGTCTAAGTAAAAATCGTATCAGGGTGCCCCAACTCCCCTACCACATTGAAATTTTGCTAAAACTGAATCTCAACATCTTTAATAGTTTGGCAGATTCCTAAAGCTGGCCATACATGATCAAGTTTACTTGCCAAGTTTGCAGCGGACTTGATGCGGCATCCAGTAAACTAAGGGTTATGGCTCTCTGGCTTTACATATTATAGCTATCTCAAGCAAACTGAATGCTGCATCAAGTCCGCTGCAAACTTGACAAGTAAATTGATCATGTATCAGCTGCGTTCCTCGTCAGATATCTAAAAACCATTTTGTTTTTGTTATGTACAGTCAGCAAGAGTATATTTTGTATTAGGTATGCGGGGCATACCTAAAACAAAAACATTGCGGAATAAGTACAAACGTTTCAAACACGTTTAAATAACATAATCAAGAAACATAAATACTCTCTTCTGTACCTATTTATTTATGTATTGATCACTTACATACTGTACATTGTACATGTACACCATTACATTCTGTCCAAGGCATTTTCTTAGTTACATTCTGAGCGCCATGCCAGTACAAAAATATAAGTGACGACTAATGGGCGCCATTGACATGCGATCGATCGGTGCGATCGATCGGTGCGATCGATCGCAACGATCGATCGGTTCAAAAGTGCCACTCATACACGAACGATCGGTCGCAACGATCGATCGCAACGATCGATCGCTATCAAACATTTACTTGTTTGACACGGAAGGATAAAGACGTGCTCAAATAATTCAATATGTGCCCTACAAAATGGAAAATGAACTTCTTTTCCTTAGCTATGTGGCAGTAACTTTGATTCGGCTACAAAAGAAAAAAATAAAACTCCACTTGATTACAAAACTACTAAATTATCCGTTTACACGTATTAATTTACTTAAAATTTAGTTAACTACTTAATACGTGTAAACCGAACATAACCGAACATTTTTTTCTTTCTTTCTTTCTTTTTTCTTTAAATATTGAATTATCATCGGTCCTCGATAGGTCTACGAAGTTTGGTCTTCCAAACTTAGTCTTAGTCTAACTGTTTAAAGCTAAATATATAAAGCGTTTAACTAGGTTTTTCTTTCTTTCTTTCTTTTTTTTAATATTGAATTGTCATCGCGGCATCGGTCCTCGATAAGTCCACGAAGTTTTTTTTATGGAAATAGCCGACAATCGAGCTGACGATCTACCTGATGGTAAGTGGCTATCGTCGCCCATGAACATTAGCAACACCAGAGGTAAAAGCGAAAAGTAAAAGTAAAAGCGAACCCCATAAAGTAATAACAATAGTAATAATGGTATTAATTAACAATTAAAATCAATATTACCAATATAATCCCTCCGAGGGCCTACCACCAGCGGGCCGGATTTAGTCGCCTCTTACGACACCCATCTAGCGTGGGTTTGGGTTTAGTATTCTAAAGCCGCCCCAATACGGCAAAAAAAATATTTGTTTCGTCCATCGAATGTTGATAGGTACGTAGTACCTACGTAACAAGTACGTAACGCACTAGCCAAGGCATTGAAGGCATGCGATGCGTGCGGTGTGGCGGCCGGCATCAGAATGAGACAAAAATCGCATCGGTGATCGCAAAGGTCCACACACTGTCGATTCATCGGTGCGATATTCAAGATTGCATAGATTTTTGTTGCGATCGCCGATATCGTCTGCGATCAAGCAAATCGTTCACGATCACAACATACACTACCGATCCGTCGTTGCGATCGGTCGGCAACGACGGATCGCACCGATCGATCGCATCGTCAATGGGGCCCATAACGTCTGCAGTCAAAGCAACTTAAATGATTACTATTGTATTTAAGTATGAAGAGAATAAATAATTATAACCTTGTCAAAAATATGAGTTATTTATTTATAATTGACATGTAAAAACTAAAAATATTACATAACTAATTTAAATAGGTATTACGTATCTAATCCATCGCGTCAGCGAGTTGATCGAGACGTTGAGTTTATTTTTTCTGTTACCCACTTAAGCACATAGATGGCGTTCTACATGTATAATTGCAAAAGTAAAAATATTTTAATTACTGAATATCACATTCATAAATACCAATACTTTAATTAGTATTTTAATTATTTTCCTTTACCGATAAAGAAATAAAATGATTTACTCAATAATTTTTAATCACGAGATGTGTTGGAACGATAGAATTAGGTCAAGGATAAATCATTTGAATTGCATTAGAAACGTATTCTGAATGAATACATTGTAGGTAAAAGCGTTGTTGTTATATCTTGAACGAAGTAAAATGCTATAGCTTGATTTAATACATTCTTTAATACGATAAATATTACGTTTTTATCTAACGTTTTTATTTTTCAAGCTTTCTATTTTTTTACGTGTAGCAACATTAACGAGCTTATTTTGGGTCACTCGTTCGTCGTTCGCTTCCAACTTGTACTTCGTTTGGATTTTTGTAGAGGTGCCTTTCGCTTCGCTAAACTTGCAACATAGCCATAGTTTTAGTATTTTCATTCTATCAAGAAAGCTGGCGGGTGTGCAAAGCAAATGTGTTAATTAAATCGAACGATTGTAGTCCAAATTCCGTCAAATTTAAAGATCAGTGTTGAAAGTTGTTCTAATTGTTAATGAAATAGTCAAGGTAAGTGTTTTAGTTTAGATTTTTTGATAAACCTCCACAATACGCAGTGTGTTAACTTACTACTGTGCTGTGACTTTTCATCTTGAAAATTTCCACTCGTGAACTTTCAAAGTAAAGTTTCTCAAAAGTTTCTTTGTTGATTTTAAACTTTGTGAAAGTTCTCCATATCGCGTGCCAAGGATGAACTTGAATCAGTTATGTATGTCATGAAAACTTTGCTCAGAAAATAGTAAAACTTAGGATTTTCGTCGCCATTTTATTTTTTGTCGCGCTGGAAAAGCGGCCATTTTCTTTGTGCCGCGTCGCTTATGACGACTCGTATGTGGTCCGTAAAGTTAATTTAGTTAAGCTGAGGCGTGATCTCATCATATAAAGTATTTTGGTGCGTTTATTAGACGAATGCTATCAAACACGAGTTCTATGTTATGTTTATGTGGTTCAAGTGAAGTTTTCATGATGGCCTAATTATACATGGTGTTTAGACGTAGTGGGTGTCTAATAGTGTTGATCATTACTGGGTGTTCGACGTAGGACTGCGGGCGCGGCGAGTGGCTAATCGGCATAATGGATGACGACCAGCAATTCTGTTTGCGGTGGAACAACCATCAGTCGACGCTGGTGTCTGTCTTTGACACTCTGTTGGAGAAAGGCATGCACGTAGACTGCACTTTAGCAGCTGAAGGGCAGACCCTGAAGGCACACAAAGTGGTCCTGTCCGCGTGTAGTCCCTATTTCGAGGTGAGTATCACGTTAACGCGATCGGAATATCTAGGTCAATCGCTATCGTGTTTAAGTTACTCGCAAGGCAGCTCAGTTTTGCTCTAATAAACATTCCAGTTGTTACGTTCTAGCTTTCATACGTTAGCAATTAGTTCAGATTAATGAATAGATGAGTTGGCAACAGAAAGTTGCTGCTACTACTTTTCCAAATTCCTGTCTGCTACACTCACTGAATGTTATGATTAATCAAAATGACAATCTATATTGCAGATGTTTTCTAATCAGTTTTTTATATTTATACCTTTACCTTGATAAATGTATTTAACTTTTTAACTTTAGGTTTGTCTGTTACATGATGTCAGTTGTTGTGAAAGTGACCCAAGTTACATTCAACATTAAATAATAATGACATATATTTTTCTAACATCTTTGGTTCTGCTAACCAGCTAAATAATTATATATATACACAAATACAAATCAAAACAATCAGTAATAATGACAATGTGTTATTATTCTTTCAGAGTGTGTTGTCACAACAATACGACAAGCATCCAATAATTATTTTGAAAGATGTGAAATATGCAGAGTTGAGAGCTATGATGGACTATATGTATAGAGGAGAAGTAAACATATCACAGGATCAGTTAGCAGCACTGCTAAAAGCTGCTGAGTCTCTGCAGATCAAGGGTCTGTCAGACAATAAGCCGTCCAGGCCACCGTCGCGCCCCCCGCAGGCCACACCTGCACACCCGCCTCGCGCACCCTCGCCACCACCACAGGTATGTTCCAATTGTTATAACAATTGTTAGTAAATAACTTTTGTAGTAAAAATGGCTTTATTCCAGGTCCAACATCTTTTCATTAGTCTTCTCACTTTCCTCTACTTGACCACATTTAACATGTGGCATGCATAAGACGACCATAATTCCCGCTTTGGGCGGGATTGTCCCTCTTTGAGGCTGTTTGTCCCGCTGTCCCCAGCGAGATCAAAAACGTCCTAATTTGTACCAAATGCCCCCTTTGTCCTGCTTTGGTATATTTACTTGTGGACAAGAAATTAATTTAAACTACGAGATTTATGCCTGATGACGTTTTTTGAGCTATAAATACTAAAGACTGTAGACAAATAGATGCCCGACGACCCTTTTTTAGCTATATATAGTAATAATTGAATACAAAATTCCGTAGGTGCCCGCTTTGACACGAAGGCACCTTTTATTTTAGTCCGAGCACTAAACTGATACAAATTATTGTACAAGTATATACATATCAAATTCCATGCACGTCCCGCTTTCAGCAGTTAGAAAAATGGTCAGTTTAGGCATGCATCATCATGGAAAACTATTGTTTTTAAACACAACTCCTCTGAAAACTTATTTTGTTTCCATAATTTGTTTATTTTTATCAATTATTGGTTTAATTTGATTTATATATCATCACAGATAATCACACAGTATAATAATATGACTAAAATGCTATGGTGTGATAAATATGCAAACTAATCTAATCAAATTGCCCCATATATAAAAGTTTGAGCTGAGCATGTTTATGTAGTGATGGCTGCTCTAAGTTCATAATTGATGGTTGCAAGCATTAAATGGTAATTAAGATTGTTAGAGTTGATTCTTATCAGTAAACCACCAATGGATTTGATAAAAAATGTATATGCATGTTTTTGTCTACTTCAAGGTTGTTTAAACACTGTTTTTTTTTTAAAACTAATTTTACTAGCTGCTCGGACAGACTTCGTTCTGTCAAAAGTGTTCTTATTTTGAGATGTAAGCTATTCCTATCTTTCTAGTCGGAACAAACTGCACATGGTGTGCAAAGATTAATATCGGTTCAGTAGTTAAGGAGTCCAACGCGGACAAACAATGTGACACGTAATTTATATATATTAAGATTTATTTTATTTCCAAGGGCTAGGATTGGTTGCTTGTAATGTATCCTTTGTAGATGTGGCCTTTTAACTTAAATATAAACCTGATTTATGTATTTTTGTAGTCACAATATTTACAGGAAATAATAAATCTATGAAGTACATTGTACTAGGGCACTTGAGTGGTATTAATACTAAATTATTTTATTTTAAATATATGTTTCAAAAACAAATATGTTATCATAGTAATGTTATGTACCTAACTGCTGTCCCATTTCTTGTCAGTTTTACATATTATTGTACTTCATAGTTTTGGTATGAAGAATTAGCCTCATATTTATACCAGTCTGTAACTTGCAGCTAGGTAACTGCTGCCATGTACAACATTTGAAAAAGGTGGCCAAACATTTTTAACCGACTTCAAAAAAAAAGCGGCCAAGTGCGAGTCGGACTCGCCCATGAAGGGTTCCATAGCAGCAAGTAACATAATATAAAAGTTCTTGTAGTTCGTTGTAACTTTGATCGAGGTAAATTGCGGTTTACGATTTATGACATATTAAAAAAAAACTACTTACTAGATCTCGTTCATTAAGTGCAAGTTTCCATGGTAAAGTACATCATATATTTTTTTTAGTTTTATCATTCTCTTATTTTAGAAGTTACGGGGGGGGGGGGGGGGAAACACATTTTACCACTTTGGAAGTGTCTCTTGTCATTGAGATCTGACAATGGCATCCATGATAAAACCATATAAGTCTTAAATTTGTATTAGTATGTGCGCGACACATGGACGAATAACTCAATATCACGCCAACCGATTTCGATGATTCTTTTTTAAATCGAAAGCAGGTGCTTGTCATGTGATATCACATAAATTATTTGAACGAGATCTGACAAGTAGTTTTTGAGTAACTTTGAAGTCGGTTATTTTTTGTTAGTAAAATTTAGATTATGCAGTACCAGTGTAAATATGTCTATTTTCATCAAATGGAAAATAAAATTATATGAGCTATGTGGCCAGCATGTTTCAATTAAACCACAGAAGAAATAATACTACTTAATAAGTATAGAAGGCGAACTTCGCAAAATTATTTAAATAAATAGCGACTCTTGCTCCAACGCATTAAAGTGTAATTCAGGTCGCACAGCGCTAATCAAAAACGCGTAATGAGTGGCCTTCTTTTCTAACACTATCGCTTATCCTCTCTGGCAATATCAGGGTAGTCTTTTTTTAAAGAATACAATTAATCAGAAAGTTTAATGACAAGTTAAATGCCCATTCTACTTTTATGAAGAAATGACAGTATGGCTACATACAACATATTATGTTAAGTATTAGTGGGAGGGGGACGGGCAGTGGGAGAGGGAGAGGGAATTTAATGGTCTCTGATTTGTTAAACCTACCAAAACTATAAAAGTTAAAAGTAACAACAAAGTACATGAATCACTGATTATTTATTAGGTGATATGAAGTTCGCCAAGACAGCTAGTGTTTATATATATTTATTTAATATTTATTTTAATGATGCCAAATAAGTATAACTTCTCACGTGTGTGCATGTATGTTTGTACAAACATGTTTATGTTTAGTACAAAATAGTTTTTGAAAGATAATTATTAAAACTGATAAATGTTATTAAATTAATACCTTTATTTTTTAAGCTTTCACTTCTACCATGTGTGAATTGCACACATTTTAATTTTTTATTATTGACAACCTAATTATTGTTTTTTATCATGAGCAGAGTAATTTAACTTCACATTATTTAACTTTAATCTGCAGCTTACAAACATGAAACCATTGACCTAGTTTTATACTGTATTGCAATGCAATTTCTCAGTGTTCTATTTACGGTTTATTTATCAATTTATCTTTGCCACTTGAATTTACAAAGAACTATCAATATTACATGCAATATTTCCAAAATAACCAATACTATTGAAGAAATATATAAATTATAATAACAGAATTTGTCAATTACAATTGAGAACCTTGCAGCAAAAGGGGGCAGATCCAAATTTTAGCCGTTAGTGTTTTTTCGCTTACAATTTAAAAAAAAAATAGGGCTATCGTTTGATGCAAGAACGAAGCACATCTGATGAAAAATAAGCGCGCTATAACGAAATTTCGATCTGCCTCCCTGTAACGTTAGGAAGCAGGTCCGGACCTGCCTCTCTTTTGCAACTTATAAAATCATTGATCTTTTGATTATTAAATCTTTTACGTTCTGATTAATAGTTCTTAGAATAAATAAATACTTATATTTATGTTTTATTAACTTTAAAACAAAATGGGGTAGTATTTTCCTTCAAAGGTGCAAAACGGAGGCAGATCCATATTTTAAAACCTGATAGTAACTCTAAAACTAATTTAATTACCTTAAAAACTTTAGTAAAATATGTATTTAGGTTTATATTATATTATAACATATAACTTTAAGACATTAGTGTAACAGTTAATTTTTAAAAGCGTTTTTTCTTAATACCCGTAAGTTTTAAAATTTGGATCTGCCCCCCTTTTGTTGCAAGGTCCTCAATTTAATTATTAAGCACAACAATAAATAATAATAAACAATAAACACACACTCATATCCCCACAGTAAGTTTCCCTGTGTCGCGAGTAGCATGGACGACATAAATTAGACATCACTATAACACGCATGACCTGAGTACAAACATTCATCTGTCACATAAATACATATCTGCCCCGGCCGGGAATCGAACCCGGGACCCCTCGCTTCGCAGATAGGGTCACTACCTAAGCCACAGGGACAATAAA
The DNA here is from genome assembly GCA_911387775.1 of Thymelicus sylvestris. Classification (NCBI taxonomy): domain Eukaryota; kingdom Metazoa; phylum Arthropoda; class Insecta; order Lepidoptera; family Hesperiidae; genus Thymelicus; species Thymelicus sylvestris. The sequence continues at coordinate 16,166,348 of OU426898.1, read as the reverse complement.
TAATTACCTATAACCTTTCATTTTTTCATAATAATATTTTTATGTTCTATAATAATGAGCAGTCAGTTACAGAAACATTCATTGCAATAAATATTTGTGTATTTACTTTTGTAGTAAGATTGTTAGTAAGATTTTGGAGACCATGACAATCTTCTCTGTTCATAGTATGTACACTTAACAAAGCATGTGCACATGAGCATGACCTGCAAGAGGTTACTTAGCTTTGTACTATGTGCTAGTGTTAAACTTGGAAACCGATTCCAGGTTCGAGATGGCAGCATCGACAGCCGCGAGGGCTCGCTCAGCCCGACCCGCCGGCGGAAGAAAGCTAGGCGTGCGTCCGGCGAGCTGGCGCCCCTGGCCGCGCCGCCCATCGCACCCGCTGCCCCTGAGCCGCCCGGGGATGACGTGGCGCCCTGCAAGGAGGAACTGTCCCGGGACGGCGTGGAGGACCTCACGCTGGACGAGGAGCCCGACGACCACCAGCCCGCCCAACACAACGACGTCGTACGCAGTTAGTATCGCCCTCAAGTACACTATACTACTGTTCTCAAAAATATTTATTTCAATTTTTGTATGGACAAAAGAGTTAACATATTTATAGTTTTGCAGTAAAGAGATGGCGAAAAAAAATTCTTAAGGCTATTCAGGTTGTCCTGTCAGAAATGGGTCGGGCCATAAGGATATGGGCGATACATCCATTAATCATGTGAGGCTTTCAGGGGGAGGGGGTCGAGTCGAATCTTATCTAATCTTACGTTGTCTCTTGGCAAATGTCACTTAATTTTTTTTGCAAAAAAAACTGAAATAATCTAAATTTTACTAACAAAAAATAACCGACTTCAAAGTCTCAAAAACTACTTGTCAGATCTCATTCAAATTTATGTGGGACCACATGAAAAGCACCTGCTTTCGATTAAAAAAAGAATCATCGAAATCGGTTGGCGTGATATTGAGTTATTCGTCAATTTGTCGCGCACATCTTAACACAAATTTAAGACTTATGTGGTTTTGTCATGGATACCATTGTCAGATCTCAATAAAATTTATATGGGACCACATGACAGCCACCAGCTTTCGATTAAAAAAAGAATCATCAAAATCGGTTCGCCCAGTCCAAAGTTCTGAGGTAACAAACATAAAAAAAAAATACAGTCGAATTGAGAACCTCCTCCTTTTTTTGAAGTCGGTTAAAAATTGCGAGAAAATAGGTTAATGGACGCCCCCTAAACGTCACAAATATTTTATTCTTCTGGGCCTAGTAGCTTCAAAGCAATCATATTACTTATTGTGCCTATTAAAAAAGATTTTTGGAGTTTAACTCCTTATCTATCGATTTCATATTTAAGCCCACGGTATGAGATTTAATGGGGAGTAAAATATAACTTATGTTCCATTATGTTTTGCGTTATGTTTGTAATTTGTAACACTAGAATCTATACTCCAGTCACATTCGGTTTGGGCTCGATGTAAACAAACCATTAAAATTCCTTTGTAGGATTTTCACCAACCAATATGTATTTATAACTAATATATAACTAAAAATCATTATAAAGTTTGTGACATCATCATTATTTTACTATTGACCTATAACAATAACACACTAAGAGAAAACGAGGTAAAAACCAACATCTTAAAAAAATTTCATCATTGAATAACAGCTCACGCTCGCACATTCTTAATTACGTGAAGCGACTTCGAACCTTTCCCTATGTTTTATGGTCCATCTGCCTATGACTATAAGTAGAAATGACTACGAAAACCTCACAGCTGTAATGGCGCTAACATGCTTTGCAACTTGGTCGTATTATTTTTCGAAATACAGATTATACAGATATTTCATTCCACCCTATATAAATGAGCATAAAATTATTTATAAGAAATTAAACAAAGCCGAATAACATTTTATTTATGTTTATGTATTTTAAAACAGACTAAATCGATTTTATACGTAAGTATTCCGTGTTATTTTAAACTATTGCAAAATAAATTATAGAATTTGAATGATCGAATTTATAAACAGTGGAACGGAACCGTTGCCGGTGTTGCTGGTCTTGCAGGTTCAATTCAATTTCAATGCTACCAACATTATACCGAACTGCAGATTTAGATTAAACGCACTTTATTTTGACAAAAAGTTTCATGCACCTGTTCGTTTATGGTTGCTAGGTAATAGTTTATTTACATCGAGTCCAAAACGAAAGTGACGAGTATATAGTCCATTTTTTTGGTCGAGTCTAAAGATGTCAACAAATATGGCCGACTTCTAATGTCAATTTGCCATAAACAATATTCACGATTGAATAAGGCTTGAAACTATAGAATTAAAATCGATTAACTGTTAACGAATACGATTCATTGAACCGAATTATATAAATATAGCATTATACTTTAGAAATGGATAAATTAAAATTAAACCTTTCTTAATAATTCATAAATAAATGATACAAGATATTGAAAAAAAAAATCATAGAATTCAGTTGATTCATCGTCGCTGTCTGCTTGTGGCACCTATTTAATGAAACTTGGAGTCGGTTCAACTGATACAGCGACTAAAATTAAGTGTCTGTTAAAGAAAATGATGCGAATTGATAAGTACCTACTAAAATATTTCTCTTTAAAATTATTTGCCATGATACGAACGAAAAATCATTGTCATTGTAAGGGGCCATCCATAAAATACGTCACACTAATTTCATGATTTTTTGACCCCTCCCCCCGTCCTTGTCACAGCTGGTCACATTTGTGAGACCTCCCCCCTAGTGTGACGTCACATATTATGAAATTACTAGGAATTATTAAATTAAAACAGCAGTTCCAAAAAAGTTTTATTTCCATTTATTGTTTTTTAATATTTACCTATACATACCAATTATTCGATTTTGAAATGTGACGTCAGGAAATTTAGGACCCCTCCCACCCTTTGTCACACAATGTCACACTACATTGACCCCCACCTCCCTAACGTGTGACGTAATTTATGGATGGCCCCTAACCTAGAGTAATAGAAACAAAAATAACATTACACAGTTTTAAAAATATGTCTTTAATTTTTCAAGCGTAAAGTTAAAATATTATTAAATCGATCAAGAAATCATTCAAACGATTTAGATAATCGATTTGTCTTTCAATCCTTACGAATCAACGACAATCTTAAGTTCCTAGCTGTCAAATTGTCATCGATATATTGGTTTCTGCGCAGGAAAGTTTTGTCAATGTTTAGTGTTTTAGAGAGATTATGTGATTGAACGGTGAATTTAAAGAAGTTTCAGTGTGATATCAATAGTTATTTGTGTGATAAACATATCTTAAAGGTAAATAACACTCAAAGCGTGTGCGTGTCGTGAAACTAATAAGATTTCCGTATGACTGTTGTTTGTTTATCAGTTTGGTCTCCGCCAAAAAAATGGACTATAGATGGTGTTGGATGGCTGATCAGTAACAACGCCATCTAATGATAATAATAATAATCTTGCTACATCTTATTCTGATTATGTGAAACATCATCATCACCATGGCGTTTAACTCCAGTCCTGCATCGGAGCTGATACACACAATTTTTTTTTAAAGCAATTAAATTTTTTAGTTTTATTTGAATGAGTTAAATAATCACATGTTATGGATATTTGATGAATGAATGAAGCTGGTATGTAGGCTAGAGCTAGAGATAGTTTTAGGCTGATACAATTTTGTGATTGTTATGCAGCGTCAGGGAAATAAAGCTGATAAATGGAATGATAATGGCTTGGAGCTGGAGAGTCAGTTCATTCATTGGTGATGGTTAAGGTGTTGCTGACTATCAGGCGGCTCGTCTGCTCGTTTGTCGACTATTATAAATAAGCAGAATCTGCTCCTGTATCACATCCTACTGGTTTATTCCTTATATGGGACAAATTGTATATAATTATTATATTAGGCTGCGTTTCTTCGTTTTATTTTCGTTTACTTTTTCAAGATTGGCTGTAGGAATATTGCCATTGTTAGTTTTTTTTGGGTGGTAATTAAATTGACTTCTACATAGTAGCATTATTTTCATCTAAAAATATACATATTGCCTTAAGAATTACTAAGTCAGCCACCATCAATGCGCGTCTAAAAAATACTATCTTAGCCAGTTTATCTTCGATTTAACCTGATGTAAATACAACTTAGCATGGTAGTTATTTTTTAGCATCTACTTTTGTAACATACATGAATAATTTATAACTTGTCCTATATTCTTTGGTCATCAAAATGTACCTAAAATTATCATCTAATAGTAAATTATGGCAACTATATTATTATATTCAATTTTAATTCAATTATGCGACAAAACTACACTTCTTCATAAATGTGAATTATTTCCGGGTAAAAAAAATTATACGAACCTAACCTAACCCATTCCACTTTCGTCAATTTTTAAAATGTTGGTTAGTTGTAAAATCCTTGGCTGAGTTATATAGTAAATTATGTGATGATGTATAAATCAGTGGGACAAGTAAAAATAATTGTTGTTCTTCATTTGACGCTTTCTTTGGAATATTCAGGTGGCATTTAAAAAAATGCGAATTAGTTTATTAGAAGCCTTCTTAATTTCCCATGGCTTAATTATAAAATCAGAGGTTGGTGTCTGTGGCCAAAAAATCTGTGACGACCCGTTTTTTTCTAGGTTAAATAGATAGAGAACGATAAAAGAAGAGCCAAAATGTTAATACATGTTTCCTTGATTCCAGATTTTCAATGGCATATGGAACGATCTCAAGATGAAATTATGAACTCAAATGACAGCGTTCGAGACTCGCAAGGTAAGCATGTGGGCAGGGTCTCAGCACACCGCCGCAGGACCTCCACAGGGCCTCCTGCGGCGGTGGCCAAGCCGAACATCTTGCGTTGAATTGTCTCCCTGCCTTCTGACTGAGTTTATGAATTTAACTTCATCTAATTTCTGCTAACGTGGAACAACGCAAAATGTTAAATGGGATTCGAGATTGATGCTCTGGAACAATCAACTTTTTCTACAAAACAAACACTCAGTTATTTAGTATTTGACGTCACAATATTAAAAGTTGATCGTTCCAGACTTAAAAGGAACGGATGAAATGCGCAATGTCTTCCCATAATTTGAAAATAGATAAACGATCATTGCTTTAAATAATCTATTTATCCTGTTATATATAAATATTATATTTTACAACAGCGGATACGAGAGTGCTAGTGTTTTCACATGTGAAAATCAACCTTATAATAACAAATAGTATCTAATAATTATATTATAAAATTACTAATCTTATTGCAATTTTATATTTTTATGTATGAAGTTTAAAAGATATTTCAGAAATTCAGGTAAAGGTAAAAGGTGTAAAGGTTTTGATTGAATGTAGCCTCGTTGGAGGTGAGGTAACGATCGCAAGGTAAGTGCCGGTTCCAGTTATTGCTCTGTTCACATGACATTAACGATGTTGTTTTGCTTTGTGTAATGTGTGTAATGTAATATGGGGTCTGATTGTGAGCGGACGTAGATCATTGCATGCCCTAATGCCCTTCCATCCTTCCGTAGTTTGTCTTGGTTGGCACCGGCGTTATAACATAAATATATTTGCGACCTAGTGCTAATTTATTATATATTATGTACTGTAATATTTTTAACATGTGGAGTGGAACATAATATAATGTCGGTAAGTAAAATTTAAGTATTTATGATTGGTAATTATGAATTATTTATGTAGACGTAGAATGTAGACATAGAAACACTCGCGCACAACACCTCACCCAGTTCGCAACATGTTTCCTACACGGAGTTGTATTTTGTCGTTGACTCGCTCCCCGCTCCCCGCCCCGCCGACGGGCCGCGGGGCCGCGCGATCCGGTTCGCGATCTGTATCACTACTGTTCTGTATCACACTAGTGTCATGTTGACGAGGAGTTGTATCGGACTGTGCGAAGCGCGGTAGCCGCCCAGCACCACCAAGGTAAACCTCTAATTATTATTATTATTTTGTCGTCGTAGTTTGATGGTTGATGTGGCTTATTTATTTATTATTTATTACGTCTTTATTTGCATTCACATGTGATTTCACTGCAGATGATTTTCCTAGCAATTCATGTTTTATTCATTAGCGATTTTAGGAAACGAGAGCCCTCTATGCATGTTCATTATTCGAGAAAGCCTGATCGGATTGACAATTCAACTAGTTAGTTTTGTCTAGTGGATGCGCATTTCATTTTTCGACATGTAGGCATTAGGTAGGTAGAAAAGAGTGATCAATTTAGGACAGTGAACATCTCCATACATGCTACATTTTATGAATGTAAAATGTGTATGCAGTGCTTGTCCAACCATCTCCCTGCACAGCTAGCCTGCACTCATTTTCCTTCAATGCACACGTGTACAAAACGTAGCTTTATATATAACCTAACCGTTAAATAACGTGTAATTAACATGAATTTAATGTTTCCTTAAATGTTCTGTTCACGAACCTGCGGCACTAATATACACTCGATGCTTTGTACATATCTCATTCTCGCTTTTCATGTTTTGCCCTTCCAGAACCACATCCAAAATTAACATCCATATTGAATTACGCTAAAACCCCCTTTCCATTAACTCGTGGGTGGCTTAAGAGCATCGAAGGGAACACCGATGCAGGAGGTAGCTCGGTCGTCTCCAAAAGGAAGAGAGGGCGAAAGTATAAAAATAAACAAAAAGTTATAAAAGGACAGAAAAGATTAAAGAGAAGTATGGATTTGGAGATGGCCAGTAACGGACTAAAGCAAGAGAAGGAACGGCGATACATTTGCTCCATATGCCAGAAGAAGCATTACAAATACAGGAGGAACAAACTGAGACATGAGAAGTACGAATGTATCACGGGCCCGCAGTTCGCTTGCGATAAATGTGGAAAAAAATATTCACAGAAAAAGACTTTGACATCACATGTGGCTCTCAAACATCAAATCGAGTGATGAAAATAGCTTTTGATTTATATTCGCTTTGTTACTTACGTTTTTGTTTTTGTTACTATTGATTTTTATATAGTTTAGATAAACGTTTACATTTGTTGATTATTTCGATCTCATTAAAACATGAATTGTTAGGACTAGCAGGATTAGGGATTAGCAATCTTTCAAAGTAGAAATATTTTTTCGAAAAGTGATCTCTGAGTGCCATATCATGAAGGTGTTTTAAATACCATATTACTCAGTTTAGGGGTTGTAAGCACTTTATTGTCACCGATCTGCTATTTTGTGTTTTTCTCCCCTTATGTTTTATATAAGTTTTTTTTTGTTAAAGTTGAGGTGCTTACTTGTTTTCTAACATTGTTTTCTTTTTCATAATATCCTTTAATACATTTACGTTCATTGATTATATTTTGTTTTTATTTATCTATTCTTTTCGCTTATCAATACGTATCGCCTCGAGTCGGCCGACAGTCGCGCGCCACAAAAAGGACTGTACTCAACTTTCTATTGCAGGTCGCAGGACGTCGACCCCGCGGCAAGGTATCGTGACTCGAAGTAGTAAAAAAGTTTGCGAGGAGTCTGCGAGCGCGACCACGCTGGCGATATTAAAGAACGTGGTGACGCTGCCCAGCATCGCGCCCGAGGAGGCCAAGGAGAACAAGAAGGACGTGCCGCCCCTGCCGCCCCTGCCGCCCCCGCCACCCGCCAAGCCGGCCGACCCCGAGCGGGCCGAGCGCGTGGAGCGCGGCGACAAGACGGACAAGTCGGAGCGGGCGGAGCGCGCGCACGAGCCGCGCTACGTGTTCGCGTCGCGCACCACCAGCTCGCTGCCGTGCGCGCAGTACAAGACGGACAAGGGGTACAAGTGCCCCAACTGCCAGCGCTGCTACAACGCGCGCAAGAACCTCGTGCGCCACGTGACGCTCGAGTGCGGTCGCGAGCCGCAGTATAAGTGCCCGCACTGCGCCTACAGCAAGCACCGCCGCAACGAGCTCAAGAAGCACATCGAGAAGAAGCACCCGCAGCACCACCGCGCGGACTGAGCCGCCCCCCGCGCTCCCCCGCTTCCCCCACACAGTGCCTTATCTACTGACTACTCGATCTTCCTTTAGATGGTATTAAAATTACGTAAATTTTATACGAGCCTTGTACACTTAAGTATTGATGATGATTGAATAATATTCGATATTTTTTGAACTATTAAATGTTTTAAAGACTTAATTCGGTTTTTCATTTTAAAATTTACACCTGCACCGTTTTTTATGGGAAGATTAGTCAATGACGGTTCAAATACTTGGATTGTGCATGTTTTGCATGAATTAGAAGCTTCGCCTTTTATAATTTCTAACAGAGATTATTTTTTTATATTTTTTTACTTATTATAACGCATTTCTTTGGTTCCTTAATTTTATTTTAGCCTTTGGTAGTATTAACAAGAGACTCCGTCCGTAGTTCCGCTTAACTTATTATTTGCAATACCGTTAATGTGTTGTATTTCAGAGTTACACAAGGATACCCACCTCCCGTCGGCTCTGTTGTCGCTGCTGTCGGTGCAGCACGCGCAGTCGCAGTCGCTGGCGGCGCTCGTGCCGCCCTGCATTCAGGTCACCAACATCATGAAGCCGGCGCCGCTCCCCGCGCACCCCGCACACCCCGCACTCCCCGCGCACCCCATCGGCGCCATCCTGCAGCAGGCCTTCCTGCAGAACAACAACTCTGTGAGCGGCGGCAAGCTGGAGGACGCCGACTCGGACGGCGAGTACGACGACACGGACGACATCGTGCTGCCCGACGAGGGCGACGCGCTATACGGACACGCGCACGCGCACGCGCTCGCGCCGTCCGACGACAAGGGGCAGTTCGTGAAGCGCGAGGGCGCCGCCGACCCCAGCCGGCAGTTCGAGTGCCGGCACTGCGGCAAGAAGTACCGCTGGAAGTCCACGCTGCGCCGCCACGAGAACGTGGAGTGCGGCGGCAAGGCGCCGGCGCACCAGTGCCCCTACTGCTCGTACCGCGCCAAGCAGCGCGGCAACCTGGGCGTGCACATCCGCAAGCACCACAACACCGAGTGGTACATGTACGCCAGCAACAAGGTGCGCCGCAACAAGAAGACCGCCGTCTAGGCCGTCTAGACCGTCCAGGCCGTCCAGGCCGTCCAGCGACCGGACTCGGCGACCGAACCGATCATTAGACCAAAGTAGATACCTAACCAAATCGGTCCTGCAATAATATTTATATTTACTTTTTATTTTTGTTGAAGAAGTTTTAATATACACTAAAGATAATAGTTTTAATGTGCACATTCCCTAACGGCGTTAGCGTTAGTTTTGTTGTTTTTTTGTTTTAGAGTTTATTATTGTAGTTAAGACTGACCCTGAGTATTTTCGTTCAGTTGATGTTTCTGAAACATACCGTCGTAGAGCGTAGTGTAACCCTGCAGCAATATGTTTGTGCAATGGCGGCCCTCCGGGTCGCAGCTACCAAGAAGACATCTCGAATTCTTCTAGATTTAGTTTCCTCGACATTCCTTAACTGGAATAATTCCAAATTGATAATTTTTAGTGCAATGATATTAGGAAATGTTTAGACGATATTTGTGTGTAATATATAAGACATTGATATATACATTTTACATAGTTTTTCCATTTAGGAATTGTTGTATTTGGGACCACACGTCTTCCCATTTTGTTATAGAAAACCCAAAGTTACATTATTTTTAAATTTATTTATTAGGATAATTTAAGCGGCCTACGGTCCCGTTAAGCTAAGTAGTTGCCTCAAACTTCCATTGGAGTGAGCATGAGTCACGATAGTCGAACTTTGAGGTAAGTACGGCCTAGGTAATCTAAAGCTCATCGATTATGTGCCTACAATGTTACCTGTAGTTAATATTTTATATCTATTTATTGTGTTATTTGGTTTATATCGTGGTGTATTGGGAAAAAATGTGTTCAAAATTTTTTTTAAAAGCGTTACTGATATTAACAGATATTTTATTCGCAATAGTGTATTCAAGTTGTTTAGCATATTGACTGTTGATATTTTTTGTTAAACTAGGATAACAAAGCTATTTGACCAAAGTCAGTATTAGTTATTAACGTGATGGTAAGAATTTAACGCATGTTATTGTTATTGAACCATTCAAGTCATTGCTAAGCAAACAAATTGTTATCAACCGGCTTCATGTCATGTCTGTAGGAGGTCCAAGGTACTGATGTATGAATTAGAATTTAATTTTGGATGTTATGAAGTTTACATTGTTTGTTAATGTTATTGGAAACAATAGTTAATCAATATTAGTGTGATTTTTATATGAATATATTGGGGTTTACTTGGTAGAAAAGTTTAATAAAATATGAATATAGAGTACTGCTTGTTTTTATTATTTTTTCTGCGATTTTTTTTATTTCAAGTATTTGAACTAGAGAGGACGACATTTAAATATTGATCATAAGAGCATTGACGACGCCATTGATGATTTTCAAAAGGAGTGCTTGTTGATTTGGTTTGCCAAGTGCGTCCGCCAGGCTCGGCCGAGTCGGTAAGTGTGCCGTTACAGTTATAGTTGAGTTAACCGCGCATGAATGCATGTTTCGAATCACTGCTACCTTTTGGCGTCTTGACGTATTTTTTCTTCTTTTCGTTCATACTAATATAATTAATAATTTCAGGTAGACAAGAAAAGCCCATGGGTCGGGAGACTGAATTTCACTTAACAAAAGTTTACTTGAATATCCAAAGCAGTGACTAAAAACCATATCGATCATAGTAACACCATGAATTTTCTTGGTACCTATCTTCCACTCGATTAATGAGAAGTCGCTCTTGACTATCACCGTACTCGAGAGCGTACGAACTGTATCGCAATGGACGACATTGTTGAACCTTCGTACAAATCATTTTTTAAATAAAACGTTTTTTTCCTTTTTTTGTTCTTTTTTTTTAATTTTCCTTTGCAACGCTTTCATTTCACACAGCACTCGGTGGACACTCACAGTAGAATATTACATTCAAGATATGTACGTATATGTATATAATATTATGTATGTGTATGATATGTTTTACGTATATAACATGTATAATGTGCTTGTATTTGTCGTTAACCTCACGGGAATGTTGAATGTCGTGCGTGACGCGTGACGCGTGGCGCGAGTACCTGACTATTGTGGTGGGCGTTTCAGGGTCGGGCTGCGGGGGCGAGGAGGGCGCGGGCGCGGGCGGGGGCGCGCGGCTCGGCGGGCTGTCGTGGGAGCAGTGGTCGGCGCGGCTGGCGCTGCCGCTGGTGGCCGGGCTGCGCGTGGGCGTGGGCGTGGGCGGCGCGCCCGGCGAGCCCAGCTTCACGTGCCCCGACTGCGGTCGCGTCTACAAGCTCAAGTCGTCGCTCCGCAACCACCAGAAGTGGGAGTGCGGCAAGGAACCGCAGTTCCAGTGCCCCTACTGCGTGTACCGCGCCAAGCAGAAGATGCACATCGCGCGCCACATGGAGCGCATGCACCGCGAGGTGCACCTCAAGCCCGAGCAGTACATCAAGCAGGACAACGTGGACGCCTGCACCTAGCGCCCGATGATCCGTTAACATGCTCGTCCAACTTTTTGGCCCCTCACCGACGCCCGCGACACATGAAATTTCACAATGCTCCCCGGCAACTTGCGTCTCGCGCCTGGCTCGGAGCGGCCCTAAAGTTCGGCGAGACGTGTCCGCGTGTAGTCCGTTTGACGGTCGGCGTAATGTTAAGTTTTTACGTATGTTGCCTTTTTGAATTGAACATTTTCATTGTAGAAGCGGAGAACGATTTCAAGTTTTTTGTTATGGAAGCGTTAAGATTTACTAAATTGGTATCAGATTCGCAAGTTACTTTCAGAATGTGATAAATGTTTTGTGATAGTGGCGTCAGACAGTCACGTTAGACGTAATGGTCGTTCTCGCGCCTTCGAACGTTACCTACTACAGAGTACAGTCACACGAGGGCTCAATCTTATAATACTGAATAGATACCGTAATGAATTTAATCTCGTAACGAATTACTCATAGTATTGACACTGGTTGCAGTATTTGCAACGGTGTGAGCAACTGTTGCATTTATCCACTATAATTATGTTAAGAAAAGTGATTGTATAGTTACGCATTTTACTCTTTTGATATATTTTTATGTACAGCATTTATTATATAAATTATCATTCCTGGTATTTTTTGATGATATTTGCGCGTATCGGGAGCCCGCGGAGGACGGCGTGGCTACTGACCGTTGTTACCATTACAGTTACTAATCTGTTAGATAGACGAGTCCAATCGTAAAATGTCGGCTTTTATGGAACGATTGCTATATTTTTGTCAAGAGACGAGCCGATTACTTTTAGTAGTATCGTAGGACCAGCTGTCCAGAACAGAATAGACAAGGTAGATGTAGGGGGCGCTAGTGGCCAGCGGCTGGCGACTAGCGGGAAGCGACAATTGATTATCTGTTCTATATATAAATCGTAGTCGTTCGTCAGTTGAAGTGAAGCTATTTGTCGCTTAGTAAGCAAACTAGTTCTTTGCCATAATGCATGTTCCATTATTTTTGTAATACTCATGTAAGTTAATTTTTTTATTTCAATTATTTTTAGATCTCTTTAACTTGTAATGCATTTATTTTATATTAATCTAGGATTATACATAAGTATATTTCGTATCGCGCGATAGAGAAAAATATTAAGTAGGTATCGTATTAAATAAGTTCCTTGAGATAAATGTTTATGAATGTGTTATTCGATGTTACATTTGGGGCCAATTTTTATTGTTAGATTTAGGTCAGACCAGTTGCAACGAGTGCCTTAAAAATAGAACCGTGGAATCGACCAGTTCAAACACTGCCATTGGTGGTTTATGATACTATCAAAACAGTTCAATTTAAATCTTCCACATAGTCGATAAGTATTTTATATACATTACCATTTAGAAATTACGTTAATAGTAAGTTAGGGACAGGCGGTGTCGGTGGCGCCGCCCCAGTCACGCCCGCATCAGTTACCATCGCCATCGTACAATCACCGCGCAGACCGCGCTCAGAGCATCCGGCATCCGAGCTCGCCAGTCGCCAAGTACAACCACAAGTCACGTGTTACTGTTATACGAACAAACAAACAAAGTGCCTTTAAACTTAGTCATTAGGAGTTATAATAGTCTCGTGAGTTTTGTAAATCAACCATGATTTGTAACTTGTTATTATGAATATCTAGGTTGTGAACACATTTGTATGACAATAATAAATAATTAGACCAGATTTTGGTACATTACTCGTATCGTCGTAACGTAGCATCTTATACTGGGTACAATACAGCTGTGATAGTCCTTCTCAAGTGATTTTTTAGAAACTGATCGTAATACAGGTTTTTAAAACGAAATGTCAATTATTCCTGTTTCTGGTTCTCAGGTACTGTAAGATATTATAAGGTTTATATTCCTGAATTATACGTAATCAAACGAATCGACGCCAAATCACACGGCAATGTGAATGACAACGAGCACGATAGATGGGTATTATGATTATTGTATAAATTAATGATAGTCGTTACGCCAAGTGACGCAGCAGGCTAGAACCTAGTTATACAAGTACTGCCTAGAACTTTGTACGTATTGTAGATAACAGTGTATCTGACAATAAGAAGTTACAGTGATCAAATGCATTTGATTGTATTTTTATAACCTTTTTGTATTTTAATAAAGTTGCTATTCTTGACATCTTGTTTTCATAATATTTACTGTCTCCGGTACTGTTTTTCTACTCTTCCAATATCTAACAATGTGGCGGGAAATTAGCAAATGTATGCATTATATCTTATAAGCAATGTAACTGGGTACTTACAACTAGATCAATAACACTGCATGTTAAGTATGGTTTGGATCAATTATTATTTTTATAAAGAGTTGTTTATTTATCTTATATTATCAGTATCATAGTCAACCTAATCGAAAATACAAAAAGTGCTTTGTATCTTTGATGGGGCCAAAAGTGTAAAACTTTTATGGTATCTCAGTGTAAACACAGCATGTTGTCCTGTAGAGATAGCGCTAGTGACATTAATACGGGTAGACATGAGGAGCAAATTAATGGGAGACATGGTGCATTATCGTACGCTTGACGGCCGCACACGTATACATAGTTTAAGGTGCTTCGCTTTCACAGTGGTGGTAGGGGGACATTCCTTGCACGTATTGATGTTTGTTTGCGTTTCGATTTCAGTTGCACAGTTGTACACTCCTTATATATTGGGTTACGGTCCGGGGGCCCTGGGCGGCGGCAAGGCCGGCTGGACCCTGTACGAGTGCGTGGATTGCGGGAACAAGTACAAGCACAAGGGCTCGCTGCAGCGGCACATTAAGTACGAGTGCAGAAAGCAGCCGAGTTTCAAGTGTCCCTACTGTGTGTACCGCGCCTACCAGAAGCACAATTTGCTCCTGCACGAGCGCCATCTGCACAAAGACTTGCCGGAGAAGGTGGATTTCGTGTCGGAATGACCCGCCGCCCGTAGAGGTGTCTAATGTCAGTAAACGTTCACAATAACTACAGAAATACTAACCGGCGCCGCGGCGCGGGGGCGCAGTCGAGGGGCTAACACTAACTCACTCATTTGGTCGCGACTCGCAGCTCTCAGTTTACATCCTCTTTAAAAGAAAACAAAAAATATTGTGCACCACTGCTATTATGAACCTAGGCGTTTTAGTTTTTTTGGCCATTCATGATTACTTACTAAAATATTGATGGGCCTGTAAATAAATAGCTAATCAATACATTTTTTAAACTGCACTTATTTTCATGTAATGAATACTTTCACGTGCATGTACAGTACAAATTGGTCACAACTTGCGGAGAAATAGTTTAATAATATGACTACTCAAGTGTGACATTCAAAATGTTTCATTTTACAAAACATTGTTGTTCAAATAAATAAAAATAACTATATCTCCGCAACAAGTTCAATCCCAAGTATCGTTTCATTAAGCATGTATTTAATTGTTCATAATGTTACCTAACATACCAAAATGTACTCTGTGTTACAGCTGTTACTGCACAGTTCGAGGACCTATTACTTAAGGGAGCACTCCAACGAGTATATGAGAAGTCCGGCGAGAGGCCCAATCACTCACCGATGGATTCATGCGGACCGAGAATTTTTTTGAAACCTATCGTTTCTTTGTATTTATCGTTCAGTATTTAGATTTGGCACAAGTCATGTATTTTTTGTTTACTTTATTCACACGATTTAAAACTGTTAGGTACCTAACGATTTTAAACGTTTTTGTACATTTGATGAGTTGTGTAATTTTGGGCTTAGTCCAACTGGGTAATAATGATATACTGATGTAGGATGATTGCTACTACGTTGAAGAAATTGTTGATTCTGAATTTTATTAAGGGTCTGTGAGATTGGACCGGTAGCCAAACACAAATTTTTATGAGATACCTCTATTTTTGTACTGCATATTTAAGAAATTTGGTTTTTATATTAGTGTAATTTGAAACGCATTTTGAATATAAAAAGTGTGTAGTAATCTTTTTGAACGGCATCTAACGCCAAGATGAGCCATAAGACATTTTAATCTTTGATAATATTAATATTGAAGATGTAGATTTCAAACTACTTAGACAAATAATATACGTAAGACATAGTGTATTTCATTTTTATTTAGTAAATTTAAATATATTGTTAATTTTTCTTGTTCTTGTTATTAATAATGTTTATTTAGTGTGTGTTCCTTGTTACCAAAGAAATTTATCGTCGTAGTAATATTTTGCCATTTGTTTACACCAAAATTTGTATTATAGATTCAGTATTTATGTTGATTTGTATAATATTATTTTTTGCATTTGTTACTATTATTTAAGTTACCTTTAAAGTTCAAATCAAGAAGCAATATATTAAACCAAAGAATCTTCCAGTCGATTCTAGATGTAATAAAATTAAGTGCCTTAATAAATGAAATAATATTGTTATTGTTAAGAATATAAATTATTGTATAGATCCTGCACGAAAATCTTTGTTGTCGCAATTTAAATAACACAGCTGATTAAACCGATAGTAAATTGTCCGATAACAAATATTTTCGAGCAATCTGATTAGGTTTTGTATAAAATCACCTTCAAAATAAGTCTACATTATTATTATTAATTTAATTGTGTTATTTTGAGTGTTATTTTAAGTGAAATTTTATTTTATAGGGAACTAAAAATGATACTACCCACCAAGATATAATTTGTAAACTATTGTAGATTTCACAATTTTATTGTTCTTGTCATAATTTTGTTGCCTTTAAACATTGAACAATTTGTTGGTACAGTCAGCAACAGTGTTTGGTGTGCAGAGCATGATACAATAACCTTCCGTAACGTTTAATATTACTGAATTCATGTTTTGTGAACACACATTCTGTAAGATTAAATATTACGGTACGTTTTTGTAGGCACGGCATTAGCCCTGCATACCTAACTCTCTTGGTGGCTGTGATTAGGTATTATGTCCATACATTAAATGAATATGTGTCTACAGATACATATCATTTTCTTAATGTAATCCTTATCAGTAACACTAGAACAGTGTCAATACTTTATAAAGAACGTACCTAATCCTGAAGTACGTCAGTTCAAACGCATAAATTATACATACCTACAATTTTATAAATTTTATTACTTTTGTAGTAGAAGGTATTACTAATAATATAATTAATAATCCCAATATTAAACATCGATAGTTAACGCATTGTTGCAATAAAAGTGAAAGACGAAAAATTCCCTAAGGTCTTAACATAAAGATATTACCTACCTACCTATCTAAACTCTGCACAAATTGTTTACTAAACTATATTTTATGCCTATCGGCACAAAAATCCGATAACGTTATTAAAAAAGTGTACTTTAATTTAAAATGCAGCCGAGTGTGTTTGGTTTGTTTTTTTAATGGGATAAATGTGAATAAATGTTCTCAATTAAACGAATTTCTGATTTGTCTTTCCGCAACCAAATACTAGTTAGTTTATAATAGAAAATAACTCAAATTGGTCTAAATATATTTCTGGTTCTATAGCCAAGTTATAACTAGAATAATACATTTTCAAATAGGTAGGTATGTGATGCTAGTCTGTAAGCATTGCGGCGATTATAAAATATTACTGGATTGTTTTGTTGTTGCAGGTGATGTGGATTTCTTTAAGACAATGATGCATACAATGTTGCCCATAATGCCAATGAAGACTAAAAATTACTGGTCACAGTACGAATCGAGTTATGAATGTGAAAAGTGTAAACGGAAATACAGGCATAAAAGTACTTACAGGCGGCACGTTACGTACGAATGTGGCAAGGAACCCATGTTCAGATGTCCGTTCCTCGATTGCACATATAAAGCGTACCAGAAAACACATACAGACGCGCACATTAAGACGAAACACAAAACAGCACTTGAATACAAGCTATGATATAAGGACGTGAATATATATTCGTAAAAAATAAAATTGTGATACTAATATTAAATATATTTAAATCGTTTTTCCAAAGGTTGTTTGCTTTTTGACTGATAACGTACCATGTTAAATGGCAAAATCAAAATTATTTCTTTTTTAATGGTTTGAGAATTACATAGTAACAAAATTATTTGAATACATCTTTGTAAATCACTTACCTGGGTAACTGCAGGTGAGCTACAATGCTCGTGGCCAATTTATCGTCTAATATAATAATAATAATCCTTAGAATACTTGAAATTGAAACTGGTAAGCGCAAATTACAAAATTTTCCCGCCAGGTCCATAGCACAGAGTACTTAATCACTGGTCCATAGAGTACTATACTATATTTTTTTTATAATCACAGAGTACTAATATCAAAATTCAAAGTCTGTCACAGAGTACTGAAGACGTCACATTGAATGACGATTTTCGACCAATGCACAGACATATAAACTGTTTATATGTCTGTGGACCAATGGCCGTATTGAGGGTGTAAACCACGGATAAATTACTCGTATCTGGATCACGGACTGTTGTGGTACCATAGACATAATACTACTAGACTAGGCAAGGTATCTGAATTCTGAGCATATGTAATGAACCGTCACGCTGCGAAGAAAGGCAGGAGATAAACCTATCCTTGTCTTACCAAGGTATCTGAGCATATGTAAGTGAAACCGTCACGCTGCGAAGAAAGGCAGGAGGTAAACCTATCCTTGTCTTACTTACGAGTTACGCGAGTCTCCTTGGTCTCTTTCTAATAGCGTGACGCAAAGAAGGCCCGCTTGTCTATTCTAGTAGTATTATGTCTATGGTGCTGACTTTTGACTTTTTTATTTTGACAGTTTAGTTTGGATCATAGATTGTTTTGTTTTTCTTTTAATTTGACAAGTTATGTTGACAAGACAGAAGACACTGATGTGTTTTTGACTTTTGTTTTGACAAAGCAAGCTGCAAGTTTCTAAAAATGTCTAAAATATGGATTTGTGGTTATGTGTAAAAGAAAGCGATTATCAAGAAATGTTTTGATACAAATATTTTGTAGTTTATAGAAATTTCATCACAGTTTAGCAAAATGAACCGGTTAATGCATATAAATAAATATTGCTTCAATATTCATAGATACAATGCAAAGATTACGCCTGTCTTGTTATGTCCTAGGAATTCATTACCAAATATGTGTTTCAATCGCGGAATGCGTCAAGAAAACAAGATTCGGTCAACGATGAATTATATGGTAGCTTTGGGTGTTATCACAGTGGGACTGAGCTATGCTGCAGTGCCTCTTTATAGGATATTTTGTCAAGTAAGTACACTATTAGCAGTCTCATGCAATATCAATGTTCAAAGCCTAAACCCTAACTATATTACATAATATTTGGATATTCTGTATGTATACTTGATAATGTTTCCAGGCATATAGCTACGGAGGTGCTACAGGCCAAGTGGAGGCGTCAGGGGCGGTAAGCAATATGAAGCCAGTAAAAGACAGGCCTATTAAGATCCGGTTCAATGCTGATGTATCCTCTTCTATGCAGTGGAACTTTAAGCCACAACAAGGTGACATCACTGTAAGTGGTATAAATTATTATGTTAATATCTAGCAAATAGACGACCCTGTAGCCTAAACGATCCACTAACTTACACCAAGGGCCAATTCTCAGATACCAGAATAATTGTGCTCACCTTACGTACAGTCGGAGGACTGATTCTTAGGTAGGGATTATTGTAAACAATTTGAAAATAATACCACCTCCTGTGGGCAGTACAAATAAATAATGAATAAATCCATGTTTCAGGTGGTTCCCGGTGAAACTGCACTGGCATTCTATACGGCACGTAACCCCACTGACAGGCCGGTGATAGGCATCAGCACCTACAATGTAATTCCCTTTGAGGCGGGCCAGTACTTTAACAAAATTCAATGTTTCTGCTTTGAAGAGCAGCAGCTCAATCCACATGAACAGGTAAAGTATTACTCTAAAACAGTCTGAAAGTTGACGGGTTATACATTTTGCAATTATAAATCTTATTCGAGTACAGGTAGACGGAACCCTAAAAATAGTGGTTAAATATTTCCTTATATTATGACAGAATTGCAACATGTTTACACAATCAACTAATTTAAGCATTTAATTGATTTTTAAACAGAGCCAAGAATAAAACTATTTTTTTCCTTTTCATGTTACATCTGGTACTCAGGTGGACATGCCAGTATTTTTCTACATTGACCCAGACTTTATGGAGGATCCCAAGATGGAGTATGTGGATGAAATAGTTCTTTCATATACATTCTTCGAAGCAAAGAAGGGCATGAAGTTACCTATACCTTCATACGTAAAGAAATGAAATGCATAATGTAAGTTATAAAGTAGTGACACAGTGACTTTGTGATGACAAGTGAGTTATTTGTTATATGACAGTTATTTTACTTGTGCTGTTAATAAAAAAGTATTGTTGATTTTTAAAACTTGCGCTATTTATTCATAACATTTTGCATTGTATCATTCAGTTTGACTTCAATTCAACCCATTAATGTCCCACTTCAGTTTATATTTATAAATCTCAAGATTGGTGGACAATACCCAGTGTTCATTTTATATTTTAACTAGCTGCCCGGACAGAATTCGTTCTGTCAAAAGTTTTTTTTTTTATTATTAAAATGTTCCGTCTATTCTATCTTTCAAGTTGGATCAAACTGCACGCAAATCTTTCAAATTACGTGTCACGCCCGCGATGAACTCCTAAACTACTTAACCGATTTTAATCTTTGCACACCATGTGCAGTTTGATCCAAAGATAGGATAACTTACATCTCAAAATAAAAACTTTTGACAGAACGAAATCTGTCCGGGCAGCTAGTATATTATAGATGAACACTAATGTTTAAAGAACAATATGTTAAATGAATAAATAAACTTAGAGATAAGTCTGCATGAAGAAGCAAAGGACGCAAAATTAAAGTCAAATTCATTTCTATAAGTGTATTTCAATGGACGAAATAACAGAACAAAACAACTTCAGACTAATGATTATTCATTTGATAAAGGACCTAAATAAGGTATAAATTATTGTATAGACACATCACAACATAGCAGACAGGAGACAAGAACTCAACAAAACATTTGATCAATGAATACCAATTTGCCTCTACATGATTCATTACCTGCATTTTTAATAGATTAATATCAATTTAATTAGTTTAAAACTTCTATTTTTTGGACTATAGCATGAAATGTAAACGGTACCTATGGAGTTATTTCTATGACATTCCGGAGTAAAACGGAGCTATGGTCTGGGCACACAGCAGTCCGTTCGGGACGCAGTCAGCTGAAATGTACATAGGAGCTGATTGTGTCCCGTCCCGACGTGGCTTGTCAGTGCTACTGCGGTGTTAGTTAGCCCACAAAAAGATACACACAGAAGGGTAACTCGAGCAATGCACACAGCATTGACGACACGGCATGCCGTAATACTGTAATTTCTTTTGGTAGTATAAAAATGCCTCGACATGCCGGCCCATATTCGTTCATATTTTTCATGTCGTATGGAGCTATAGTTGTGAGTGTTGTGACAGTGGGTTGGGTACGCTAGGCCTTGATAGCGGCAGTGACGGGGTACCCGCGGCGCAGCCCCATGCACTGGTCGCGGTCGATGAAGAGCGCGGAGGCCTTGCTGCGCAGGTCGGCCTCCAGCCCCGCGCGCACGCCCAGCAGCGTCTGGTGCGTGCCCTCCGCCGTCGCGATCTTGCTGCGGAGCGACTCCATCGTCTCCTGCAGGTCGCACACCTCCTTCACTAGCCTGGAAGTGAAATGTACATTTATTACATTTATTAGGTAGGTACATACTACATGTAATTTAGGTACACTGAAATGCGAAAGGAAGATCTTGGGGGACAGCCGTGCTCTGACTGATGTAATCGGAACTTTGTGTATACGCATAACGCAACCGATGCAGAAAATTTCGATAGCGTGATTCAGGTCGGCGTGACATCACCATATGACGTGTAGTTATACCGTCGTGATGAAAGTAATAAACCTATTGTGTGTGTGTGTGTGTGTGTATGTTTGTGCGTGTCACCTGAGCTGCGCGTCGTCGCGGCACTTCTCGAGGTGCGGGCGGTTGGTGCGCGCCTGCAGGCGGGTGTGCGCCACGCGCATGGGCTGCAGCTTGTCCTCGATGGCCTTGTTCAACAGCTCCAGCGTCTTCTCCACGTCGAAGATCTCCTGCTGGATCTGTCAATACATCAGTTACAATCGCTACACTTCCAGCCCATCTAGCCGAGCGTGCAAATATTGCAGGTGGATTTCATGCAATAGTTTTTGACATTTTTGACATTCTAGATACCCAAAGATGTACCCCATGAGCTTTGTGTCCTTTGGGGGGAGGAAGGTCTAGTTTTCTACTGTGACAGTAGTAATATAAGCCTTCCAGTCTGGCTAACGAAAATCGTGCTATATACTTACGAAATTTAAATGACTCCTCTCGGAGGAGCATCAAGCAACCCAAGTCGCCTGATCGTCGACATCACACCGTTAATGCATGGTTAAGAGTGAGGGCTGAGTGTGTGTGAGGTGGTCTGGTGGTGGGGTCACCTTGTGCAGATGCAGCTGCAGCTTGTTCTTGA
Organism: Thymelicus sylvestris; assembly: GCA_911387775.1. Taxonomy (NCBI): domain Eukaryota; kingdom Metazoa; phylum Arthropoda; class Insecta; order Lepidoptera; family Hesperiidae; genus Thymelicus; species Thymelicus sylvestris. Next base: position 16,144,300 of record OU426898.1, on the reverse strand, counting down.
TCTCGATGGTCTCGGCGATGCGGCGCGTGAAGCTGCTGTTGGTGTTGCTCCACTGGTCCCAGATCTCCGTCGCCGACACGTTGATCAGGTTCTCCGCGTCTGCACACATAACACGTCAGAACAGGACATGGTATAATCTCCCATTTCTACATCTCATCCTCATTGAAGAATGATCACACTTTTCATCTGAAGTCTTATCATCTCATAAACTATAAGGTTAGGTAAGGCATAGGCAGCTTAGTTGTCATTTCCCAAAGAAAACGAGGTAATAATCACTTTAGACGTGAACCCATTCTGCAAAGTGTAGCCGTATGTTGTCGGTGTGGAGTGTGGAGTGTAGAGACATACCGGACAACATCTGCACGGCCTTGGCGCGCTCGGACTGCGAGCGCTGCAGCGTGGCGGCGCTGGCGGCGGCCCAGCGCGGCCCGTCGCACACCGTGGGGTCGTAGCGCTCGATGCCCGCGTAGAACTGAAGCCCCTGCGCACCAACACACAACATCCACATCAGACATCACCAGTCACCACTAAATAGTCTAAATACAGATGACAAATTATTCCGTACAATACGGCATACAAAGATGCTGTTCACGCACATGAAAAATAAGCGAGGATAGTAGCAGTATTGAGCAGATATTACTCGTTAACAGAACTGTCAGCTGTGCCACATCTCCCTGCCGGCTCGGCTTTCCTCTGAAAATGCGAAGGGTACGGCTATTCTCTCTCGCGCTTGCCAAGTGCAGACTTGTAAACGTCACGTGTCTTTGAGAGCATTACAGAGAACTCTTCGGTGGCCAAGTTACCTCGTATTGTTTTATCTTCAAAGCAAGTGATAATTCAGTTTCTAACATATCTTTCAAAATAAGGTGAGCTTGCAAAATTCGAGCTCAGATTCGTCACTTTGCCAAACAAAAGGCACGCTTTTGAAGGGTCGCTGCCAAGTTGCCTAAAAAAACAACCGTGTGAATTTCCAGTGACAATCGAATCGCTAGGGGAGTTAGTCAACCTCAGGACCTTGTCTTACAGGAATCTAAAAATATTCAAAACACAGTATTTAACTGAATCAGCAACGAGGACATCCTCGAGACGTATATCTGTAGTATTTACCAGTCACCGGACGGAAAGAGCGACTGGCAGCTGGTACTGCTGGCAGAGTACATTACCTTGGAGAAGTTGTTGAGCTGGTGGCACATGGAGTCGATGCCGAGCGCGTACTCCTTGTTGCGCATGTCGCTCTCCAGCTCGTGCTGCGTGGCGCGGCAGTTCTTGGACTGCTGCCGGACCTGCAAGGACCAACACACTGGACTAACTGGTACACTGGTAAACGACCTTTGAGGATCGAGTGAACCATGCCACTTTAGGTAGTTAGGTAGTGAGGATTTCAGAAGATTAGTGATTTATAGATGTATCTACATAATTTGAAAATCTCTCTATTTGTGACAAAAGACCTATCACTCTGGAGATTTCAAGCTCTAAGAGATTCTAGATTAGGTGTTCATTGAATCTCCTTCGGCAGTCATCCAGCAAAGTCCGAATAAGATTTTTGACAGGATTTAAAGTATTTATAGATATATAATTATTGTTGTTTGGTCGTTTTACCTTCTCGAGCATATTTTTGAATTTTTCTTGACAATTCCTCAGGATTGCTACTTCTTTCAGAAGACTCTGTTCCACTGCGTCATGTACTTGTTCCAAGCCTGCAAGCGAGCAATCGCTTTATTTAACTAAAAATAAGAATCTTTCAGAAACCCAATTATACAATACGACCCGTGTGGCGCAATGGTTACCATGCCGAATCGCCGCACCAAGGGTCGTGGGTTCGATTCCCAGCGAGGCGAAAATTTGAATGATGAGTTTGAATATGAATTTCTGTCCCCGGTCTGGGTGTGAATGTCCTTGTCTAGTGTGTTGTCCATGGCACCCACGACACAGGGAATCCTAGTATGGGGCTATGAGTGTAAAGCGTTATAATATTGTAGCCAAGTAGTGTAAGTGTACCCTGTCTCTTCTCCCGGTGGTAGAGGCACTCCTGCACGATGTGCAGCGGGCCCTCGATGCCGGCGATGGCGCGCTCCAGCTGCCGCCGCGTGTCGTTCAGCTTCTCGCACGTCGCCACCAGCCGCTCCATCTCGATCGACACCTGCAACACACCACACACCACGTCACCACGTCACCACTACCACGACAAGAGTAGCACCACCAGGTACACCGTACAGTAGACTGTAGAGCTCAGCACTAATACGTCGGGTAAACACGAACATGACAGGATGGTTTATTTTGAGACTGGCGAAGCGTAGAGTAGGTACCTACTTCTTAAAAGCTACCGGGTGATGCTTCAGCCCATGTGACCCATGTCATATAGAAGAACATCATTAATTGGATTTGGGGATTCAAGCAGAACGTCCACAGTCCGATATCAATCAGTCGATGTCCGATAGTGTGACGGCCTAAAAACACTTCTACGCGAATCATCAGGTGACCAGCTAAGTTTAAGCAATCGTTTCAGTAACCATGTATTTCTTCTACTAAACTATAAATGAAACAAGACACTAGACCTCATTTCGCCAAAATGTAGTGTCAGTGATCCGCTCCCCGATTCTTCTCCCGGAATCCCGTTGGCCTTGTGTACCGATCTCATCAGTTTCCCTGAAGGAAAGGTAACTACATTATACAGGGTGAATTTTTCAAGTAGGCTCGGATGGCGAAATCCGAAACTATGAGGAATCCTACTTACCACCATAACTAGTCTTTTTTCTCGCAGCACGTACCTCAAGAGGCGCATGATATCGTTGCGGACGCGCTCCGAGAAGTTCCGCTTGGCGTCCGACTCGTTGTAGTTCTTGATGCTGTTCTGGTTCCACTCGTACTGCGTGTACCGCGTGTAGAGCGCCGCGCGCGCCGCGTGCTCGGGGCTGCGGTCGAACCCCGTCACCAGGTTGGGGAAGCGCAGCGGCTCGGCCGCCATGCCCGCTGGCGTGTAGCACGGGTCCACCATCGTGTTCGTTATGGGCTGGGAGGGCCTGGGAACGTTAACGAACAATATAGACCATTATACACCCTAATGAAACCTTTCAAAGTATGATAATTAAAGTGAAAAAGTTACATCGGCGTAACTTCTATCTCTTCGTAACCCATGATAGGCCTCCAGGGATGCTTCTTCGGTGAGTGGAAGCAGTAGCCCACCTGCGGGGGCACGCTCGGCGCCCCCGCTGTTTCTTTCACTGGACTCCATTGCTGAAGTTGCTGTAAATAAAGGCGTATTTACGCGAGTATGACATGGAAATTACGTGAACGGTTTCTCATAGCACTCAAAGGAAGTTAATTGGATAATTACCGTACACATCGACACTTCCTTAGCCATTTTGATATAACAGTATTAAACAGCAGTAAAATTTTGATAAAATATGTACGAAAAAGTACCTAAAGTAAATATTAAATTTAATTTTTTATTTCAAATTTCGTGTCAATAATTCATGACGTCATGCTTCCCACAGAGTATATGAACACTACGTTTTATTTTTAAATGTTTAAGGGTGAATTCGCGAAATGTTCCGCTTGATAAAAAAATTAATTTACTACTTTTGTAAAATTTTGTTTTGCTAACGGCTTTTATGCATATTTTTACATAATGGCGTACATATAAGGTTACATAATTTCAAGTAATTTATATAAAAAAATTGAATAACACGCCCGAAACATCATTACCATTTGAAGGAAAATTGCTGATATTGATATTCCAAAATATTTTTTGAAAAACCTGCCTTATACATTGCGTGTTTAATTTTATATTTTGAAACAATATATAATTAGGTACATTATAACATATAATATTATAGAGTCAGCAGTGCAGAACTAGTAAAAAAAAATATTAAAATTTTGTCACGAAAATTCGTCAACTCCATGTCAGTACCGTCAAACGTTATATTTCTCAAATGTTTTTTGGACTACGCTATAAAGTACCCCTCGTTTCTCCTCGTCTGGTCCATTGTAAAAAGTGGAACAGGACAACTTATTGCTGTTTCATGGAGAAACAACTTTTATTCATAAAAAACAACGACGTTCAGTACTTTGTCCCGATTTTGAATCAACGCCATTTACTGGATTTACAAGGTAACTATAAATTATACATTAATTTTAACACTCCACACGTATGTGTAATAGGAACATGATTTTCATTGGCACAAAGAGTTTATAAATTAATGATTATCAATATGAATTTTAAGCAAAAAAGCAAAAAATGTCATTACCATATGCATCATTCCCATTTGTTTTTTTGTAAATGGAAATGATTTTGTGTGAATGGTAATGACGATTGGAGATTTTGAAATCAATTTTGATTGAGTAATGAGACCTAGCAATTTCTTTTTCAACGATAGATTTTTGATATGTGTGTTGTAAATTAAATTTGAGCTACAAGTTGTTGGTAAAGAACCTACAAAACTTTTTAATTTTGCAATATCTTTTTAATAAAATAAATTATAAACGAAAATTTAATGCAAATAAAGGCGAAAACCGTTAAGAGAAATAAAAAATTGCTAGACGGAGGAGATACACCGAAATCAGAGGAGATTGTGCATTGTACGAAGAGGAGAACAAAGAAAGAGATAAGAAGAAAAGTATTAGTGAAAAGAAAATAAATTAAAGTTTCTGAAGAAAATTCTCTGATGAGACAAATAAATTAGTCTCCTCGCAATAAAGAGAAAAAAAAACGCGAAGCTACCAAAAGACAAAACAGACAGAAAAGAATAGATAAATAATAAGTTTATAATTACTAAACCAGTGGTTCTTAAAGCATGAGATAAGAAAAAAAAATTAATGAAATGAAATGAAATAATCTTTTATTCATGTCGATATCTCTGATACAATTATAAACGTCATTTTTTTAATCTAACAGCATTTCGGAACGGTGCTTTGTCATGGAGGAGAAGAAAATCCGTATAGAAACTCCACAGCACATCTTTTAAAATAATGAAAAATTACACAAGATGTTCTAACTGACACGGAACTGGATGCATTACTAATTTACATCTTTGTCAATAATATATTCATTTATACTACAGTATCCTTTGCCTACTAGCTGGGATTTCAGAGATCTCTTAAACATTTGAATAAGCAAATACTTAGGTAATTTAATGTAAAAACGTGCACTGAGCCCCTTAGAAGAACGTTGTACTCTACGTAGGCGAAAAGAATCCGTAATCAGAAGTATGTCTGTTTCAAGTTAGATGATTTTGCGTATCACTATTTTGCTTGAAACAACCGCCGTTGTTTTTTTATGAATAAAATTTAATTGTAAATTAATAAATTGAGATGTTACTGTTAATATGCCTATTTTTTTTAAATCTCTCCCGCAGGTAGTGGCGTAATTTTAATTTATAAATGGTTCTAATTGCCCTTTTCTGCAAAACAAATATTGCATCAATGTCAGCTACTGCACCCCACATCAATAATATGAATATACCATAGGACATGAGGCTATGAAAGTGTGCAAAATAAACAAGTTTAGCAATTTCTACATCAATGGCATAAACTGAGTTACTTAGCTTACTCGTGAGAGCCGATATATGATTGCCCCATTGTAGTTTAGAATCTAAGGTGACACTTAAGAAAACCGTGGATTTTTCCATAGTTATAATTTCATTATTTATAAGGTGAATCAAATATAAACCGGACTTTCTTTACTGGTCGCAGTGTGAAGTGACGTGCTTGGTACTGCTGTACGTGTTAAAGGGGACTGTCTCGTATTATTCCATTTGGTAGCAAACATTCTATATACTTCGTTTTTTAGCATTTACAGTAAATTATTTGTAGTAAACCGGTGTCATAAACGAAACTGAGAACTTTTACATCGTCATTTATTTTATTTCTATTCGTCTTAAATATAAGAGAAGTGACATCAGCAACCAGTATAATGTCTGCATATTTCTTAATTTAATACGGTAGATCATTTAAGTATACTAGAAAAAGGAAGGGGCCCAGAAACTAGCCCTGTGGTACACCCATCACAGATTAAATCTCGATAATTTGTTATCATTTATACTAACACATTGGATTCTACTCGTCAAGTACGACACAATCAAGTTAAGTGAATTGTTATTGATGCTGTAGTGACTAAGCTTAAGTAGTAATGTTTAGTGTTCAACACAATCAAACGTCTTAGACAGGTCACAGAATACCCTTATGGGATTTTGTGAATTCTCCCAGGTCTCAAAGATAAGTTTGAGAAGCCTAGCACCTGCATTTCTTGTATTACGGCTTTCGGTAAAACCGTATTGCTCAGGGTGGAGTAAATTACAAGCGCTAAAGTGCTTCAGCGTTTAATTTAACTTAATTATTTTCGAATACCGTAGGTAAAATAGAAATAGGTCTGTAATTGTTAAGGTCTGTTTTGTCCCCAGATTTAAAACTCGGTATGATCTTTCTGTACTTCATTAGATCTGGGAAAGTATCTAGATTTACACATTTATTTACCAACCTAGCTAAATAAGGGACTATCACATCTTTTATATTATTTATAATTTTAACAGACATTCCCCGCAAAATTTCAAATTCATATGCCCCCCCCCCCCTTTAACAGAGGTAATTTTATTTCCATTAACTAATAATTCATATTTAGAATTGCGTAACTCGTTACCAATAATACTCTAGTTAGTGGTTTTACCTTGACATTTTTTATCTTCAAATGCAACTTAAAGACATAGCTATAATACACACGGCTTTAATTATTTTTTTGAATAACATTAAATTTTTGTCATTCCCATTAACAAAAAATCATTACCGTTAAATAAAAGTCATTACCAGGCTGCTAAATATCATTACCATTTCTTCAAAAAATTTTTACGAGCTAATAACTTTTGATTTGCTTAGCGAATTTTGAGGACTTTTGTAGGCTTAGAAAGGATATTTTATGTGCTAATTTTTTTCCTGGTTTTGCACGCATTTCCACATACTTTTAAAAAAAACCAACAAAATGATACAAAAACGCGAATTCACCCATAACGGGATTGGACAACTGGATAACATAGACTATCTCCGCTATAATTATAACCTATGGCTGTTACCATAGTGAAGAAAAATATGTCAATCAATCAATGTCAAACAACAGCTGTCTGTCAAGTCAAATAAGCAGAATGTATCGAAGTTTCATTTTGGTTTGATAAAATATTTTATTGTAGGTTTCGTTAATATATTGTTATAATATTTCATGAAGTACGGTATTGATATTAATAGGTACTTATAACCCGTGAATACCATGAGTGCAGTGCCAGAAAACGCGCCGAATCGTAAGTATAATAATTTGACTTGTGGATCACAAGTCAGATTTTCAAACTAATAGTTAAATTTAAATTAATGTTCTGCCTTTCAGACTGCCCCGGCACCCAAAGCGAAGATGCTGGGAAGGCTTCAGCTTGCGCAGGCTGTCCCAACCAAAACATTTGTGCTACAGGTGCTAAATATAAACTTTTTCTTATCAAAGTAAAATTATCAATAATCGAATCAAAGTAAAACGGTTTTATTTAGCTAGCCTTGTTTGGGTCTTGCAAGCCTAATATAACAATAAGTTTGCTTAAACTAGTGGTTTCGATAAGTAAGATTATTTATTAATAAAAAAACATTTCAATGTTACTTATCAGTTATCAGTATCTTAGTATGTGCTGAAATAGATTATTACTAGAGATGGACCGACTACACGCCGACTAGTCGGGAAAACCGACTATTCGGCATGTTTTATAGTCGGCGACTAGTCGGCAATTAGTCGGCAAAAATCGCCGAATAGTCGGCATTAATTTTCGCTACAAAAAATAAAAGAAATGAAGAAAATAACAAAATTATACAATCAGCATAATGAGATTTATTTTAATAAATCCGATTATAATGCAAATAAATATTTTATTATTTAGTAGTAATAGGTAGGTATAACGGATGTTGGATTTGTCACATTCACGAATGCAAATGTTGACCTTCAAAGATTTGGTTCACCAATATGTGGCAATAATAATACAAGTTTGTACTTTTATTTGTACTTAGTCATATTTTCAGTAAAATTTTATCAAATAGTATTCAATCAAGCAATAAAGCAATTTATGGTGGAGAAACGTCAGACTTTCAGGTTTATCAGGAAGCAATCGACTCCTTTTAATTTCATAAATATTTGACCAAAATAAGGTTGATCGGCATTGCCGACTAGTCGGCCGATTAGTCGGCAATTTTCTCACCGAATAGTCGGCTAGTCGGCTGATCGGCAAAACCCATAGTCGGCCCATCACTAATTATTACTATTTTTCTATATTAGTTCCGTAAGTTAAATTCAAATGCATGCTAATAAATGTGATTCAGATTTAAGGGGTCAAATGTTATAGATTGTTACAAATAAATGTGTAACTGCACCACAGGAGCGGCGGCCGGCCCCGATCCAGCGATAGAATTAATAAAGAACAAGCTTTCAAATGTAAAGCACATAATTCTCGTACTGTCTGGCAAGGGGGGAGTGGGGAAGAGCACCGTGACGTCACTGCTGGCACACGGACTGGCAGCCAGGAACCCTGATGTCAATGTGAGTTATTTCAAAAATAAAACACTCACTCAGTTACTGTTGTCCGTAGCGTGGATATATAGAAATGAGACATTGACGGTAGCAATACACAAAAAAAAATTGTTCACCTGTCAAATGCCTCAGCTAGGATTTAACTATATAATAATAATAAATAATATAAGCAAACCCTATTTGCTTTTTTGTTTTAAATAACAATATTAATGCATTTATAATATAACTAAATATAAATAAATAACACACACTCATACGGCTCATACCCCCACAGTAGGTTTTTACCTGTGTCGCGGGTGGAATGGATGACATAATATAACACATCACAATTACACCCATGACCTGAGTACAAATATTTATCTGTCACATAATTATTTGCCCCCACCAGGAATCAAAGCCTGGATCCCTCGCTTCGCAGACAGGGTCACTACCAACTAGGCTACAGGGTCTTCAGTCATTTATAAACCATTTACACATAAATTGAATTACTTCCCTTTGATTTAATCATTCTTAACAATGTTTCCCAACAACCATTATATTACATCTGGTAATTGTAATCATCTCAGGCCAAATCTTTTTTATTTTCTACATCAATAAAGTTGTAATACATGGAAAATGTAGGATGATAAGTTTTATTCTTAATTCGAGTATCATGAGCTTGAACCATACATGCACAATAATTTATCAGTGAAAATGTGGTAAAACCTGAGAGTTGCTCATAATGAGAAGATGTATGAAGCCTGCCAATAAAACCTTAGCTATTTAAGTATGCATTAAGCTTGCTCTTGGGATTTAGACAAGTATCAGATGTCATTATTAAGTGCATATATACAATAAGATTGTTTTTTTTGGTTGCATTGTCGGACTCTGTAGTGAGACGCATTTTAACCGCCACTTCTCGCACCTACTGTGCAATAATCATTACCCGGTTATATCTGGAGCGTCGTTCGTGAGAGTTCCCGAATTCCATGCTCCTAGCAGATGTAAACACTAACTTAGCACCGACAGCAGCTTAGCTTAGCAGTTCGCACTAGCGAGCACGTGTATCGATTGTGGCGGCGGCGGCGAACAATTCGCAAGTGGTGCCGTGGCTCGGTACCGCGTGGTACAGCCTTGCCCGCCTCTCGCCATCCTTGCTATATAGGTCAGAGAGACCCCGAAGGCCGAAAGCTTAGTTGTGAATAAATTATGCGCGTAGTATGATTATAGTAGACCAGCTCACAAGATCATCTTCTCATGATTCTCAGGAAAACTATGTTGTAGTTTGTGGGCTTTGGATAAAATTAGATTCTCAGTAAAAAAGCACTTGGAACCATGGTAGAATAAAAGTAATGACTTCATAAGTGTATTGATAAAATACCCACATGATTCAAATAATTTCGAAATTAATTGTGTAGTGTTGTGATAACGTGTAGGCTGTGAGTCCTGTGAGTCATGTGACGTGTGATGTTGCAGGTGGGCGTGTTGGACGCCGACATCTGTGGGCCGAGCCAGCCGCGCGTCATGGGCGTGTTGGGGGAGCAGGTGCACAACTCGGGCTCCGGATGGTCGCCTGTTGTGAGTATACGATCGTTCTATCGATTATCGTCAAGTCACTTGACTAGCAACTATCACAAAGTCATAGTTATTGGTATAGGTTGTATTGTATTGTCTTATAACTTATCCAGAGATAATCTAGAAATATATTTTATTGTATTCTTATTGACAGTATGTAACAGACAACCTGTCGCTGATGTCCATCGGCTTCCTGCTGGGGAGCCCCGATGACGCGGTCATATGGAGAGGACCCAAGAAGAATGGTAACATTGAAATTTTCTTATGTACCTACATTACCTACTATTTATATCAAAAAATTTTTTTTGTTAAGTAACATAGTAAAATATTCGATTTCCAGGATGTCTTATTCACTTTTATGTCCACTGTATTGTCCACGAATATGATAACTGAGTAAAAGCCCACTTCTTCAGGTATGATCAAGCAGTTCCTGAGCGAGGTGGATTGGGGTGACCTGGAGTACCTTCTGGTAGATACGCCGCCCGGTATGTCGCTCGTCATGTTTATCTATTTACTTTATTGTTACAAAATATACAAATTTAATGTATTTCCGTAAAGTAGTGCCTTTTAGTCCTATAGTACTGATAGTCCGATACCAGGCCTGGCGCACTTCGCACTTTACATAATATGAAGATACAAGTACATGCCGCGTCCGACAGCCCAATTCATATTGGCTGTCACACATTCGTAATCTATCACATATGACGTCACCACCACACATATCACACGTTAGTTCGATACAGCGCTCTGCGTCGCGCTATAATGAATGCTAAAATGAATGCAAAGGCATATTGTATCGCATTCTGCTGCCTAAACAACAACAAACATCCGAATCTCACGTTTTTCACGTTTTTTGTCGTATATCATTTCAGATTTAATACGTACCTATACCTACCTAAACACCTGAAAGAGATAATATTAGTTTCATATACAGGGCAAGGTACTATTAAGCGTGTATATGTATATGCGTGTGTGCAGGTACATCGGACGAGCACCTGTCGGCGGTGCAGTACCTGTCGGGCTGCGCGCTGGCGGGCGCGGTGGTGGTGGGCGCGCCGCAGGAGGTGGCGCTGCTCGACGTGCGCAAGGAGCTGGCCTTCTGCCGCAAGCTGGGCGTGCGCGTGCTCGGCGTCGTCGAGAACATGGCCGCGTTCGTCTGCCCCAACTGTCAGGTACACACCACACACACCACTACACCTTGACACTCCAACACTCCGACACTACATTACATACAATGCATATTGCATACATAGATACCGATACCTAAAGGAGAACCCCATCTTCCATAGAGACACCGGCCCAGATTAGACAAGAATGAAAATTGGTGGTCAATTAGATCATTGTAAAAGCTTTAATTTCTCCAATTTTCACGTCTGCTAGCAATGGCCAACTAATGAAATCCTAGAATTTCCACCTAAATATGGTTATGTCACACTCATGTCACTCACAGCAATATATTATGCCTGTTAATAGGGACTTACTACCTCAAACCAAACACCTACTCTAATATTGTAATATTCTTATTAGGAATAATTATGATCATAAGACGCAGTAAAAATTAAAGTTACATATAAACACTAACAAAATACAACTACTTAAACAGTAGGTAATGGTTGAAACTAAGTAGGTGGGTGAATATTATTATTAATAAAAGCTATTTCATGTTTTAAAGAGATTTTATTAGTTATCATCACATCATAATATTATATTAATATTTCGTCTAGAAATTGTGCAGTAGGTATACGTATTATATGGGTACTGCAACGTCTGCATCCTACTGTTCTTCTAGAGGTGTATAGGGTACATCATCCAGTGTTCAGAAAAAGGTCAGTCACAAAACAGGCGATCTCGGAATCCAATATTCATGCAATATTTGTATAAAAAACAAATCCCGAAGTTATAGTGAAAACACATTCAACGAAACACTAGTACGAAAGCGAATGCAATAGAAAATTAAAATAACTGTGTGCGTTTCGATATGTTTCAATAGTAAATAGGACTGCAAATACGATGAAAAGATTAATTTAATAGTAAAAATACACAAAAAATGCAAGATTATTGACAATGGTGTTATTTATAATTGCTATGGTTACCAAAATGACATTAGATAGGTTAGATTACACCAGAGATCTTTGTTGTCAATCGATTCAAATGTCTCGAAATCGATGTCAAAATACTAGAAATGTCTTTTAATTAGCGTAACGATTTAATGGTAATTATAAATATATTACATAGTTTAGTTATACAATGAATAAGAAAACATGTAACAAAGGAATTAATGTTGTACTTACAATGAATAATAATTCATAAAATATATTATTAAGTTCCCTAATCGATATATATAATCGATTTAATCGATATATATAATCGATTTAATCGATTATAAAATCGTTTGTAATGAGGTAAATACTATGAAAACTTTTTTGTATTATTTTGTTCATTTACCAAATGCAGATGAGGCTCAGATTTAAATGTGTTTATCTAGTAAATAAGACGAATTTTTTGGTATATAGTTTACTCTTGTCTTGTCTTATGCCTACCACAGAACACATAATTATAATTCGTGGCCGGAAATCGGGGTTCTCCTTTTACTAACAAACAATAACCGACTTCAAAATTACTTAAAAACTACTTGTCAGATCTCGCTCAGAATCCACATGACAAGCACCTGCTTTCGTTTAAAAGTATCATCGAAATCGGTTCACCCAATCGAAAGTTACGAAAGTTATGAGGTAACAAACATAAAAAAATACAGTCGAATTGAGATCCTCCTCCTTTTTTTGAAGTCGGTTAAAAATATAAAAGATTGTGCTCTTAATATCGAAAAACGTATTCGTGTGAAATAGTACTAATGTCTGCGACATTTAACGCGTTAAAAAAGACATTACGCGTGTGTGGCTATAGTTAGCGCGCTAAAGGGGCGTGACCGTTTCAATGCTATAACACACTAAGCGATAACTCGGGTGACGGTTTTTATAACACCTCCCAGAATTTTAATGCTGTTGGCCACATCTGCAGTCTAACGCGCCAAGTGCAGCGCATTGCAATTCTCGTAGCCGTCCTCGATAAATACACTATCCAACACAAAAATATTTTTTATATTGAATCAGTAGTTCCAGAGATTAGCGCGTTCAATCAAATAAACTTTTCAGCTGTATAATATTGAAAAAGAAAGAAAGAAATATTTATTCACGACTTTGAACAGCACAGATTTAAGTAACTAAAACAAAAAAATATAAGCGACTTAAAAGTAATACAACAAAACAAAAAGTCTAAATAAATGTAACAAAACAAAAAAAGGAAAAGGAAGCTTACAATAATTACTTCCACCCATCACCAACTATACTAAACTAGGAAATCTGTGCTGCAATATAAAGCCGTAAAACGGACCGAACTCAATGAAAGCCGTGATAATAACAGCACTGATTCTCAGTTCGGACCATATTACTATAGATAACTAGCTGACTCAGCAAACGTTGTTCTGCCAAAAATGTAGGGGTAGGGGGATGAAAAATAGACGTTGTCCGATTCTCCACCCTAGCTGATATGCATGCTAAGATTCACGAAAAGCGGTCGAGCCGTTTCGGAGGAGTTCAACTTGTAACACCGTGACACGAGAATTTTATATATTAGAGTATCACATCATAATCCTGACGTTGCAGACGGTGAGCGAGATCTTCCCGGCGCGCACGGGCGGCGCGGCGGCCATGTGCGCGGAGCTGCGCGCGCCACTGCTGGGCCGCCTGCCGCTGGAGCCGCGGCTGGCGCGCGCCTGTGACGACGGCCGCGCCGCCGCCGCGCTGCCGCCCTCGCCCGCCGCCACCGCGCTCGAACACATCATCGACAGTAACATGAAACTTCCTTTTTAATCCCTAACGCAAAAATAGGGCTGTTATAAGCATGGAAAATAGAGGAGAAGGAATGCCATCTCTGTATATGAAAAGTGTCCGTGAAAACGCGTAAAATTACGGGTGGCGCTGCAGTGCTCTAATCACTAGGCAAACTTCACTCCGTCTACAACAGCTATGTTCATGGTTCGCTATTTGTATCACACTAGCGCCTGCGTCATTCAGAAATGGCCATTATTGGAACCTCTATTTTCTGTAAACAGCAGGACACTTTTTCTTTTTTTTTGTAAGTTAGACGTGTCTGTCTGTGGCATCGTAAACGAACAGACCTATTATGATGCAGTTTTTTAGTTCGAATGCTGATGAGTCGAAATAGTTTTTAATTATGTTTGGTGAAAATAAAACTGCCGGCTGCTTTTTTCTTTTTGAAAATTTATAGCTATTACTCTGCATTCTTTCACTATTTCTTCGCCATGATAAAGCACCTTTCCGAAATGTTAGAAGGTTAGAGGCACCATGACGTCACACTAAATTCATTATGACGCCCTCTAGATGACATAAAATCAAAACTTGATAAAAGTCTTGTATAACGTCCAGGATGTAAGAGGAAAAATATACACAGATTTTTTTTATAAACGCTTTTAAAGTTACCTTGAACGCCTTGAAGTACTACTAGAATAAATATTTTCGATCTTAGTGATTGAAGATAAATATGGTAATTTTGTTTAATGATAGTACTTTTTTTTACAGATCTCATAGCGGCGTGTGAAAATCCATCATAGTTTTAAGAAAGTAATATTTAGTTGCACTTGATTGTACATACTTTAAAAAGATATACATACATATTATATTATATAAAAATTGAAATACTAATTTTAATTTTTGTTTTATTTCAACAAATCAAATTGCATTTAGTTAATTGATTGCAACTGCTCGCGTTGTGACTGATAACAGTTACTCCAAGCGCAGGTAAAGTCGGTTCCACTAAATACATTAAATAGGAAAGTAGTAGCCAAGGGGTCTTCAAAAATCCTACCGTAATACATGATGGAACAGAGTCTGGAGAGAGACAGTGTGGTATACGATATAGACGGTATACTGTTGTTCAGCAAGGTGCACCACGAGCTGAGAAGTTTGACTTGGATTCGAGTCCCAATTTCGAAACAACTATACTGTCTTTTATACTACCACTGTACCTGCTAATACAAAATAAAACTTTTCAATTAAAGAAAAAAAGTAAAAGAATGTCATTTCAAAAACAATTTTTTTATATAGGTATGTCTGTGGCACAACTTTAAAAATATTTTATAGTCTGTGATATTGTCTATGATTGTTTGTCACGTGAATTAAATCTGACATTGATGGCCGATGTCAGTTTTAACAGCAACCTGTGATTCTGTCAGGTCAGATGAGTATGAGTGAGGGTGCTTCTTGTTTTTGAAGCAGTAAAAATAAAAAGGAAAGATAATTTAAATGAACTAGTATTAAAAAGTTCTTCCAGAAGATGTGTATTCGAAAGCATAGGTCATAGCGAAAAACCGCTATTGCCTTCCTTGTGTATTGTTGTGTCCATTATTGCATCATTATTGTATCTTGCTTGGGCTCAAATGCAGTAGTAAGGGTAATAGAATGCCGTCCAACCGCGGTGAAGACGAGGAAAAGCCGTGTCGTGCATGCTCGGACTTCAAAACGTGGGCCAAATTGCAAAACAAGTCTGGTAGTGCACCTCCAAATAAAACGGTAAGGTTATGTTGAGAAATGAGACTCAAAAAGTTTATTCATCATAACATTCATAACTTATGCGACCCATAAATGATCCACTCCTGTGCTTGGATTCTCTTCCACAATGTGGTGGACACCAGTCCATATTCTACCACACCATCCAATCACACACTCTAGAAATAAAGTACTGTTGTGTTTAAATGTGTTCAATTCAATTCTAATATCTTTAAAGTTAAAACCACTAGGCAACCAGAAGTTTATTAGTATTGAATAAATTTTTCCTTACAGTCACCACCAAAAGAGGCTAGCAATGAATGTCCTTTAGACAAAGATGAACTGGGGAGGTCTACTTGGGGATTTCTCCACTCCATGGCCTCGTACTACCCTGATGAGCCGTCGCAGTCCCAGTCCGAGGGCATGGCGAGGTTCTTCAATATATTTGCACAGTTCTACCCATGTGAACCATGTGCTTTAGACTTTCAAGAAGAGTGAGTATACATTTCAATAACAAAGTACTTTGAATTATTCAAATAATTACATAAACTTACATGCTTAATATTTCAGCGATTACTGAACCTGTGTAATGACAAATCACTGCATAAATTGACACATTACCTTTTTGTACTTAATTGTTCCATTTTCTATTACAGTATTAAGAAAAACCCACCAAAGACTAAGTCGAGAGATGAGCTAGCCAAGTGGCTGTGTGAGAGGCACAACACAGTGAATGTGAAGCTGGGGAAACCAGAGTATGACTGTAGCAAGGTCCATGAACGGTGGAGAGACGGGTGGCCGGACGGCTCCTGTGATTAGTTGTTAAATAAAATAAAGACACCAAACTACTATAAACCATATTATCAAATAAACCATTTATATTGGTATAATTTAAACTTTGTATGTGATATTGAGAATAGATAAAGGAGTTTTACTGACTACAATGATTACAATAAATATAACAGGTGTTGTTTCCTAAGACAATATACAGTTATACATGTTTTTAAAATAAAATATTGTACAATTTACTTAAGTCCTGTTACCATGTTATTAGACCTTAACTGTGACTAGATATATAGTTTTGTATAAAATGTAAGTAGTATTTTGTTTAAATCTGGTACTTTGTCTAGCAGTATTCTTCGGTCATGAAATATTAATATTAGTTTATTTGTTAATAATTATTATGAAGGATTCACTTGTTTGTTACAAGAATAAATATTGTGTTGTTATAAATGTGTGATTTATTTTTGATAGTGCATTGCCGGTCAGGTGCCTCAACAATTTTAAGAATATGAAGAGAACTCATGCCACTCATTCGGCAATTTACAAATGTAAAAATAAGAAATACTTATTTTTCCAGTGTTACAACTTTTTACTATGAAGTTCTTGTTTTGGTTCCAAGTTGATGGAATTGAGTCATCAGGTACTTCCAATTAGTCAATAACAAATAAATGTGCACTTCCTCACGTTTTCTTCTTCAATATACATTCCTCACGTTCTTTTTAGTTTAACCTTTTACTTAAAAAAATCCCCACCAGCACAAAAAAATTGTCTGGACCCAACAATAAAATGAAGCGCTAACTGAAGCGCAGAGGCGTGTGCGAACAGCGTGCGCGGTCGGTCGGCAGCCGAATGGGTGACCACTGACCGCTAGTGGCAAAACAATTTTTGACTTCCGTGCGTTGGAGGTCACGTTGTTGGGTCCTGTTGTTTTAAACCATGTCGGAGGCCCTCTGGCGACAAATTCCGACACTTGGGTTGGTCCCTTACCCGCACTGGAGCAGCGTGGTGGAGTATGCTCTAGGTCTCCTCACGAGAGATCCATGCTCAGTAATGGGCCATTAATGGATTCAAGCCAGACAATAATAAAGCAATTTTGATGTTTAAAAAATTTATTAAAAGTTGAAAAGTACAAACTGGCACTTAATGCACTGTAACCGTGTCAAACTTAAATGAATATAATAACATAGTCTTATTTAGTAGCCAAAAGCAACAATTTATTTCATTGATGACAATTAAAAAGCATGATTATTTGATTAATACAGTTCAATGTTGGATGCACAAGTGGTTGACGCTGGTCACTGCTGGTCTGGGGAGGTGCCACTTGTGGATGCCTCCGATCAGTTTTTGTGTTGCTCTCATAAGAACTCCATTTCCCTCTCGATGCCCACAAATTTCAGCTGTTCCGTAGGTCCATATCTATAAGAAAATATCATGAAAGTAAATATTAAGGTCACATATTATTTTCATGGAAATATTGTTTATTTTAAGTTAGATTTAGAAAGAAAGAAAGAAAGAAAGTAATGTTTATTTCACCTAAATCATACATACCACAGCGACAAATATAGCCAAAAAAATAAATACAAAACAACAATTACATGTAAGATAGGTAGGTAGATAGATAGGTGAAAAGGGTTCACGCTCAGCATAATGGTCGCGGAAAAAACCACGGCCGCTGGTTTTCAGAGTGACCCTCAAATTGTTATTAGTAGTATGAAGAAAAATAATCGATACAAATGTAATACCAGAGGGAGGTATGCATGTAAATCGCACGTTACTTAGGTGGACAGTGGGCCTAAGAGAAATCACCCAGGCGTACATTTTGTAGCGCGATACTACTATCGCGCTACAAAATGTAAATAACACAATAATAATAATTATACTGTGTTTCTACAAACACAGTCTAATTATTATTATTGTAACAACAAGTAGTCAATAGTGTCAGTAGTGTCCCGCTAGATGGCGCTAGATGGCAGTAGATGTCAGTACCTGTAGTCGAAGAAGAGCTCCTCGCCGGGCTGGATGGCGCGCTTGGCGAAGATGCCGATGCGGTGGTCGCCGTTCACCATCATCACCTTGGCGTAGCAGTTGGGGTTGATGGAGTGGTTCGCGAACCGGATCTTGTTGCCCTTGCGCGTCGCGTCAACCACGAAGTCTGGAATCATGTTGTTTACAATTCATGTGTGACAAGTATGAAAAAAAACCGGCCACGTGCGTGTCATGCCACGCGCGTAGTAGGGATCTGTAGTTGTAAGTTATTTATTTATTTAGGACTGAGGTATGATATAGTTAAAGTTCACATGGAGAGTAAGTTTTTCACATAAAATATATTAAAAGTACAGAATAATAGTAATGAAAATAGAACATTAATAAATGATAATGTGAAGTAATCCTTTGAATTACGCTCGAATTTAGACATCAGAGCGATACTCTTTATTACATTAACATGTGAGGGGCGAAATTCGTCCTCTGAACATTCTCCACTGATCTTCGTCCATTCATCATCATTTCGCTTTTTTTTTCCTTGTCAAAACTGTCAAATCACCTTTCCGAAATTGTGGTAGATAAAAAAGAAATTACGTCCATAGTAATAGTAATACCTACATCAATAAATGATTTTGACTTTGTCTTTGACTTTCATCAGAAGCCATCACGAATAAGGAGTCTAGAACCAATCGTACCTCGTGTCATATAGGATACGAGTAACCGCCCTCGCTTTGCTTCGGTTTTCTTTTTTTTTACAGCTTGGATTACATTATTGGAGTTTTATTAAGGATCCCTATTTTTTTGAAAATATAATAATAATAGCCTATGTCACCCAGGGATAGTGTAGCTTCATAACAGTGAAAGAATTTTTCAAATCGGTTCAGTAGTTTCGGAGCCTATTCAATACAAACAATCAAATCTTTCCTCTTTTTAATCTAATATTTAAAATTCTCGTGTCACGCTTTTTTGAAGTTGAACTCCTCCGAAACGGTTCGACCGATTTTCGTGAATCTTTGCGTGCATATCGGCTAAGGTGGAGAATCGGACATCTATTTTTCATCCCCCTACCCCTAAATTTCTTTTGGCAGAACAACGTTTGCCCGGTCAGCTAGTATTAGTATAGAAGTATAGATAACGTGTAGTCGGTGTAGTCGGTGTAGTGTCGTACCGTTGTTGAGGTTGAAGAGGAAGGAGCACATGTACTTGTCGTACACCTTCCCGCGGCGGTCGGCCTCGTCCTGCGAGATGACCTCGCCGCAGTACTCCGAGATGAACTCGTTCTTGTGCGCCGCGTCGCGCAGGAAGATGCCCCAGCCCGCCACGTCGCTCGGCGCCAGCAGCAGGTGCTTGTGCAGCCCGCTACACACACACACACACACATATACATACACACATATACATACACACCTCGGTGCAGTTACAAACACAACACATTGGCAACCAGTTCGCCAATAATAGCGATCTTAGGAACGTCTTAGGTTCGCCCGGGCCGGTAGTAACGCTTCACTTATATCTTTTCAGAAATTTCCATGAGCCATGGGGATGATGACATTATAATCTTAAATTAAAATTAATCCGACGGTATTATTTACACTAAAAATAGCTAAGAACACTCTCGATTAAGTCACCTCTCAGACAAAAAAAAACTAGACCAAAATAGGTTCATACGTTTGGGACCTACGATGCCACAGACAGACAAGAGACATGTCAAACTGAAAACACTCCTCTTTTTTCGTCGGGGGTTAAAAAGTAGACTAGTAGTAGTAATTAGCCACAGTGTCCGTGTTACCGACCGCTGCACACACACGTTCCGGCAGCAGGGCGCGGCGGGGGCGGGCGCGGCGGGCGCGGGGGCGGCAGCGAGCTGAGCGGCAGGTGCGTCGGCGCCGCACGCCGTGCACAGGTCGGGGTCGCACTCGCGCACGCCCAGGTAGCACGGACACTGCTTCGTGTTGCACGACGCCTTGCAGCGACACCCCGGGAACCGGTTCTGGCCTGCACGGTGCACGACACATTATAATAATACGCTTTATTTTTTATTTGACGACCCAAGTGGCACAGTGGTCAAATATAGAAGAAAATAACTTGAAATGTAGAGAGAAAAAATATAGAAGAAAATGATTAGCTTATTCTTACGCTTAATAAGTTGTCAGTGTTATTTCGATACTTTTGTTGTTTAATACTTATTTTAATACGTTTGACAGTAGTCTTATGAAGAAGATCCCGTTGGCAACAATTGGATAGGTGAAATAAGTCTACCTATATCAATTCACCTCGATCAGTAGATTTAAATTATTCGGGTGCATAGGTGAATAAAGTACACTAAAAGTAGACTTAAGACATCTGGGTGAATTAACTCAGGTGAATAAAGTCGACGGCACCGGTTACCATGCCTAGGTATGTGAAACTCCCTTAGGAGTTTGTGATTTAGCCTTAAAGATTACATGGAAAAGTGCCGAAAGCTAAAATCTAATATTTTTAATTTAAGGGAATTTTTATTAATAATATGTTTATTAAAGTTCTCAAAGGTGTGTGAAGTCTACCAATCCGCACTTGGCCAGCGTGGTAGACTATGGCCTAACCCTCAAATTCTGAGAGGAGACCCCGAGCCCAGCAGTGGGACAATTATGGGTTGTTGCTTTGCTTTTTTTATGTTGAATTATGAATTTGTGTGTGTGTGTGTGTGTATGTGTGTCAGTGTGTGTACTCACAGTCGCTGCTGCACTGGCAGAACTTCTCGCAGAAGTTCTGCGACTGCAGGCACGGGCACAGGCTGTCGCACGGCTGGTTGGGGTGGTCGCACGGCGTGTAGTTGTACCTGCACACACACACACAACACTATGTCCAATGTCCATATCTGCCCCGACCCTCTCACACAAACACATTGTCAACTAACAACACAAGACAAGTGTTTTAAGACACATATTACACGTTTTGTTTGTATTCAAATTGCTGTGGATTTTGTAAAAAATAAATAAATAAACTAACGCCTAAGTGTGCTAGAAGATTTTTATAGAAATAAGCAGAACATTTTGTGCAATATTTCCTATGTAGCTTCCTTTACAGCTTCGTTATCATACTTAACAGGATCACCCAGTTGGATTAACCTGATGATTGTATGAAAATTAGAACACAACTTAAGCGACATTTAGTAAATAATTGTTATTATGACATCAATGAATTTATTTAATCTTTAGTATTTATATTGTATGATTTTTTAATTTTAAATTTTAATCTAAATGTCTAATATAATTCAAAATCTAAATGTACTATTTATTAATATAATTCAAATATGTGATAAAATTGTGTATAATTAATTTTAGTATGTTTATGAAATGTAATGACTAATGAATTATGTTTGTGTGTACTTGACAATATTTGTGTGCCTAATACAGGCTAAGTGCTTTAATGTACTTAAGACAAATAAATAAATTTAATCAAAATCGGTCCAGCCGGCCAGATTTTAGTGTAGTGTACACATGGGAGTAGGAGCTGTGTGTGTTACATACACGTGGTGCGAGGCGGAGTCCTTCTTGAGCTGTATCTTGCGGCAGTGCACGGACCACAGCCGGTGCTTCTTCTTCTTCTTGCGCGGCGGCGTCAGCTCCGCCTCCACGCGGCACTCCTCCACGCCCGTCTTGATCCAGTACGTGTACACCTGACACACACACACACATGATGCACACACACACGCACACACACGTTCTCACTCACCAAAAAAATTTTTTGCTTTTCTTGGCACTATTTACACTTAATGCGGTACTCTCATAATGCCCTTATGTTGATATTATTACATCTTAATACATATATATTATATATAAATTCCGTGTCACGTTGTTTGTCCGCGATGGACTCCTAAACTACTTAACCGATTTTAATCAAAGTACACCGTGTGCAGTTTGATCCAACTTAAAAAGTAGGATAGACGGGTTATTTATTTTATTTATTTATTTATTTTCAAGGATCAACAAACAGTTGCACAATACAAATTATGCATTTATAATAGTAACTAGCATGCATGTAAATAATTGTGAAACCAACACCGTTGATCACATATTACTAAGAGAAGTGGGAATAGAGAGTACAGTAGCGCAGTTTGATGCAAATGTGATTTCAAAAGTTATACAACAAAAGGACAAGTGTAGAATTAAGTACGAATATCAAAGTGAATCTTGTAGTAATTTCAAAGTAGCTTGTTTAAACTTATGTTTTAATAAAAAAAAAACTTTTAACAGAACAAAGTCTATCCGGGCAGCTAGTAGCATATAATTTTTAACTTAATAAAGAAAAATAAAACTCATGAATTAAAAGATCACCTGCTGGCACGTCTTGGACAGCATCACCTGCGCGATGGCGCAGTAGTTGGTGGGGAACACCTTGTGCAGCGCGCGGAACAGCGACTGGTCCGAGCCCGTCCACTCCGAGTCCGTGTCGCCCAGCGTCAGGCCTGGACACACACATCACACAACCAACTCAAAGTATGAAATGAAATGAAATGAAATTAGTAGTAAGTAGGTTTGTTACAAACACTTTTCGAAAGTCACTCAACGCCATCGCTTCAACAAATCCCTACCGTGAGTGGTCCCGGTAGAAGAAGCGGCAAGAAACTCCCGGGATTATTTTTTTTTCCTACTCACAGTTACAGACAGTACTTACTACTACTTATTACATTATTGAATGAGGAGGTTGGTGAGTGCAGGAGCGCAGCCTGGCCGCCGTGAGTGTATCCGCGGGGGTTTCGGTATTAAAACACGTGACCGAGCTGGCTCAAGATGTTTACTGCACTAAATTAGTATTGCTAATTGACAGGTTTTTATTGGTGTCAGACGCTTGCTGACGGTGCTGTGCGTCCAACTAGGTCTCTAGGACGCTGCACCAGCACAATGTACGAGTACTCGTACATACTGGCATCTGACACCGAAAGAAAAGAAACCAAACAAAATTTATACATAGTCGCTAACAACATAAGTAGAAAATTGTAAACGTGTAAAAATGATTGATAACAAAAGTAAGTAAACACAAATGACTGTAAACAATGCACTTGGACGTAAATGTTAAGTTGCAATTATTGAATCCTAGTCTAAACGTAAATGTGTAAAATATAAATGTAAACATAACATTACAGTAGTAAATTGTAAGCTAAAATATTGTAATCTTAATTCTAAGTTAAAACTGGAAGTTGCAGTGTCCACTCTCGCGGCTGATTCCCGTTGCTCGTGGAGGTCCTACGGCGACGTGATTCTCTGCTGCGTTCTTCTAGCGAGTCTCGTGGAACTGTTTGCTTCCTGCGGCGACGGTTTGTTAACTGATCGTGATCTTCTTGATTGATATGTTGCCACCAGTCTTCCTGTACTTTTGTATAAATACAGTCGACGTGATGCTTTGAGAAGTTACTGAGTCCGTTTATTTATCAGTAGTTGTCAACTTTGAATCCTTAGCAATCTTGACGTCACTCTTCAGTGTAGACTGTTGTAAGCAGCCTCACGCTCGCAGTTTATTATTGTAGTCTAGTTAAGGATTCACTTTGAAAATATTGATCTTGGAAGTCACCGTGCCCTTGATCTTGTTTTATATTGTCACCTTAAAAATGTTCAACTCGCAACATGTAATTGTAATAGATGCATTCTCAGCAATGCCCACGGTGTCATTTTGTTTGCAATGCGCTCCAGCTGATCGCGCTGTCATGCGATGACGTAGCTTTGTTAAAACAACTGAAGTAAGTAACACGATTTGCATGATACGTGTGTAGATTTATACATATTCATCAATTCTTTAACGAAAGGAATGTCAATTGTAATGCATTTATATGTTTTGCGAGTTTTCAATCAGCTGTGATTAAGTTAAATCCCATTGCAGTGTAGTCTGCGACGATCTTGCTTGCTACTTGCTATATGTCAGTTTCTTCTTATCGGAGACTGTACAATGTCAGATTCTTCCGTCAAATGCTTTTAATATGTTGTATTAAGTAGTTCATACATGTCAAGGCTCTCCATCCACTTGTCTCGTAGCTTGAAGAATGTCAAATGCTGCTGCTGTACGGTGTATTTTGTACAAATGTCATGGCTCTCCATCCACATGTCTCGTAGATTGAAGAATGTCAAATGCTGCTGCTGTACGGTGTATTTCGTACAAATGTCATGGCTCTCCATCCACTTGTGTCGTAGATTGAAGAATGTCAAAATGTCAAATGCTGCTGTACGATGTATTTCGTACAAATGTAATGACTCTCCATCCACATGTCTCGTAGATTGAAGAATGTCAAAATGTCAATGCTGCTGCTGTACGTCGCATTTCGTACAAATGTCATGACTCTCCATCCACATGTCTTGTAGATTGAAGAATGTCAAAATGTCAATGCTGCTGCTGTACGATGTATTTCGTACAAATGTCATGGCTCTTCATCCACTTGTCTCGTAGACTGAATAATGTGAAATGTCAAATGCTGCTGCTGTACGATGCATTTCGTACAAATGTCATGGCTCTCCATCCACATGTCTCGTAGATTGAAGAATGTCAAAATGTCAAATGCTGCTGCTGTACGATGCACTTCGTACAAATGTCATGGCTCTCCATCCACATGTCTCGTAGATTGAAGAATGTCAAAATGTCAAATGCTGCTACTGTACGATGTGTTTCGTACGAATGTCATAGCTCTTCATCCACTTGTCTCGTAGATTGAAGAATGTCAATATGTCAAATGCTGCTGCACGATGTATTTCGTACAAATGTCATGGCTCTTCATCCACTTGTCTCTGACTGACTGAAGAATGTCAAATGCTTATGTCAATTAATCTCCAGTAGCCTGTTTGGATATAATGTTAAAATCTCCACTCCGACCTCAGTGGAGTTGCAGAAACGTGGTCGGTATGATGATGTCAATGAGGTCAGTATGTCAATATGTAATAAAATACAACCACGCTGACTGCTTATGTTTAGTGTTTTACATCGCCATTGAATAATTGTAATAACAGGTGCAGAGTAGACAATGCCCCCGGTGTCAAATTTCTTGCAACCCATTCCAGCTGATCGTGTTTTCAGCTGACGTAGCTTTGTTTTAAAACAGTTGATGTTACAAGGTATTTGTAAGATACGTGTAAACTCGTTGTATTTTGAAAGGCTTGAAGCGGCGTTACCCTGGGAGATGATGTGTCTCTTGTTATCATAAATGTAGTTGTTCTTGTTATTTGATTGCGTATAATCCTTCATTCTTCTGTGCTCTGTTAGTTCTCGTGGCTTAGAATTGCCAAATTTGTACTTGAAACCCTTCTTCATCAGTAACCGTGATTCACACCTTCCGTCGGGTACGTGATTACTTGTGGACGCATACGGTTGCTTGTTAAATTTTTCTTGAGATGTCACGTGATTGTTGTGATGTGCGATTTCCTCGAAGTTGGCTATGTCATTTATGGCTATTGTATTTGCTGAGCGTGTTGGAAAAGTGGACATTGGCGCTAGCGCAACTGCTAACGATGATGGTGGCACGGTCAGGCGCGCGCGTCGCATCGTCGTACGTTTGGCACGGCGACAACTCCGTGATGAACTGTTGCGAGCTGCCCGCACTAGACGCAATAATATTACCTCGACGGATATTGGACTAGCGGGTCCGCCCCGGCGGATATATGTCAACGAGCGGCTGACAAAGAGTAATCGTCGGCTATTCCACCTTGCCCGTGCAGAATGTGCTAAACAACAATGGCGTTACTCATGGACTAAGAAGGGTCGCGTCTTCGTTAGACGTGAGGAGGGACAACAGGTGCATCCAATTCGATCGGACGAAGACTTAGTGCGTGTTTTTGGAACTGGTACAGTTAGTTAATGTTGTCTTCAGAATAAGCTCTATCTTACAACAATATAAAATTATTTATAGTTATTCCACTTGTGAGTTTAATAAATTAAATTCAGATATTATGTTGTCGACAATGTTTTTTGTTTATCACGCTAATTGTGTTTTTTGTAATAATACATTAATTACATCGATAAGAGATAAAGTTTTGTATGTACTTAGCTTATACACGTTTTCACTTATCATTCACTTATGTTTACACACTACAATCATTACACTATTACACACACACTCAACTTTTAAATTTCACATACATTTTATGGTCGAATTAAATATTATTTTATGTTATTGCACATTGTGTCTACGGTATTACCATTTGAATTTTAATAATTATAATGTAAATCACAGACAAGCCAACGTCTGTGATCAATATGGATAACAAACACTTAAAAATAGGTTTGTTTAATGCAGGTTCTCTTAGTACCAATCACGATAACTTTATAACGTCTGTAACTCAAACTGATCCTGATATTTTGGCTGTAAATGAGACTTGGCTCCGTGTAGGTCACGAGGGGCGAGCTCCGATTCTACCATCATATCGACTGCTTCATATTCCTCGATTGCAGGGAGCAGGCATGTCTTCACGTGGAGGTGGGGTAGGTTTCTACGTCAGACGCAATATCACTGTTCGCACATGGCGTCATCCAGTAGATCCACGACACAAATCAGTTGAGCAAATGTGGATCATGATGACTCTAAACAGACGTAAGCTAGCTATCGGCACGGCGTATCGTCCTCCTTGGATGGAAGTTGACTTGTTTTTCGACGCAATAACGGACTCCATTACATCAATTCCCAATCATGATAATTTAATTATTTTGGGCGACTTTAATATTAATTTACTTAGTGACAGTGATAGTAAAACCAAAAAGTTTAAAGCATTTTTATCGTCCTTAAATCTGTCGCAGTTGGTTTGTGAGCCAACACACTTTACGGAATCAAGTCAGACACTTATTGATGTTGTCTGCACTGACTTATGCGCCAAAAGGGTTTATTTAAGGCAGGTTGGAACTCATTTAGGACATTGCTTGGTGATATCTGAGTTTAACATAAAACGACATAAGCCGTCACCTTGTACCATTAGATATCGTCAAAAGAAAAACATCTGTCTTGACAAATTCAATGAAGACCTACAATCTGTCAGATGGGATCTAATGTCTTCACTTAATGATGTTAATGAGATAGTAAACAAGCTTAATCACATTATCATCGATTTATTTGACTTACATGCTCCGATGAAAACAGTAGTGATCAGAAAACGTTCTCATCCGTGGATCACTGAAACTATTATGCTCATGATGAAGTTACGAGATGAAGCTGCAGCTGATTATAATAAAAACAAGTCAACCAGTAAAAAAGAATATTATAAGTCGTTAAAGTCAACAGTTAACCAAGCATTATATTTCGAAAAGGTAGCCTATTTTAAACATAATATTAATAATAAAATTCACGACCCTAAACGGCTCTGGTCTAATTTAAAGGATTCTATATTACCAAAGAACAATGTAGAGCTTCCACCGTTTTTTAAAGATCCAGATACCATAAATAATTATTTTTTAAATATCCCAGGAATTGTAGACATCCGCATGTCTCACCTGACTTTCTTCGAGTTTAATAGATTCTGTGATTCAGTCTTTCATATAGAGCTTCTTAGTCTAGATGAAATTGTCAAAATTATTAAAAGCCTAAAATCAAATGCGGAGGGTTGCGACGGTATAAGCTTAGACATGCTGGCATTGACGTTTCCTTCCACGCTTGATACTATCAGACATCTGGTAAATACTTCTATCAGCACTTCAAAATTCCCTGATATATGGAAAGTTGCGATAGTGAAACCGTTACCTAAAGTTCCGGACCCGATTGAACTAAAGGATCTTAGGCCGATTAGTATTTTACCGTGCCTGTCCAAGGTATTAGAAAAAGCTGTATGTACACAGTTGACTAAATACCTGGAGATTAACAACATTCTACCTGAATATCAGTCGGGTTTCAGGAAAGGTAGGAGTGCGGTTACGGCCATGCTCGATGTGACTGAAAATATACTCTGCGCTCAGGATGAGGGGATGTGTACGCTACTAGTTCTGCTAGACTTTTCGAGGGCATTCGACTCAATTAATATTTCTCTGTTAATGTCTAAGTTAAGTTACTATGGTTTTGATTGCGAAGCTTTGCAATGGTTCAACAGCTATCTTAGTAATCGTTACCAATACGTGAAACTTAATCGTAACGACGGCTCCACGGTTGTTTCGGAAAAAAGAGAATGCAGCAGAGGCGTTCCTCAGGGATCTTTGTTAGGACCAATCCTATTTATTTTATATTCGGCTGACATTACAACGCATATTAAGCATTGTAAATTTCATTTGTATGCAGATGATTCACAACTGTATATATCTTGTAAGCCTTCTGAAATAGATGACGCCATTACAAAACTCAACGAAGATCTTTCAAGTATTGCGACGTGGTCCAGAACAAACTCCTTATTGCTTAACCCCTCTAAAACAAAATATTTACTGTTTGGGAGTAAACATAACTTATCCAATTTAAATCCATCGTTTAAGGTCATGATAATGGATGAACCCATTGAGCGGGTCTATGAGGCACGCAATTTGGGTTTGTATATGGACTGCGACCTCAGATTTGAAAAGCACATCAACAACGCTGTTAGTAACTGCTTTTATAAATTGAAGATTTTATATAGGATAAGGCCTTTTTTATCAGAGGAGTTGCGTATTCGGTTAATAGAATCTCTCGTGTTATCAAAACTGAATTACATGGATGTAGTTATTGGTCCTCGTTTACTACAGAAAACTCAGAAGCTTGTGCAACGAGTTCAAAATGCTTGTGCTCGCTTCTGCTTCAATGTCCCGTTTAGAGCTCATGTGACGCCATACCTAAACAAGCACTCCATGCTAAAAATGAAACATCGGAGGAAACTTCATTTAGCTTGTTTGCTCTTTGGTGTCATAAAACATCAAGCGCCTGCTTATCTTTATAACAAGTTGTCCTGGATGTCAAGCCAGAGATCATGTGGCTCTCGAAAACTAGCGAAGCAGCTTATAATTCCGCGGCATAAGTCAGCCACTTTTAGAGGTAGTTTCCGCTATGCAGCATCAAAGTGCTGGAATAATATTCCTCCACCTATAAGAAACCTGCAAAGTCTGAATGGTTTTAGAACTAAATTAAAAGTATATCTTTTTCAACACCAAAAAAGGCAGGAAACTCTTAGGCATGACACAAGTGCAATATAAGTTTATAAACATACACACAAACACACACACACACACACGAACAATCTCACACACACACACACACACAAACAAACAATCACACACACACACACACACACAAACAATCTCTCTCTCACACACACACACAAACAATCACACACACACACACACACACATACGTGTAATGGTTCGTGTATTCGTGGTAGTCATAGAGTTTAGTCATTTAAATTATTAAGTAGTTACTTAAAGTTTTTTACATTATATAATTTCAGATATTTTTTAATAGTGAGTCGGATTGTCCTGTTAAAATGTGTTTTATCCTCAATCATCCGAACTGCACAATTTGAGGGTCACTCTGAAAACCAGCGGCCGTGGTTTTTTCCGCGACCATTATGCTGAGCGTGAACCCTTTTCACCTAATTATCTTACATCTAAGTGTTGTATTGTTTTTCGCTGTAATTTGTTGCTGCAGTTAATTAAGGTGAAATAAACTTTTCTTTCTTTCTTTCTTTCTTTATTTATGTTTTTTAATACGATGTTGCAATTGAAATTAGGTATCACAGCTCCTGATAATATCCATCCTAATTTCGTTTGTTGGGCTATGGGCTGGTTAGCAGATCCCTTTATTAGGCCATTCATAATAATTTTGGAGTATATATTTGCATCTAGTAAAATGTCAATTGGTTGAGATATATTATAGTCAGGATCCGCAAGTTTAATGTGTTGTAAATGTGAATAATTGTTCTTAACAAAAGTATTCTTTGGCAAGTCGTTTACCAATCTTGGCATAATTAATGCGTCTGTCGTAAAGCTGTAATCATCATGGATCGACTTGCATTGTAGTTGTAGTTTGCCTCTGCTTTTTTGGGTTGTTGTACCCACACCGGTTACTGAAGCATTAAGATAGTGTCTAGGGATGCCCAAACGTTGTGCTGCATTTTCAGAAATCAGTGTTGTTTGTGAGCCCTGATCCAGAAGAGCCCTGAGTGTGATATATTGTTTGTCATTTCTCTGGACACGTATTTTTACCGTTGTTAGTAAAGTTTCACTTCCGCTGCTCGTGACATTGTTTGAACTCTGCTGACTCGTAGTTGTATGTTGATCATTTGTAAATTCGTTGTTAATAAATGCCTCATGTAGCAAAGTATTGTGCTGTTCGTTGCACAGTTTACATCGTTTAAGAGATTTGCATACGCCGTATTCATGAACGTATAAACAATTTTTGCATATACGATGTTTTTCAATTGCCCTCAATTTTAAGTTTGCTGACATTGACTCAAATTTTTTGCATTGGTAGAGTGCATGCTGATCGCTATTACACAATACACAATGAAAAGGACTTGAGACTGGGTATGTGACTCGTTGCATTGACTGTTTTCCAACTCCAAACGAAGGTCTTTCTCTGATGTTATTGAAGGAGTTTGATGTCATGATTTCCTCTTTTTTCTTCATGTCATAAATAGGCTCAAGTGCAATGAATTTGGCTTCCAAAAATGTTATAAACTCATTAAACGATGCTAACTCACGCGGCGTTTTGCGAGACTCCAAGTACTCGCTTCTTGTAATAGGGTCCAATTTCTTCAACAAAAGATGTACAAGTATTGGATCCCACGTAGTTGTATCCACACCCAAGTTATGAATGGCGTATATACTTTCCATTGTAATGTCATGCAATCTCTGTAATTCAGCTGAACTTTGTTTCTGTATAGCGGGTTGGTTTAAAAATACTTCTATTTGATTAGTGAAAAGGATCTGCTTGTTGTCGTAGCGATGGTTTAATATGTGCCAGGCAGTATCATAGTTATCAGAGGACACGTGGAGATGTTGAACCAAACGCTGAGCTTCACCCCGTAATTTACCCTTCAGGTGCTGCATCTTTTGGCCTTTGGTTAGCCTGGGGTTGTCATGGATCCCGCTTTTGTATAAATCAAGGAACGTAGGCCACTGAGTGTAATCCCCGTGGAATGTAGGGATTTCCATTTGTGGTGTGGCCTCGTATTGATGAGCTACAGCCGATATTTTTTGGTTAAGTGCCCTCTTAGTCGTCTTAAATTTGTGCTCGTATGCAAAATATTGATCTTCGTACTCCTGGTTGCTGCCTTGTAGTATGCTGTCAATTTTTAAGTGTAAGGCGTCAATATTCTTCCATCGCGTTTGTAAGCTTCGTAATTCGTCTTTTAATTCCCATTTTTCCACTAATTCCGCAGTGTTGATATCGTTGATTAGTCTAAGGAATGCTCTGAAATTCGCTCGTTGTTCACGTATTAATTCCTCAGCTGGAGAGGTACTGCATACGCCACTTGTTGTGTAGGATAATAGAGTTTTTCGGAAGTTAAGGTATGTATTTTTTGTCTCTTCATAAATGTTTTTTATAAAGTAGTCACCGGTTTTGTCAGGCAGTAACATTAACTCTTCGTTGTTCATATCAAACTCTTGAAATAGATCATCCAAACTTTGTAATTTCGTCTTTATGTACTCCTCAGTTTTTCTAACAGCAGAGTCCTTATTAAAATTGATTTGTATGTGCTGGA
Organism: Thymelicus sylvestris; assembly: GCA_911387775.1. Lineage (NCBI taxonomy): Eukaryota > Metazoa > Arthropoda > Insecta > Lepidoptera > Hesperiidae > Thymelicus > Thymelicus sylvestris. Next base: position 16,112,270 of record OU426898.1, on the reverse strand, counting down.
TCAATTGAATAATTTCCTTTTGGCGCAGGAGGGTCTGAGCAGCGTCCGCCATTGTTAATGAAGTTTAAATGACAGTTTCTTGAAATAAATGTTCACCTTCTTGTTACGAAGGATAATGCTTCTTTCTTCAGCTATTGCTGGCAGTTATGTTGAATGTAAATGTTTTTCCTGAGATAAGGACGTGTTCCTTGATCCCACAGTTAACGTCGCTTGTGCTTCGTTCTTCAGTAACTTGTGTATTACTGGCAGTTAAGTGTTTCTTGAGATTAGGACGTGTTCCTTAATCCCGCAGTTAATGTTAACCCCCTTGTTGTGCAGCGAAATGATTAACGTTGCGTATCCTTTGTTCTTTAGCAGCTTGTAGATCGCTGGCCGCTGGTCGCTTTCAGTGCTCTCGCAGCTTCAGTACGGGTTTTGCGCCCTTCTCAACTCAGCTGGGGAGGTCCGCTTGTGGAAGGCCAACTGAGCCGATACGCTAGCCGCAAAGGAGCCGCTAAAACACCGAAAGTAAGGTTCGAAGGACCAAAATGAATGAGGAGGTTGGTGAGTGCAGGAGCGCAGCCTGGCCGCCGGTTGCTTTCAGTGCTCTCGCAGCTTCAGTACGGGTTTTGCGCCCTTCTCAACTCAGCTGGGGAGGTCCGCTTGTGGAAGGCCAACTGAGCCGATACGCTAGCCGCAAAGGAGCCGCTAAAACACCGAAAGTAAGGTTCGAAGGACCAAAATGAATGAGGAGGTTGGTGAGTGCAGGAGCGCAGCCTGGCCGCCGTGAGTGTATCCGCGGGGGTTTCGGTATTAAAACACGTGACCGAGCTGGCTCAAGATGTTTACTGCACTAAATTAGTATTGCTAATTGACAGGTTTTTATTGGTGTCAGACGCTTGCTGACGGTGCTGTGCGTCCAACTAGGTCTCTAGGACGCTGCACCAGCACAATGTACGAGTACTCGTACATTATTTAATTTTAAAAAAAACTCATGCCCAAGCAGTCTTGTCATTTAAATACTCATCAACTTTGTAATATGCTTTCTTCATGAGAACTACTATATACTCGAATCACTAATACATTGGACCAATTTAACAACTAATGTCACTTTGTAAAATAATACTGTTGTAGTAAAAGTAATAGTGACTTCTTGGTCCCTAAAAAAATACATGATACAAGTCATAACGTATCAATGATTCACATCAAGGTATGTTTGTCACGACACTATTCATTTTTCGTCAAAAAGTGATTGCATTGTAAAAGTCAAACTGGTCATTTAGGTATTTTTCCAATACACTTATGAACGTCATTTCTAATCTACCACCATTTCGGAAAGGTGCTCTGTTACAGAGAAGAAACGGTGAAAGAAACTCCTCAGCACATCTTTTGAATAAAATATTAAGTGTAATATACAGAACAAATTTACAACCTATGGGAAACTGGTCATATCCAGGTTCTGGTTATATCTATCATTTCCAGACATTAGTCATATTTAATCAAGATTTCCTAAGAGACACCGTTCACACTTTACGGGACTTCCTAATAACAACTTTTACTACCTGAGAAGACTGAATAGGAAAAAGAAACTCCTTGAAAACATCTTCGGAAACTTTATTTATGAAGTGAAAACTTCTTTAGTACGGGGGTGACTTGAAATTTTATGAAACGAAACTGTCCAGTAAAAAGAGAAAAACACATAAATTCTAAAGTGAGATAGGAAGCATTGTACAGGGTAGGGGAGTGAGGGGTAGGGGAGCGGAGCGGAGCGGGGCGGGGTGGAGCGGAGTGAAGTAGATTAGTGTAACCTACATTTATCATCTTCCCGAAATTTTACATTCGTCTCATTATCTTGAAAACAAAAATTTTGAAGGTTTCACTTCTACCACGTGTGAATTGCACACATTTTAATTTTTTATTTATTAGCCACTTCCTTAATAGGACATCACTAGACAACTGTGGTTTATGGATAGATAGAATATGAGTTACCTAGCGCGTTGTATGGCGGCTCGGAGTCGCCGGCAGCCTTGTGCGCGCTGCTCCAGTTGCTGTTGCTGGAGTTGCTGTTGCTGCCTGCGACACACACACACAACACCAACTCTCATTATATATTTATATCTACATAATATATTCAACCTTACCAAACACAAGAACTCATATATATTTTAGTACATTAGACAAAATATTTTATAGGAATGCAAAATGAAATTTTAATTACTGTCATACTTTATAGAATAAGGCGTTGGTGTAACCGGCTCGAAGGACCAACAATTAAATTGAGACGAAGAACATTTAAAATGTGAGTTCAATCAGAGTTTATAATAAATAATCTTTTTGTTAAATTATCACAACTTCAATGTGTATCAAATACGTTTGTTACAAAAAGAATGTCAATGTGAAATATAAATTAAAATCCTTGAACGGAATCGATAAATTAGTGAAATAGAATGACTGTGCATTTTATCTCTACGTATGTAGTATGTATGTATGTATAGATAGTATGAGTAGCAGACCTTTCTGGTAGCGGTTGCTGTCGTTGCTGTCCTCGGAGGAGGCGTCGTTGGGCGAGTCGATGGCGAGCGGCTTGCCGGCCGCCTCGCCCGCCGCCGCCTCACGCGCCAGCTTCTCGCGCATGCCCTCCTACACACATTACACACAGTCACACAAGGTGATATTACACACACATACATACAAGTTGACTAGTATACTCAATGTATACTTTGGCTACTCTATACTCAATATTTTTATTGAAATCATAGTGGTTACATAGATGGTAGTTATAACAAAGTTTTAGAGGCTCATGAACCCTATTAGGGTATTGCAACATAGTCTAGTGGGAGCAGACCGATCTATTTTATTAACCAAATTTAAAAAAAGGAGGTTCTCAATTCGACTGTATTTTTTTATGTTGTAAAGAGAACCATCTCATATGGGGGGATGTTGAAAAAGTGTCCAGCTGTATACTGGAAATAGAGGTTCCAGCACCTATCACATTAACACTGGCGTCGAAAAAACTACTATATGAACATAGTTATTGTAGACGGAGTTCAAATATTTAAAAAAATTCACGACTAGAGTAGTTAGTAAAATGCCAGTACACAAAATCTCAACTATTTTCGTAGTCTAAAATGTTTTAGTAAATATAACCAAAATACTGCAGTGAGAAATTGCTTCTTTAAAATTTATCCTAGGCTACCGCAGCGCCATCCTTATTGGACGAGTTTTTCGGACACTTTTTCATACACAAAGACGGTTCTCCTTACCTCTACTCTACCCTCCATACACATAATAAAAGTAAACAGTATCCAAACCAGCAACATGTAGCAGCTGGGGCCACAGGGCTCCGAGAAGGGCTTGAGGTCGGGCCCCTTGCGCTTCGTCAGGTTGGGCCCCGGGTGGCACGCCTGCAGACCTGTGACGTCACACTCACTACCAACTCGCACATGGACCGTTTAGTTGCCACTGCTACTACTTGGACTAGACGGACATGTTCAAATTAAAATTAGCTTACGGCCGCACTCAGAGTCACTTAACGGTTACTTAAATTGCTACTTAGTACAGAATCGCAATACAAATTCTGTACTAAGATTTAAGTAACTGTTAAGTGACTCTGAGTGCGGCCGTTAGCTATGATGTCAATTTGCTATAACGAAGTCAACATAAACAACAAACAATAGAAAAAAATCAACATTCTAGTTATTTCACTTCTAGTCCAAATAATAATCTGTGGATTGTTTATATCTGCTAGTTATAAAATGTAGGCAAATGATTATTTTTAATGCCATACATGAGAAATCATTTTATTTATGGTGCAATAACAGGAGATAAAATGCAAAAAAGGTATACAAAAAAAAATTGATGTGTTTGTCTTTTAAGTTAAAGTTACATTTGAAGTACCCTATTGACTATAATAATCACACATTTTACTTCTTTAATATAAACTTCTTTAGGCAAATCATTATTTTTCAAGTCATAGAAAACCTAAAAATAATTTTGTAACAAGATATTTACATGTTAATTTGTTCAAAATTCGACAAACAGATTTTATTTTATTTAAAGTGATTTCTAATATTACTAAGGTAAGAATAATGGATTGACATATAATATATGACATTAAAAGCAATAATAATAAATTGATATGTAATGAATACAAACGGCAGTAACATTTCAATATATGTATACGTAAATAGGAGTAACATGCAAATGAATATTGAATGCCATGATGAAACTGTAACATCTCAGCTGAAATAAAATAAGGAGAATCAAGTGGAAGCCACAATATTCATAAGAAACAATAGTATAATTATTTAAATTTCAACAGCGGAAATAGATGATACAAAAATAATTGATACCAAAAGCATACACTGGTTTGATGTCGCACTTATGGAATGCAAATTAAGATTGGAACTCAAATAAATTTCACAAATATAAGGCTTGGCAACTGGAATCCAATTAATCAGTCATTATTGAATTTAATCAGAATTTTTGTGATGATAACGGAACTCAATTGATCACTAAAATTATACGTAATTGGGATAGCAATGCAAAACACTTCATAGATCAGAGAATATATAGCAGTCAGATCAGTCAGATCAGATCAGAGACATAAGGAGATAATAATTAGTATTTTTATTCTAATGAATGAAGAAAAAGTAAATCATGAGGAAGGAACATGTCTGAACTTTCAGCAGTTCCTTTTATTTTCAAAAATATTTAACCGAAGTAAGGTTGAGCGGCGTTGCAGACTAGTCGGCCGATTAGTCAGCATTATTATGGCAACAGAAGTCTAATTGATTGAACAGTCAGGGACGGCCAGATATATAGGCCATATAGGCCATGTAGGGATATAGAGGCCAGGTATATCTTAGGGGAAAGGTTGCAGAAGTACGTGTGACACTGATTGTATAGCATGGTGAATCAATGCAAATCAAGAATAATTCATTAGGAGAAAGGAGCCATGAGACAGGCGAGACAGCGAAATGAATGGTCATTGGCGGTGAGGGCCTTACCTGACGAGCTCCCTGTCCGCAAACAGAACAACAAACTAGTCAACCCGAGTTCACACTTTATATATTAACAACTACATATTATAATTTATAATAAATAACTTAAATGTCATATTCAAATACGTTACATAAAATTTTAAATATAGGTACGTATATTTATGTACTTGTATATGCAGAGATCTAAATTGTATCTAACAAAGTGCTACTTATTTTATTAGACAGATGTTATGTTGTTATAATCTATTACTCAAATAGTACCAACCGCAACACTCTGCTAGTTTAGACAGTTTATTTTGATCATATTCATAACACTGCAGTGCTTTAATTTTTACCTAAAGTAAATTGATAAATTGTGTTACCCCAAAAATGTCAAAGGTATGTGTGTGTGTGTGTGTGTATGTGTATGTGTGTGTGTGTGTGTGTGTGTGTATGTGTGTATGTGTGAGAGAGAGAGAGTGTGGAGAGGGTACTCACGGTGCAGGTGTGTGTGTGTGTGTAAGAGTGTGTGTAGACGGTACTCACGGTGCAGGAAGCAGTCGTACTTGAAGCAGCGGCGGCAGAAGAGCGTGTGGAAGGAGTGCATGGTCTGGTCGCGCGGCACGGACTCCGCGAGCGGCCCGTCGATGTTGGGCGTGCACTCCGGCGGCAGCGCGTCCGGGTCGCTGCGGGACGTCAGCTCGATGTACCTGCAACATCATGCTACTGTTAATAGCGTTCCCACCTGCCTATGACGTGGATGTCTTCAAGAAAAGAGTGAATAGGCTTTTACTAAGTTAATGTGCTCACCACCTTGGACCACATCTCCACTTACCATCATGTGGGATCATGGTCAAGCATTAACTTATTTGTGTAAAAAAAAACATTCTTTGACTCTTTATTTCACTCACGGCTATGTGAGTCTAAATGGGGCATCACCCATTGGTGTATCAAATGGCAGATTGTGGGATGGTTGTAGTACACTTACTTGTATGTAACGTAAAAGTTCTTGTTTCTTATTTAGTAACAGCGCGTCTCTTGGCCCAATACTGTGATTTTCCTTCCAGGCCAAAAAAAAAATGCTTTGGGCCAAAAGATAGATTATCTACTTAATCAATGATTGATTGATTACCTTTTCAATATCGTAACCATGGAGTTCCAAATGTAATTTTTAAACGAATCTAAGAGTTAAACCTACCGAAGGGTCTTCAAAAAGGATACATTGATTCAAAGTTGTGAGCAGATTGTTTGATTTTAAGTGTACTCACTGACAAATATTTATTGAAGAAGTTAAGAAAAGTAATTACTTTTCCCTGAGCTCCTGTGCTGTACCCTTGTCTGGGAACTGCGAGCTGATGGCCTGGAAGATGATGAAGATGGGGAACTGCTTGTCCAACGTCAACTTCTTGTCTCCTTCCTTCGCGTCTTCCTTGTCTTTTTCCTTCTCTTTCTCTTTTTCTTTCTGGTCTTTACTTGCATCCTTCTAGAAACAAAAAACAAATCATTTATTTCGTATTCCGATCGTAGAATTGGCCAGAAGATGGTATAGAGGATGATACCCCGCTATTTTACGATTTGGCCAGCTATATCAATGTGCCTTATAGAACGTACGGCGGATAGACGAGAGCAATTTATTCCTCGAATTTCCGCGCACTGGGCATATCAAAAAGTACAAAGTTAAATTTTTATTCTGTTTGATTTTATTATAAACTTGCTGACCCGGCGAACTTCGTATCGCCTAACAAACTATTTTTTTCTAAAATAAAAGTAGCCTATGTTACTCCTTGTAACATCAGCTATCTGCCAGTGAAAGTCCCGTCAAAATTGGACCAGTCATTTAGAGATTAGCCGGAACAAACAGTCAGACAGACATATAAAAATTGTGAAAAATGTTGTTTTGGTATATGTACCGTGTATACATCCAAATGCACTTAATAAAAAGTGGTTATTTTAATATTACAAACAGACACCAATTTTATTTATTTGTATAAATGTATAGATTAGAACACGTATTTATGATTGGTGATAATGGATAGTTACATCCTTGTCTTCCTTGGAGTGTCGTTCCTTTCTCTCGTCAGCAACCTCGTCCTTGGTCTGGAAGGTCATCAGCGCGTGCACCAGGTCAACGAACAGCTGGTCGTCGATGAAGCCGCCTTCCTTGTCGCCTGGTGGCAGAATATTATGTGACCACTAAGTACAGAGAAATGTATATCTATCCTGTGACGTCAGTACGAAGACTGCAACATGTTTGCCTGATAATTTTATGTCACGTTCTCAATAATATTCACAAATCAACGTTACAAATAGTGGACAGATCTCACGAAAATCTTATTGCCTAAGTATTCATTCAGTCTGAAGCCTGTGTGACCTTCTATAATAACATATCAGGTTCTACAATGACAACAAAGTAATTGTGACAGTGTGGGGATAACCAAGTAGTAACAACATGTAATCAACACCTAAAATTATCCACTATTAAAATTATGTTGTATAATATAATATAACTGTTTTGCATTACAACAAAACAATTATTATGTGTCGGATAAAACACAGTGTTGTGTGAAGAAGCAGTCTGTGACTTTTGCCATATATATACTCTATGGTATCAAAAACTTACCAAATTGTCTCTGATTTGTTGTACCTTGATCTGTCAGCAGCTGGCGCCAATTTAAAATAAATATTGGCGTGTCAAAATCCTTCGAATTTTGAATTCATAGTCTTCCATCACCAGCAAGCCCTTGCTGCAACACTGTGTTTTATCCGACACATAATAATTGTTTTGTTGTAATGCAAAACAGTTATATTATGTGTCTTTCTAAAACACAGTGTTGTGTGAAGACCTGTTTGTTATCTGCTGGTGTCAAGCACAAACGCTATGATTGATTAAGTTATATTAAGTGGTTATTGTAAACAAGAAACGAAATTTTCGTGGTTAAACAAGAAGCCGTTGCTTATCAGAAAATAATAATAAGTAACAAATAATAATGATATGAATCTTCCATGAGATATTAGATATTATAGATTAGATAGTATATATCTATACATCTAATTTTTAAGTTTTAAAGTTTCATTTTAAACCTTTTCTGTCTAAATCAACATTTATCTTAAAAAATAATATTTTATTGACATCTTGAATGACATATTGGAATGAAATACATACTTGGAAAATACATCAAAAAGTAAATCAGCACAAGGGTTATGATTGATCACTACCTTATGCGGCACTTAACCTCTATAAGTTCTTTAGTTTCCAAATTTCCTCGGAATTAGATCTCATCCAATGGTCTATATTTTTTAATTACTCTAGGAATGCGCTACCGCAGATCCGAAATTTCCTGCAAGAGCATCTATACCTACCGCTCTAAGAATAATTCTTATCAAAATAACAATAATAGGTCTAGGCTAGTCTTACTTAGCCCATAATAGAAATAAGAATTAATAAACTTGTAATGTTACCGTCTGTTCCTCTTTCACTTCAAAGTTTAATGAGTCCGTTAATGTGACCCACGGAACGTATTTGTCTGTTAGCGTGTTTGACAACAGATTAACTAATTTACCTGTGGATACTGGAATTTGTTTTACATCCGAATCTTGGCCACAAGGTAATCTTATGTCTGATTTCTCTAAAAGGTATTCCTGAAATATGTCCTATGCAAGTAAAAGGTTAAGAGCAGTTCATCAAGAAACATAAAAAAGTACCAATACAAGGCATTGTTTGTGGCCAGTTAAACAACAATTTTATGTCAAAACATTAGGCTTTCGCACAGCAGCCTTACAAAGAGAAATGGTATTTGCGGGTAAAATAATTATTTCCTCTGGCACAACTGATTTGTGTAGAAGATGAAAAATCTTGCTACAGCATTACCTAATGGTGATTTAGGAATTATGTTGTTATGTGGCTTAAACACAAATAAACTGATCTCCTAAAGGGAGTCTTATAATATGTAAGTAATGTAGAATTACCCAGTCATGCTTTACCAATCCTCTCTCCTCTGTGGCCCAGTGGGATATTTATTATGCCCATCCCCAACTTAACATGTCAGAAGAGCTTCAGGCAGCTTCTCTACATGCAAAGGGGCAATGGCCCATTGTTTGATCTACCACTGATCTCTCAAGGTCTTCCGCAGACCCTTTATGTTCTCCTGGTAATGAGTCCTCTAGAACTCTGGCCCCGAGATCTAGAAGCTTAAAGCATTGGGGCCAATAAGACTATTATGATAAACAGTCCTCTGGAAAAATTAAAGTGATCTGTTAAAGGGGATTGTGTTGAGTGGTGGAAACACCCATTCCAACTGAAGTCCCAGGGACGACTAAAGGCGTCGCAAGAAATTGCGCACCCTTCTGTCAAGTCCAGAATAATATAGTTTTGAAGGACCGTTGTCTCACTGGTAGCGAATACATCTATGTCTGTAATGCCTTATACGGCCTCCGCGGCCGGGTGCAACGAATGTTACTTGGGAATTACACGACCCCTGCACAGGCAGTCTACAATCCCGTTGAGATTTCCTAGTAGATAACCTGCCGAAAGTGTATCGCGAGCTGTTCAGTGAGCTGCATGAGCTTGGTGGTCAAATTTAGAAGGGCAAGAGACTGTGAGCCTCCTTTGTTTCTGAAATACACTATCAGTGACCTGTCGTTGGATTGTATCAGAATGTGATTTGTCCTTTTACTATAATTGAGTTGTTCATTTTAAAAAAAATATTTTTTTTTTAAATGTATTTTAAATCTTAAACACAAATTATATTGATTGGCATTGTTACAAACGCTTAAAAACTATTTTTAATATTAATAATAACGAAATAAAAGTTGAAAAAAAATCACGTGGCTACGAACGCGCCAAATTTGACCGCCATATTTGTGACGTCACTTTGTTAACGAAATTTCACGATAGTACGGTCTCAACGGCTCCTACACGTAAATTAACTAAAAATATCCGAAATTTAGTGCAAAAAGATATTCCACGTAATTTTATTGTAAATTTAAACGTTAAATGATTTATTCTTCATTAAATATAATAAAACTCTCCATTGATTATATACTTACACCAAAAGAAAAGGTTACACTGTTTACTAGTAAATCGTGTCTGGGAGGAATCAGGGCAGGGTGTTAGGGGTATGAAATCAGGGGTGTATGATAAATTATATTTCATTTATCATACAACTAGCTTCTATCCGCGACTTCGTCTGCGTAAATTTCAGATATGGATCCTTAGAGAAATGAAGAATGTGATTAATAAAAAAAATGCACAATGCAATGCTACAGAAATTCTATGCTAGTAGTAGGTACATACATACGATGACCCTATAGCCTAGTTGATAGCGATTCGATCCAACCTGCGAAGCGAGGGTCCCAGGTTCAATTCCCGGCCATATCTAATAAATATTTGTACTCGGGTCTTGGGTGTTATAGTGACGTGTTGTCCATATCACCCGCGACAGGGAAACCTACTGCGGCGTTATGGGTTTGTACGCGCTTTATACATAAAACTGGTACAATATATAATTTTTTTTGTCTCCGAAATACACCAACTTGGTCAATGACCCGTGTGGCGAATGGATACCACGCCACATCGCTGAGTCAAGGGTCCTGGGTTCGATACGATGCGAGGTGGTTTGAATGATTAGTTTGAATTTCTGTTCTTGGTCTGGGTGTGTGTCCTTGTATTGTCTATGGCACCCACGACTCAGGGTATCCTAGTAAGGGGGTTCACACTCATAGGAGTGTGAAGCGTTTATTTATTTAATGATGTTCCTACTGATTTTACAATGTTAATGATAGTAATAGTAGTAGTAGTTATCTTTAAACACGGCTCCGTTTTACTCTACCATTGAGGAGTTCCAATTTGTAGCCCCAGAACCCATCATCAAATCCTCATTGAATTGAAGTAGGTTCAACGTGGCAAAATTCCTAAACTAATAAAATAAAACCATCAGTTGTTTCATAAAAGAAACGGGCAAGTGCGTGTCAGGCCACGCGCAATGTAGAGTTCCGAAGTAGTAAGTTTATCGACTATTATTCATTAACTACTCATGTTAACATAGCCGTGATAGTTTTCCTTGTAAATTCATCATATTATAACCTATTTTTGAGATTTTTTTCACTTGTCCAACTCCAACCGTTTAGCCAACTGTCCCCCCTGGACACTTGACTCCAACCAGAATTAGCACTTTAAAGCAAATATTTCGCAAACGGACCCAAAATTCCAAATATGGTCTTCCCATAATATTTTTGGAAGAGCTTTTCAATTTTTTTAATAAATATATGTATATATCCATGCCAAATTACAGCTTTCTAGCACTAAGGGTTTCGGCGCTTTGTTTTGGACAGACGGACGGACGGACAGTCGGACAGTCGGACAGTCGGACAGACGGACAGACGGACGGACGGACGGACATGACATGACGAAACTATAAGAATTCTGATTTTACTTCGGAACCCTAAAAATGAATCTATGAACGAAAACTAAAATTTAACCTCTTATTCCTCGGGAAAAGGTCTATTTCCGGGATAAAAAGTATCCTATCTGGTAAGTTAGGTCAAAAACTATCTGTGTGCCTTTCATCTATATCCGTTCAGCCGTTTTTGCGTGATGGAGTCACAAACATCCAAAATTTCAGATTTATAACATTAAGTAGGAAAGTAGGATTACATGTACAGGTTCCGAATAAATGTACACATTTAACATTATCTTTTTTGTAGTATTCACACGTAATGGTACAAAACAAGCACGATAACTTTTAAGGTTTAGCATTTTTAATATGTTTATCAATATATTGACGATAATATCAAGATTTTATCAGTTTAAAGTCAAATCACAGTATCAGCTGTATGCTGCAATGAATAGCAATTAACAAAGTGACGTCACACGCGCGCTCGGGTCTATTCGGGAACTGTCGGCGTGTTTTCGGTACTGGATTCAAAAACGTATTTTTGATTTGATGTAACTTTTAAATTATAGCGAATATAAAAAAACTAAAATAACTTTGTTATAAAACTTATATATGAACTTTCCATTTATAACAAAAAAAAATTTTAGGAAACAACTCAATTTGTTGCTCTAGAATACCTTCGTACACAGCGTACATCTCCTTGACGCTAGAGTGCCAACGCTTTTTAACAACGCTGTTCTCCTTGAGAGACACAGGTCGTTCAGTTGAGCACCTCACCCCGCATCCGCTGCGTGAGTGGTTAGGAAGTGTGTCACTTCGCGTCGGGGTAACGGCCTTGTTCTGCAGTTTATAGCACTTAGCCACCAGATCAGATCTTTGAGCTTAAGGAGAGGAAGCACTCTCCTGTCCCTCAATCGTCCTCTTTGGAACCCTCTCCGAAACAGTTGCATCCTACGATAGTGAAGACGTCCTTGGGGGGTCGTCAAAGCAAGGTTAAGCAGCCCCAAAAAGTTCTGGGTTTAATAAACAAGTCAGCTGTATTTATTTAATTATTTATTTATTTATTGCGATAACTTTGTTTGGTAATGACATGCTAGTGTTTCTGAGAGAATTACAATTTATGCCTGGACATTCCAACTCCTGAGAGTCTTTGGGACTATACTGGACCTTGGGTAGTTGACCTGCCCCATAAAGTCTCTAGCAATCTCAGGGTCTCCGCAACCTGAGTGTCTAGAACAGCCCGGTCCTGGTGAGCCAGTAGTCGTCTAGCTAGACCGACATACGAACGCCTCTTGGCGCTAAGAGTTTCCGCAACCCAACTTGACACCACTGAAAGAAACTGTGGTGCCGAAGACAGACCAAAGGGCTAAGCTCTTAGCAACAAAAACTCTTGATTGTAAACTACTCTTAAGAACCGTCTGTGGACCGATTCCGAGGCAGTGACACAAGACTCTCATCCCCGAGGATAAGAAAGAGGATTCCGATTCCCTAGAATCGGCTCGAGGACGTCCCCCATCCGAGGCAACAGAGCTCGACCTCTCAGCGTCACCCCTCATCTATGGCACACGGGTCTCTCCTCTTAAGGAGGCCTAGCGCATACTCCACCATGCTACTCCAGTGCAGACCAGTGGAAAGGTTAGTGGCCAACCCAACTGTCGGAAGTTCTCATGCCCGCTGAGGGCCTCCGAAATGTCTTAACTACTGTTATCTAACGATAACAACCGGAATCGACGGCTTTACGTGCTCTCCGAAGCACGGCAACGCTTAAGAAATTTTTGCCACTAGCGGTCATCCATCTAACAACCGACCGCGCCCGCTATTGCTTAAAGTAGATCACTTAGGATCGACACCAGCCGCTGGGCTATGAGCGCTTCGCCGTCATCGGCTTCACCTGTGAGCCTACGCTAAAAATAGGCATATAGTAAATAAAAATAGACATCTGGAAGATTAATCTTTACTAACCAGTATTAAACAGTCATTGTTTGTAGGAAGTCCGCTACATCTGACTGAGAAACCAGGTGAAAATGCTTTGATGCTACGTAAGCATTGATGCGAAGGAGGCCGAATATGGCCTTCAACTTCAACACTCTCAACCCACCATCTGCAACTAGAAACATTTTCGCGAGGGACCCTGCGGCCTGCACTCAGAGATGATGGTGGTTCTAATAAGTTGTTAACTTTAATTTTGTCATATCTACTGATATTTTGGTTGAGAATTTTCTCTAAAGATTTTTCAAGGAAACTGCAATGGAGGTTTTGACTTAGTGGTATCCACAAAATAATTTTATTCGTCTGAACCCCCACTGCTGCCAACTATCTGATTGACCTATTAGACAATTTCCTTGAAATTTCCTTTCTGATAAAAACAATCTTGTTTTAGATTCGTCTCTGAGTGGACTTGGTGTTTGTTGAGCCGAAAGGGTCTCTCTGAAAGATATCTAGGTTTACGATTATACCCTAAGTCAGTACTTCTGCCTTAGTATATATTTTGTGTGAGTGCGAGTGAGTCTGTTCAACAGAATTGTATAGTTCCTCAGACTACTTTTGTGGTCTGTCCAAGGAATAAATGACCGATTGGAGGGCTTCACGACTGAACAAATATTCTGTATTTCTTTCAAAATAACTCCCTCTTAATTCTATGCACCATGTACACAGGTGCATTAAAAGAAAAACGCATGTTGCGAATTAGTACTGGGCAGTTTATAAGACTGAGTAATAGATAATTATGTCTTAAGTTATAAAATTTTAAATAGGTATAACTTACTTAGGTTATTAACACATCCACCCGTGAATTGTAAAATTGGAATGCTGTGTATACGTACGACTCTTTATTTGGAGACGGTGACGAATATCTGTCCTCTGAGGACGAAGAGCAAACCGACACTGATGAATCGGCCCGAGGACTAATCCCGTTCGGGGCAACAAAACTCGAGCTCGAGTGTCACGTCACTTCTCCAATTATACTTATTTCGTATTATATTACTGTGTTTTATCACCTTTTTTAGTAATTAAAATATAATTGAAAAATTTTTGCAGTCTTGACAGCAAAAATCACAACGCTATGAATTCAAAATTCGAAGGATTTTGACACGCCAATATTTATTTTAAATTGGCGCCAGCTGCTGACAGATCAAGGTACAACAAATCAGAGACAATTTGGTAAGTTTTTGATACCATAGAGTATATATATGGCAAAAGTCACAGACTGCTTCTTCACACAACACTGTGTTTTAGAAAGACACATAATATACATAAATGATGATGACAAGCACGACAAGAGTGGGAATGTCAGATGATTTGCTCAATTATAGTATGTGTCGTAAACAAGTTGCGTGTTGCTGAATAGTATATGAACTGATGATCAAATTTTATGAAATATCACATCATATTTACTTTTTATCACAAGATAAGATAGAGTATGTAGCAACCACAAGCATTTTCTGTCAAGAATAATATATTTTCAGTAAAACAAGACATAGGACTGAAGTAAGCTTCAGTGAAATCCAAGACAGAAGACCTTTAGGTATTAATGCAGTCCGCCCACTACAGCATAGCAACCATGAATGTACTATGAACAGTATGAACAGATCAACAAAATGTTCATGGTATAGTTTGCTACAGTGGACAGACTGCTTTAAGAATTGCAGTAATTTGATCATCAGTTATATGCTTTGAATATACTGTTAAATATGGTTGTGATAAAAGGAAGCACTGATGTGTGCACCGCACACCATTATGGGGAGTTTACTGAGAGTGGACACGGCCAGTCACTAGGCTTGATACTTGATAGATACATTCATTGTACATATTTTAATATACACATAACTCAGTGTACTGAGAAAAAACTCAGAGCATTAAATGATTTCAATCTGCACACTCAATTACAACATAAAATAAAAACAATGTAACAAATTCCTTTCAATATTTTGCAGATTATATATTTTTTCACTGCTATGTATTTGAATTATATAATGAATCATTTAATGTATGTATGTGTGACAATCGGGTTTATAATAGATCAATCCTTATTCTATAAGGATTTTAAATAATAATTATTGATAAAATAAACATAATGTTACATTTGACATCATATCATCAAAGTAACTTTATTGGATAAAGACAATTAAAAGCCTCATCCACAAACAGAAAGAGTTGGTCTAACTTGAAGCAATAACTTCCATTCTCCATTACCTGGTCATACGCAACTCCTGACTGGAATCAATAATGACATGAAACCCTTTTAAGACAGATAATGGAACTTGTTTATGTTACTAGTATACTATTCACTACTTCATAAAATGAAATCATATTTATAAAATACTAGCTGCCTGGACAGACTTTGTTCTGTCAAAAGTTTTTTTTTAATTAAAACCTTCCATGTGCCTTAAGGGAGATGTAAGCTATCCTATCTTTCAAGTTGGATCAAACTGCACACGGTGTGCAAATTTGATTAAAATCAGGAGTCCATCGCGGACAAACAACGTGACACGTAATTTATATATATTAAGATTTATAGAAGAGGGCATACAGGTAAACTACTCAATATTGCTTCTCATTAGACCAACTTTAAGATGTAGATGTGAAGCGATGTACCATGCACTTTCCCATCGTAGTTCTTTATGAGCTCCTCGATGAATGTACCGTCCTGGTCGAGCACCTCGTCACCCATGTAGGGAATGTTGTGCAGCACCGTCTCGTCCTCCACCATGAAGTTCTTCTGCGTGGGCGCCCAGGTGTACATGGTGGGGATGGGGTTCACCGAGTTTATGATGCGGATTGGGACTTGCTGGGTTGTTACTATTCCAGATGCTGAAATCAAATATCCATGTGTTTATTGTAACGCCCAAAATTAACCACAGATATTCAATAGAAGTGGCAGGACACATCTTACAAATATTTCTTAATTTGTAGACAAGCGAATAGATCATAATTATATGCCTGATTTAAATACTATTATAACTATATCATAATGAATGGGCAGCAACATGTTACTTTATCTTTAGTGATACGATCTACTGATCTCATTTTGAAAAACTTACCATCAGTATAGGTGACCTCAGCCCGTTTCATGAGGCTCTCGTGACTGGCGCTGGGCGCAGGCGGAGGCCAGAACGGCCGCCGGCCTCGCTCCGATCCCTCGTTCTCCCGGCTCTCTATAGCCTCCGACATAAGCCGAAGATTGCGTGCCCATGCCACTTTCACTTCGTCCGCTCGCTTGAACCGCTAAATAATACATCATCAGCATTAACAATAGCAACTTCACGCAAAAACCAACTTCAAATCAGAAAAAATAAGTTTATTTTAAAACCTTCATTTGACGCAGCCGCATATATTCTGACTTTACACGCTTCTTCCATTCTGCTGATACCTTTGACTTACTCATGTGGTAAGTAATAAGTAAAAACTGATTATACAGCTAAACAATTAATTGTTCTTATAATTTTAGAAAAGGCGAGTAATCATCAAAAAATACTAAAATCTAAAATACAACAAAACAAAACAAAGCCCGCCACTTCTGTCAGCACCAAAACGTAGTGATTATGTACTCTGTGGTCAGCACAAAAACATGACATACAACCATAGACATGGCATTTTCTAAGCATACAACTGTTCCACAGACTAATTATACCATAGATAAAAATAAATACACCAGTGTGGGCGGGTGAATTCGCGTTTTTGTATCATTTTGTTGGTTTTTTTTAAAAGTATGTGGAAATGCGTGCAAAACCAGGAAAAAAATTAGCACATAAAATATCCTTTCTAAGCCTACAAAAGTCCTCAAAATTCGCTAAGCAATTCAAAAGTTATTGGCTCGTAAAAAAATTTAGAAGAAATGGTAATGATATTTAGCAGTCTGGTAATGACTTTTATTTAACGGTAATGATTTTTTGTTAATGGGAATGACAAAAATTTAATGTTATTCAAAAAAATAATTAAAGCCGTGTGTATTATAGCTATGTCTTTATGTTGCATTTGAAGATAAAAAATGTCAAGGTAAAACCACTAACTAGAGTATTATTGGTAACGAGATTGGTAGTAATAAATTACGCAATTCTAAATATGAATTATTATTTAATGGAAATAAAATTATAGGTGTACCAGAATCTGATGGCAAAATGGGGAAATTAAAATTGGAGACAACACACTCCCCAGCGTTGGGGAAACTAGAATAAAACTTGTTGATCCTTGACATTTTTAACAGTGTTAGTTTCATAATAGGCAATATAAATTATGTAGGTATGGTTTATTATCTTCAGATGAAAATATATAAAAGACAAAGCTACACATTTTTTACATTAGCACATATTTTTTATATTATAATTAATTATTACAGTGACTAACAATAATTTATGCAACTATAATTTAAAATTTGCCATCTGTATACTAGTATTTTTTATTCATTTGATGAAGAGAACAAATAGATAATAATAATAAATTTCTCATCCACCGTTTCAGTTACGTGAACTTGTATGATGTAACTTTTCATTTCATATTCACAAAATTTTTTCTACCTTTAATTTGTAACAATGTTTGTATTATTTATTTCACTTAATTTAATATCATTTGCTAATCTTACTTACATACAAAGAAATCTTAATTAGATTATTTACTAAGAAAATATAATCACCAAAACAAAGTATCAAAACGAGTTAATCCTACAAGATGGAAAATATTAATAATGCAGATTGTCGCATAAATACAACTTTTTCCTCTCATGTTTTTCATTAAACATTGAAAATAATATTTGTGGCTTGTGATCGTAAAGTTATTTTCGGCAGTACATCGAAAATATTCATTATTTTAGAAAAAGAAAAATATTCCATACAACTCTTTTTTTGACTTGACAAGCCGCTTGACAATAGTTAGTTTTAAAAATTTTCATTGCCATATTAAAAACCCATTTTTCTGCTTGTCAAAAATGCCATGAGATGCTGGTACACCTATACCTCTGTTAAAGGGGGGGGGGGGGGCATATGAATTTGAAATTTTGCGGGGAATGTCTGTTAAAATTATAAATAATATAAAAGATGTGATAGTACCTTATTTAGCTAGGTTGGTAAATAAATGTGTAAATCTAGATACTTTCCCAGATCTAATGAAGTACAGAAAGATCATACCGAGTTTTAAATCTGGGGACAAAACAGACCTTAACAATTACAGACCTATTTCTATTTTACCTACGGTATTCGAAAATAATTAAGTTAAATTAAACGCTGAAGCACTTTAGCGCTTGTAATTTACTCTACCCTGAGCAATACGGTTTTACCGAAAGCCGTAATACAACAAATGCAGGTGCTAGGCTTCTCAAACTTATCTTTGAGACCTGGGAGAATTCACAAAATCCCATAAGGGTATTCTGTGACCTGTCTAAGACGTTTCATTGTTTTGAACACTAAACATTACTACTTAAGCTTAGTCACTACAGCATCAATAACAATTCACTTAACTTGATTGTGTCGTACTTGACGAGTAGAATCCAATGTGTTAGTATAAATGATAACAAATTATCGAGATTTAATCTGTGATGGGTGTACCACAGGGCTAGTTTCTGGGCCCCTTCCTTTTTCTAGTATACTTAAATGATCTACCGTATTAAATCAAGAAATATGCAGACATTATACTGGTTGCTGATGTCACTTCTCTTATATTTAAGACGAATAGAAATAAAATAAATAACGATGTAAAAGTTCTCAGTTTCGTTTATGACACCGGTTTACTACAAATAATTTACTGATAAATGCTAAAAAACGAAGTATATAGAATGTTTGCTACCAAATGGAATAATACGAGACAGTTCCCTTTAACACGTACAGCAATACCAAGTGCGTCACTTCACACTGCGACCAGTAAAAAAAATCCGGTTTATATTTGATTCACCTTATAAATAATGAAATTATAACTATGGAAAAATCCACGGTTTTCTTAAGTGTCACCTTAGATTCTAAACTACAATGGGGCAATCATATATCGGCTCTCACGAGTAAGCTAAGTAACTCAGTTTATGCCATTGATGTAGAAATTGCTAAACTTGTTTATTTTGCACACTTTCATAGCCTCATGTCCTATGGTATATTGATATTATTGATGTGGGGTGCAGTAGCTGACATTGATGCAATATTTGTTTTGCAGAAAAGGGCAATTAGAACCATTTATAAATTAAAATTACGCCACTACCTGCGGGAGAGATTTAAAAAAATAGGCATATTAACAGTAACATCTCAATTTATTAATTTACAATTAAATTTTATTCATAAAAAAACAACGGCGGTTGTTTCAAGCAAAATAGTGATACGCAAAATTATCTAACTTGAAACAGACATACTTCTGGTTACGGATTCTTTTTGCCTATGTAGAGTACAACGTTCTTCTAAGGGGCTCAGTGCACGTTTTTACATTAAATTACCTAAGTATTTGCTTATTCAAATGTTTAAGAGATCTCTGAAATCCCAGCTAGTAGGCAAAGGATACTGTAGTATAAATGAATATATTATTGACAAAGATGTAAATTAGTAATGCATCCAGTTCCGTGTCAGTTAGAACATCTTGTGTAATTTTTCATTATTTTAAAAGATGTGCTGTGGAGTTTCTTTACGGATTTTCTTCTCCTCCATGACAAAGCACCGTTCCGAAATGCTGTTAGATTAAAAAAATGACATTTATAATTGTATCAGAGATATCGACATGAATAAAAGATTATTTCATTTCATTTCATTATTTTTTTTTTCTTATCTCATGCTTTAAGAACCACTGGTTTAGTAATTATAAACTTATTATTTATCTATTCTTTTCTGTCTGTTTTGTCTTTTGGTAGCTTCGCGTTTTTTTTCTCTTTGTTGCGAGGAGACTTTTATTTATATGTCTCTTCAGAGAATTTTCTTCAGAAACTTTTCTTTATTTTCTTTTCACTAATACTTTTCTTCTTATCTCTTTCTTTGTTCTCCTCTTCGTACAATGCACAATCTCCTCTGATTTCGGTGTATCTCCTCCGTCTAGCAATTTTATTTCTCTTAACGGTTTTTGCCTTTATTTGCATTAAATTTTCGTTTATAATTTATTTTATTAAAAAGTTTTGTAGGTTCTTTACCAACAACTTGTAGCTCAAATTTAATTTACAACACACATATCAAAAATCTATCGTTGAAAAAGAAATTGCTAGGTCTCATTACTCAATCAAAATTGATTTCAAAATCTCCAATCGTCATTACCATTTACACAAAATCATTCCCATTTACAAAAAAACAAATGGGAATGATGCATATGGTAATGATATTTTTTTCTTTTTTGCTTAAAATTCATTTTGATAATCATTAATTTATGAACTCTTTTTGCCAGTGAAAATCATGTTCCTATTACACATACGTGTGGAGTATTAAAATTAATGTATAATTTATATTTACCTTGTAAGTCCAGTAAATGGCGATGATTCAAAATCGGGACAAAGTACTGAACGTCGTTGTTTTTCACTAATAAAAGTTGTTTCTCCATGCAGCAGTAAAAATTTGGCCTGTTCCACTTTTTACAATGGACCAGACGAGGAGAATCGAGGGGTACTTTATAGCGTAGCCCAAAAAACATTTGAGAAATATAACGTTTGACGGTACTGACATGGAGTTGACGAATTTTCGTGACAAAATTTTAATATTTTTTTTTTACTAGTTCTGCACTGCTGATTATATAATATTATATGTTATAATGTACCTAATTATATATTGTTTCAAAATATAAAATTAAACACGCAATGTATAAGGCAGGTTTTTCAAAAAAAATTTTGGAATATCAATATCAGCAATTTTCCTTCAAATGGTAATGTTGTTTCGGGCGTGTTATTCAATTTTTTTATATAAATTACTTGAAATTATGTAACCTTATATGTAGGCCGTTATGTAAAAATATGCATAAAAGCAGTTAGCAAAACCAAATTTTACAAAAGTAGTAAATTAATTTTTTTATCAAGCGGAACATCGCTTGTTACGACTTTCGCGTTCACCCGGGCCGCAACACTGACACAAACCATAGACATAATACTACTAGACTAGGCAAGGTATCTGAGCATTTATGTAAGTGAAACCGTCACGCTGCGAAGAAAGGCAGGAGGTAAACCTATCCTTGTCTTACTTACGAGTTACGCGAGTCTCCTTGGTCTCTGTCTCTTTCTAATAGCGTGACGCAAAGAAGGCCCGCTTGTCTAGTCTAGTAGTATTATGTCTATGATACAAACTCACCGTAAATATTTTATTCTTGGACCTAACTAATCTACGGACCACTCAAATGCACAAAGGTTGCCAGAACATACATTGAATCAGTGTTGCCAAGTTAGCCACTTTTGGGCTAGATCTGGCAACTTTTAAGATTCCTTTAGCCAAAAATGTCAAATATTCTTGGCTAAATATTTTAGCCACAATTTTAGCAACTTTTGACTTGATAAGCATGGAGTATCTAATGAGGTAGAAGAATGGCCATCTCATATGAAGGGAAAGTTGAAAAAGTGGTGCGGTCTACAACAGCTATGTTCGATTCGAACTTCGAATATCTATTTGGCGGACAATAGGGCCATTCATTACGGGTGGATAACTCAGCAAACTTCACTCCGTCTACAACAGCTATGTTCATGGTTCATATCGCTATTTGTATCACACTAGCGCCATTCAGAAATGGCCATTATTGGAACCTGTATTTTCTGTAAGCAGCTGGACACTTTTTCAACTTTCCCTTCATAGTTCATACACATGAGATGGCTGTCCTTCTATCTCAATACTCCATGGACAAAACATAGAAACACTAAATTACACATAGAAGCAATACTGCATGTTCTTCCTACCAAATACTGCTAGAATTTTTAGCCAAACCGGTAAACAAGAAAAATATTCATTCCTTGTACTATGTAAATACTTGTACTGTATTTTGTTCCTTGAACTAGAACCATCAAAGTCGAATGACTAAATTGATTTATTCGTATACAAATAATATTGTATGCTTCAAAGTTAAATATAATTTTTAATGGTGTTTTTTTGAACTCCTGATCCAAAAAGAGGGTACAATATTTTTAGCCACTTTAAAGGGTACGAAATTTTGGCATTCTAGCTACTTTTTCAAAAGTGCTTAGCCATTTCTTGGTTCACTGACTTGGCAACACTGCAGTGAATCCAACTTATTTGTGAATTGAAGGAGGGTGCTGTCGGACGCATAGAACCAATCATTGGGCGCAATTGGAGAGGTAATAAATGATAAATGAATGATCACAAAGAACTTAAAATGATGCGGCATTAGTTCCAATTTTCGCCATTTCACAGATAAGTTGGTGGCACTGTAGAGATTGCTATTATTTGTACTTATATAGTATAAGTTTCACGTGACTTAACGGGGATGTCACGTTACGTAAATAAAATTTGTATGGGACCGCAGCTATTTCCTTTCAATGCCGCCAAATGACTCTGCTTTGGTCTCATACATACAAATAGTTTACGTGACGCTTCCATTATTATAAGTTAAATTCACACTATAACAATATTTTCGAACCTTGCCATATCTATAAAGTTCTTGAGGCAAGCAAGGCGTAGCAAAAATAAAATACGCCACGGTGACACGAGTAACATGATACGATACCACACAAGTCACGAGGTCACGACGCAGGGGCGTAGCTACCACCGTATCAGCCGTATCAAGTATACGGGGCTCCAAGTTCATAGGGGCCCTCACTAACACTCCCAAAAAAAAGCTTGTCAGTGGCCTACGACCGTTACAGTTGGTACTCCTTTTAAATTTAACAGCTGACGTTGAGGGGGCCCCACAACAAATATTATGGGGCCTCCTTAGGTCTACCTATGCCACTGTCACGACAACATCGCGACACAATCATGACACTCCACGACCCGACACGCTATATTTTGCAGGATAATAAAGTATAGCAACACTGATTGATTCTATATCTTTTGGTAGTCTATTCTTCTTAATCTATATCTATCTATATTTCTATTCTATATTGTTTCTGGTCGTATTGTAGACGAGTGCGCTGCCAGCCATTTTCTGTTCGATAATTTTTGGCCCTTGAAAATCAAAAGCATTGAACTAAAAGGTGAGCATGAACAATCAGGTATTATTTAAACATCATTTTAATTTATGTTTTGATGTAACGCATGCATAGTTAAACATATTCCGCGTTTTCGGCTGTGGATTACGTAATTTTGTTGTTCCTCGTCACAAAATCATATACAACGAAACATCAATAACGTTGAGTTGAGCGAGCAAATCCAAACGGGAAAGGTAGAGTTGTTGTCTACACCGAAAAGTTATTCTGTTTGTAGGTGTGTGCGTACCTACAAACTGCCGCAGGTTATGCGAAGAGGCACGTATAAGTATGTCCTCGTACGGCAACGAGGCTGGCGCGTGGGACGGCGGTCCCCCGGGCGCCGAGGCGGACTACGCCCCGCCACGCGCGCCGCTGCCCGCCGCACCCATGCCCACCACTGACCCCTGGACCGGGGTTAGCTACAGTCACTACGGTCCGCCACAGTACGACTACCAGGCGTACGGCGCTCATACTTACGGTTATAATTACGATTCCAGCTACTACCGGGCGCCCGACGGCTCCTACTATGACGCCAGAAGCACTTATGCTCCCCAGCAGGGAAGTTATGATTACCAGAGCCAACAGGAACAACCTAGCTCTCCGTATGAAGCTCGTGGCTATGAACCCAATCGAAAATCGTATCGATCCAAATCTAGAAGTGTCTCCCCATATGAAAAAAGAGACCGAGAGTATTCTAGAAAAAGAGACAGTAGCTATGAAGACAGTAGAAGAAAAAGATCTAGGAGTACTTCAATCAAACGATCTAGAAGTAGATCTATTAAACGATCTAGTAGTAGATCTATGAAGAGATCTAGAAGTAGATCTATGAAATCCAAACGGACAAAGTATTCTTCAAGCGATAGTAAGAGTTCAAGATCTCCATCATATCCTCGTTCTTCTAAGCGAGATAATAAGAAAAGAAGATCTGTTTCATTACACTCTTCATCATCTAATACTTCTTATAAGAAAATCAGTAATAATAGAGATAATAAGTCTTTGACTCCGCCCGTAAGAAAAAAAACTGACTACCCGAAAAAGCATTCTGGTAGCCCTAGCAATGATCGAAGATCAAGAAGTAAGACTCCTAAAAATAAGTATGAAAAAACAGGATCTAAATCAAAGTATTATTCTGGTAAAGATCGGAAAGTCAAAGATAAGAGACAAAAAGAAGGATCAACTCCACCTAGAAAGCGAAGTGTTACCCCTACAACATCAAAAGGACGTAAAAAAGGCTGTAAATCGCCTGCAACACCTCCAAGAAAATCTGTGACGCCACCAAGGAAACAAAAATATAAGGAACAACGCTCAGACTCTTCATCAAAGAGACCCAGGGATAGTTCAGTGACACCTCCGAGATGTTACGCAAGAGGACAATCTTCTACTAGTTCTCGGTCACGGTCTAGATCGATCACACGTAAAAATAAGAGAAACAGCTCTCAGACGCCGAAGAGACGACGTTCCACATCATCGTCTAGCCAATCGTCTACGTCTTCCAGACCTTCCCGAACGAAATCTAAACGCCGAGCGAGACGTAAAGAGGCTAAGGAAGAGTCACCTAACCAAAGTCGTTCCAAAAAACGGTCCGGTACCAAGAGTCGATCGCGCTCACGGAAACGTTCTAAAAGCCCTCGGAAATCAAAGTCTAGATCGCATTCACGGAATCCACGATCTGGCAGCCGCAGTCGAAGCGGGTCACCGAGCGACGATGCACGTCGGGGCCAATTCACAGTTGCTGATCGCAAACGATTCTGGAAAATGCATAGGTCAATGCAAGAGAAGAAGGAGTCTGCCAAGAGTCCGCCCAAGGAAGTTAAACCCCCTCCTGGAGCAGTGGAGTCCACGACGGTTGACGATATCCAATATGGCGATCCACCTGAAGTGGAGGGTCCTAATTTTGCAGAACTCTTGCCTACCGCAGACCAATTCATGTCACAAGTGCCTTCTACATCAAAGTCCAAACCATTACCTATTCCTATAAAGAATGATGGTAGCTTCTTGGAAATGTTCAAAAAGTTGCAAGAGGAAACGAAGAAAACTGAGGAAGTGGAAAAAAAACCTGAAATAAAAAAGCCCATTCTGCCTTTTATCGGAAAGAGACGAGGAGGCAGAGTCTTAAAGACCGGCTTGGTAAAGAAAGCAAAGGCAATAGACGAACAGGCCGTCGACAACACGCCAAAAGACGCTTGGTCGCTCTACATGCAAGAAGTAAAAAAATACAGGGAGACTTCTTGCGAAGAAGAACGAAAAACCAGACCTCTAGTTAAATAGCATTTAGCAACTAAGTTAATTATTACTTCATTATGACCCCTATAGTATAATATAATAATATGAGTCGTTAACAAAATTTATTTTATACATTAATACGAGTTGATTGTAACTGTTCATCTTTGCACATTTTGTTAACTGTGCAATAGCATTTGCGAATAAAGTATTGTGAGGATGACTGTCGCGTTCTTTCGTTGCAGTAAAATGCCAGACATGATCAAATCGCCCGCAGACATCAAAACTGCTCCCTTCGACCCTCGGTTCCCAAACACGAATCAGACAAGGTAAAGTTCATACATTCAGTTGGTACCAACACTAGCAACATGAGAAGATGGATGGTAAGTGATAGATGTTCAATTAGTACGAGCTTCCACCGACGGTATTACCACAGTGCTAGGATATGGGGCCTTCAAGAAGCGGGTCCATCACTTCCTTCTTAGCCGGCAGCGCACTGGTGGTGCGATGGCGCCTCTAGTGTTGCGAGTGTCCATGGGCGACGGTTACTGCTTACCATCAGGTGGCCCGTCTGCTCGTCTACCTGCATCTATACATCTATACAAATAAATAAAATTGGAGTGTCTGTTTGTAATATTAAAATAACTGCTTTTTACTAAGTGCATTTGGATGTAAACACGGTACTTATACCAAAACAAAATTTTTTACAATATTTTGTCTGTCTGTTTGTTCCGGCTAATCTTTGAAATGGCTGGACCAATTTTGACGGGACTTTCACTAGCAGATACCTGATGTAACAAGGAGTAACTTAGGCTACTTTTATTTTAGAAAAAAAAAAAGTTTGTTAGCGATACGAAGTTCGCCGGGTCAGCTAGTATTACATAAAATGAAATAAAAAGGTCAAATTTCCCGCAAGTATAGAGAAGGTGCGCAATGTATTGGTGCAGAGCAACGCCTTCAAAATTTAATAGTGTCGCAATGCAGACGAACAACATCGAATATTTTTTTATTCATGTGACTATGAAAAGGATTTACATTAAAGACCTGCCCAGACTGATGTAATTTGTCGACTTATCCACGTTTTTAGCAAATATACAAAAAAAATTATATTCCAAAAAAGAAAAAAAACCAGCCACTTAAGTTTTCTTACTTTTATACTGAAACCAAGAGTGATCTATTTGTAGCCAAAGCCATATTAGTTATCACTTATCAAACATTTGATCCAACTGTGCCTCCCGAATATGTGCCACACTTTTTGAATCTCGAATGCTCATAGCTGAGCTGTTAACGTTATACTACATAATTACAAGTACATGCCTACTATTGTTTCTTCTGTGGTTACACTCAAATAATCTCGGTGAGAAACTTCTTCACTGGCCTTCAGCATCAGATACCTAATATGAATCCCGTTTCTCCCTTCTCCCGCATGGGAGATGGACGTTGTCATTTATTTTTACTGTAGGTAGTACATACATATATTTTCTAATAATGTGGATGTAGTACTAACATTTTGGACATCAACGTCTCTTCTGAGAGTTAAGAACACCATTGAAAAGAAGCACAGTCCTTATCTTATTTACTACTAGCAATTTTATAATACATCTAACAATCATCAAAATAGTATGGGTGATTCGCCACCAGCTTTAGGTTGTGGTGTGTAGGTACATCGTAATAAGGTATCTGCATTTTTTTACATTTCATTACATTGATCGAGTCTTATAGTTAGCCATGCCAGAGAAGTTGTGAAGAGAAAAGGGCGTCCGGTGCTTAGATGACGCTTATGCAATCAAGTTTGAAAAAGCTTTTTCGAGGCCATTCTTTGTATGAAACTTAACTATGCAAACTTAATTGATCGAGCAAGTGGGAAATCGTGCCTATGTGATGGCTTAGAATAATAATAAACTAGAAGCCACATCTCGCTGTCATTGCTAGTCGCGCGTTGTGTCCAGAACCGCCCGGCCCCGCCGTTCTTCCCACCCGCGGTAGTGTTGCAACGTAAAACATGTCGCATTATTCCGGGAAATGTTTGTGACAGGACGTTGAGAAAAAAGATAAAGGCGATTATAATTAGGTCTACCAGTATCTGATCGCAACATATTATTACTGTGTTTCTAAAAATATGTTTCTCATGTAAGTGACTGTATCTTAAATATGAGAATAAGTTTCTTTAAACCTAAATAAAACTTGTTGATCGTAATTGAACTATTATTACTTTCAATGTTGATTGTTAGTATTTTTATCATAATATATATTAGTTTTATAATAGGTAATATAATATGTGTGGTTTGTTAATTTCAGACGAAAACATATTAAAAAATAAAGACCCCACCCATTTTCAAAAAAAAATTGTTGAAAATTTGGGTGGGGGGTTAGGGGTGGGTCCAGCAAGGTTTATATAATTGGGGCTGGGGGTTCTTAAGGGGGGTTGGAAATCGTGTCAAAAATCGTCTAGGACGCACCGTTTCCGAGATATCCGGTTTTTCCAAAAAAAAATGTTGAAAATTTGGGTGGGGGGTTAGGGGTGGGTCCAGCAAGGTTTATGTAATTGGGACTGGGGGTTCTTAAGGGGGGTTGGAAATCGTGTCAAAAATCGTCTAGGACGCACCGTTTCCGAGATATCCGGGATTTCCGGTTTTTCCAAAAAAAAATATTTGAAAATTTGGGTGGGGGGTTAGGGGTGGGTCCAGCAAGGTTTATGTAATTGGGACTGGGGGATCCTAAGGCGGGTTGAAAATCGTGTCAAAAATCGTCTAGGACGCACCGTTTCCGAGATATCCGGTTTTTCCTAAAAAATTGTTGAAAATTTGGGAGGGGGGTTAGGGGTGGGTCCAGCAAGGTTTATGTAATTGTGACTGGGGCTTCTTAAGGGGGGTTGGAAATCGTGTCAAAAATCGTCTAGGACGCACCATTTCCGAGATATCCGGTTTTTCCAAAAAAAAATGTTGAAAATTTGGGTGGGGGGTTAGGGGTGGGTCCAGCAAGGTTTATGTAATTGGGTCTGGGGGTTCTTAAGGGGGGTTGGAAATCGTGTCAAAAATCGTCTAGGACGAACCGTTTCCGAGATATCCGGGATTTCATTCACAACTAATTTCATTTTTAAAATAGAAGATAATAAGATAAGGCGATAAGATTCACAATTACAAAACTACAAATGAACTCAAGTCGTTTGATAAAATTAAAATACTGTCAGTGGACGCTCGCGTTTAAGTACCGCGCGGGTGTAGGCAAATTTTTCAAGGACAGGGCCGAGTAGGAATATGGCTTATTTGTGTTGCAAAGCCGGCGGCTTCAAAAGTTGCCAATCACGCCAGCGGCAAAGTGTGTAACAGTCATTACGGTAGGGAAAATCAAAACTGTTATATTGGCAACACTGACAAAATGGAAGCATAACTATGGTTGACAATTTCAATATGAATGAAATATTTGATAATTTATTAAGATAATGTTTTATTGTGCTAATTACACATGAAATGTGATCCCATCCTTTTTCTTTTTATGATCAGCTGCATTTGTACACGTCGGAACGGCGCAAGACGGCATTATTTAATAAAATTACGAGAGCAATTCAGCCGTCCGTCCACAGGGGAATTTCCGGAGAACTAATCGCTCGTTCGTAATAATAGTCTATATTAGACTATTTTTTGTATCGTCAATTTTAGGCGCGTATGAGGGATGCTTGTGTGATGGAGCTCATGGATCTCATGCTCTACTTGTTTAGGAATAGAAAACATTTTATCTGTCTATATAAATATGCTTTTAAATATGCCATGAGTCTTTCAGTGTGGTTGATAATAAGTGGCACTATTATAACACAAGATACATCGATGATAGTTCTCAAAATCAAATAGGTAATAATAATTTTAAAACCGCAGAAAGTGACAGATTGATTGAATTGCTCACTCTTATCCAATTAATAGCGTACATTATAACAATTTTGTGTCATCTTCGAATTGTAATGTATTCTTGTAACAAAAGAAGTCACTTGGCAAAACCCGCCCTTCGACGTGGCGACGTATTCGATTATTTAGATTGGCTTCCTAAATACACACTGATGATATTAGATTAAATCCGATTGATTCTCATTCGATGTTAAGCTTTGGATTTATTATCTATGCATCACGGACCTAAAAAAAATACAGACGTAACCTTGTGTAACCGAGAGTGAAGCATAGAAATGGCCGACCGCTTACTACGTGTGCGTAATTTTGGGGTTACCACAATATGAACATTTTCCCCATTTTTTCTTTATGTACCTAGTAGTAAATTCAAAGTTTGAATTTACTACTAGGTACATACAATACATTTTGTGTTTGAATTTCAAACACAAAATGTATTACTTACTGAATAGTTTATTCGGTAATGTTCGGTTTACACGTATTAAGTAGTTAAGTAAATAACTAAATTTTAAGTAAATTAATACGGTAAACGGACAATAAGGTTGTTTTAACTTCACAGCTCCGCCCGGCATTGTAACCTTGAAGTAAAAGCTATTAGACCAAGGTTGCCTCTTTTGATAAAAAACATATAAGTATCTTGGTATTTATGAAAATGAAAATAAAACGCTCTCAACTGTTTTTATAATTGTTTTATTGTAAAAAAATTACAAGTGTGCATTTTTTTCATAGTAGCGATGAACAGATTTATTTTCCTGTCTGAATTCATGGTTATGGAACTTGACAGTGGCATAAATTCAGACCTAACTAATAAATTAAAAAACAGATTTTGACAAACTTGCTCTACATATACTGACACCCCAACTCGAGAGTCACTAACGGTTACTTTAATCGCTCCTTAGTAATGAATCACCATACAAATTCTGTACTAAGGAGTGATTTAAGTAACCATTAGTGATTCTGAGTTGTGGCGTAAGTTAATACATACATACGTTAGTTATACACTAACACCCCAACTGACGAGTCACTAATGGTTACTTAAATGGCTCCTTAGTACAGAATTTGTATGGTGATTCTTTAGTAAGGAGCGATTAAAGTAACCGTTAGTGACTCTGAGTTGGGGCGTAAGTTTAATAATTGTAGCAATCTGATCGGAGTTTCTGAAAAATCCGCAGATAAACATACATACAACCAAACTTAATAACATACTAATACTACTTAGATACTACTAATAATAACATACTAATACTAATTAGATACTATTATATATATTATATATATATATATTAGATACTATATATATTATTATGTATTTATATTTATTACATGTGTGTAGGATATATAATATAATTTATATTTATTAAAATTAAGAGCTTTTTGACCGATTAAATCGACAATTTGCGCCTATCTAACTTTTTCACCAGCACCCAGGGCTGACTGGTAGAGAATGCCATAAGGCATTAAGTTTTTGCCCTTGTATACCCTAGATTAAGGTGTTGCAAAAATAAATAAATAAAATAAATAAATAATACTCTCATGACACTGCGTTAAATAGACTAACATTTTGTGTAAATATTTTCAGATTTCAAATTCAAATTCAAAATCATTTATTCATGTAGGTATGATTGATACACTTATGCACGTCATTTTTTTAATTTACCAGCTTTTCGGAAAGGTGCTTTGTCATGGAGGAGAAGAAAAGCCGAAAGTTTCAAAATTATTTACACACCTGCGCTACAAACTGATATTTTATAAGTATATCCATACTAATATTATAAATGCGAAAGTGTGTTTGTTTGTTTGTCCCTCTTTTACGTCGTAACGGAGCGATATTATGGTATGAATTTTGGGAGATATTGTAGTTATGAGGCTGGAGAGTAACATAAGCTACTTTTTACCGCGGTAAAATATCTTATTCCAATGGGAAAATCCATTATGTATTTGAATCACTCCAAATTATAAGTAACAATGTGTTGGTTCTGCTATAAGTTCGTAAAGGATCTATGGATTGATATAAATTTATTGATATATTTTGGTTCCTCTTAGTACCTTTTAAATTTTGGAACTGTTACTTATTTATTCTTGCACCATGAATGTGTCATGTATGTTAAACAACTCATTGTTACTTATTTTTGAATACGCGGGCGAAGCCGCGGGTAATAGCTAGTATTTTTATAATTGGCACGCTAAAATCCTTTATGAAGAGTCAACTTCTTGTAAACTTGACGTTTATTTACCAGTGTTTTATTTACAGTTTCCATTTTGGAAATATGATGAAAAGTCAAATCCACATTCAATAAATGCAAATTATTATATTTGATAAGATTAATGAATTTTATTAATTGACGACAGATTAAATACACTGGTTTACCCACTTCACTTATAGGGGAGGTACCTAAAATTTCTCCAATTTTGTTCTACCATTATCTTAACGTAATTAATATACATACTTACATTGATCGGTACCAAATTTCAGCTTTCTAATATTGTTTGTTTGTAAGCAATGCCGCGGACAGACGGACAGACATGGCAAACTTATAGGTAAGGGTTCCTTGTCATTTAGTACGAAACCCCAAAAATATATACTTTTAAACTAAAGTAAGAAACTCGAGCATTATACATACTATAATTTTCCCACACATTCTGGGTATTTGCTTAAGCAATATTGTTGGCAACACTGGCTGATTTTGTGGTTACAAATTTTTTTAGTTTGTTTTGTTAATAACTTACGGAAAAATAAAAGGAATCAGTGATTAAATGACAAGCTTACTTGTGCAAGGTGATCCCTTTATGTTTTTTAACTGAACTACTATTGTTCTTGCAACTTTTAACAGCACACAAAGGCATTTTTAATATTCTTTATCAACTCCCGTTGTCCGTATGACTCGAGTGCGGTCCGGCGCCGGAATGACACCGATTGTGTCAATGTGTGGGTGTTTACTTGTACGAATAGAGAGTTAGAATTCCGATGGGTGCTTCACTGAATTTGTTCTTGAGATTATGTCCGTCTTTTTTATAGGTCCGTGCTATGCATATAGTAATTACACTATATTAATAAAATAAAATTATTTACCAATTTGAATATTTCTAACAGTCCATATCGTGGATACAAAATTGGAACTTGTGACAAAAAAATCATTTGCAAACATTCTATTCCAGGCACTGCTATCAGAGCTACCTGGACTTCCACCGGTGCCAGAAAATCCGTGGGGAGAACTATGAGCCCTGCAGGTACTTCGAGCGCGTGTACAAGTCGCTCTGCCCCAACGAGTGGGTGGAGAAGTGGGACGACCAGCGCTCCAACGGAACCTTCCCGGGCAGGATCTAGAGCGCGCGCGGCGATTGCGGCTGCGGCTTAGTATATGTTAATTTATGTTTCATTCTGTTAGTCTGATCGGTGATATAGAGAATAAATGAGTTAACCAAATCGTTGCTTTTATTTTCCAGTCCCGGACACAACGCCTGTTACATTTTATAGCAATGCTTACGTATCACAATTCACAACACATAGTATCAATTTTCACTAAAATAATTCATATACCTACCCATTTTTTCCATAGAAAAATAGGAACATCGGCATACAAAATACATACCGTGCGTAATCATTAGGTACTGTCCGTAGTTTATTTAACCAAATGCGCCAAACAGTAATAAATAAAATTTAAAAACAAAAACTAAATGTAGGTGCCTATCTGATCCGATTAGCAATTTCAATATAACGGCAGGGCGGCGGTACGCACTAATAACCCCGTAGAGTAGACAACCTTATAATCTTATGGGCCCCATTGACGATGCGATCGATCGGTGCGATCCGTCGTTGCCGACCGATCGCAACGACGGATCGGTAGTGTATGTTGTGATCGT
Source organism: Thymelicus sylvestris (assembly GCA_911387775.1). Taxonomy (NCBI): domain Eukaryota; kingdom Metazoa; phylum Arthropoda; class Insecta; order Lepidoptera; family Hesperiidae; genus Thymelicus; species Thymelicus sylvestris. Next base: position 16,078,873 of record OU426898.1, on the reverse strand, counting down.
GAACGATTTGCTTGATCGCAGACGATATCGGCGATCGCAACAAAAATCTATGCAATCTTGAATATCGCACCGATGAATCGACAGTGTGTGGACCTTTGCGATCACCGATGCGATCGATCGTTGCGACCGATCGTTCGTGTATGAGGGGCGTTATTATTCTAAGCTTATAATATACGAGGTTGGCTGGTTCTTTCAAAAGCACGTTAATGAAAACAGAAACCTCCATCCATCTTATTACTCAAGTGCCTGGAATCCAGGATGTTTTTGGAAGCTTGAAGGGATTGTTTTTGGTGGAGCTTAAACCGCGGAGGAAATGAATGGATTAATTCTTGAAATCTTAAAAGATGATTGAGCTTCCTATGCCCGCTCCCCTGGAACCACAGATACGTACCTACCTACACAACAATACGTTTTACCTGGATCCGCTAGTGCTGGGATCTTATTATTTAATTTTTAACCCCCTACCCTAGGGGTGTTATAAACTAGTTTCTGTAGAGCCCAGTGGGTGCTGAGTTGTGTGAAATAGATGCAGCTAAATTCTGAAGTCTGGTCCTCTTCCAAAAGCAGCCAGCCAATGCTATGCTAGCTTCTTTAAAAAATGTTCATACCCATTTGGTATTAAAGATCTACGTTATTGAAACAAAACTTCATAAAAATATTTTTATTTCTGTGAGTGAAACATGTCACTAAATGGGTCCAGGGAAAGCTCCCTTCTCCCTCAATTCATTCCAGTGCTCTATCCAGAAGTTCGGGCAGATGGTTTCGTAGTACCGCTTGAATATCTTGCAATCATCCACGTCGCCCAGCAGGCGAGTACACTTGAAGTAGTCGCAGTAGTTGTCATAGCAAGCCCTGGACAATGGAAAGTTAACTCATCAATCTGGAAGGCCGTGAAACTGTCGATCGATTCGCTTGTATCAATCGACGTGGTGCGGCTACTCATTACATTGATATGATATTGGTTAAGCACATTTTAAAATAACATGTAAAAGAGCCACAACACAAAGAACTTCATATTTAAGTTTTTAACCTAATATCTAGGAGTAGGCAGGTAAATAATCTACGACCTGGCTATGCCTAATATTGGTGTACTTAAATAAATATAATACTAGCTGACCGGGCAAACGTTCTGCAAAAAATTTTTAGGGGTAGGGGGATGAAAAATAGATGTCCGATTCTCCACCCTAGCCGATATGCACGCAAAGATTCACGAAAATCGGTCGAGCCGTTTCGGAGGAGTTCAACTTCAAAAAAGCGTGACATGTTAAAGAGATTTTTTTGATTATTATTGATTCAACCACATACATACTCACTTGGTTTGATTTTGAAAAGGATAGCGGGGATCGATGCGTAACGTTCTGAATTGCTCATCACACATTATGGCGGTTTTTAATAAATTAATGAAAAAATAAAACTATACAAAATTACAACATTCAGTGATATGACAGACAGCTATGCGACGTTTTAAATAAAAAAAAGCATAAGTCTAATTTAAAAAAAGAACAGCTGATGGAAGTTTAATTAAATTGCCATTAATATAATTTAATGTTTATGTATATCCACTGACCTGAAATAGCAGAATGGAAAGACTGGACGGCTTTACGTGCCCTTCGAAGGACGTAAAATAATTTTTGCTTTTATCGGCCATAACTAAATAGGTACCTGATCGAACAATTTTATGGCCAACAATATTCAATACCAATTTTATGGTCAAATTAGTTTTAACTTTTCCCATTGATTGTTGTATATCTGCAGTAGTTGTGAACTAATAATCAAACCATAGAAAGCTATTTAGTAATTATTTAAGTTATTAAGGCGCGGTGTGATTTCAATATTCACAAAACTGGGTTTCTTTGATGCTGGAGTATGAGGAAACCCAATGAAAATATCGCACGCAAAAAATACAGAGCATAAAAAAAGGTCTAAAGAAAAATGTTAACCGAATAGAATATGAAATAGTTGTTTAATATTTCCAATAAAAAATCGTAATTTGCTGTACAAAAATAAACTTTAGCGTCGGAATTCTCTGTATTTTCAGCGGTAACAACATATTATTTTTTGAGAATATAATAGTCATATGGTTTTATTAAAACTTTAACCGGACAGATATTGAATTTAGTGTGTATATTCTGAATTATCTAAGGAAAACCCTCAAATTAAATGTTTATTCGCAGTCTAGTTACATTGTTAGCAAAAATATGCTTTGCAATTTTGAACCCTATTCAGCGTCACGTAAATGTAACATTAGATTAGCGCAGATATGCGGTTGTGTGAGTGAAATCAACGTTTTTAAATCGTAGTCATACAGCGCCTTAATATGAGGCTCTGGAATTTGGTATTCAAAAAATCAAAATAATTTATATAATAATTTAATATCTCGCCAAGGTGTACAAACTAAAAACAAAAATAATTTTATTATGTTAAACTTCCACTTTTAAATTCAAGTTTAAAGTAAATTATTTTAACAGTTTTTAAATTTTATTTTTATTTATTTATTTATTTAATTGTTCATGTACACGTATATAATTGGTTACAAAAAGTAATAAAAGAAATTTTGTACATAGGCAATGCTTATTTCTAAAAGAAATCTCTTCCAGCACACCTAGGACTTGAAAAGTGATATAAAATTAATTTAGCGTGCACTTGTTTATATAAATAACATCAAAGATAGATATTAATTTATTCAATAATTACCTACATACAAGTATACATACATACAATTTATATATTATACACTAATACATATAAATTTTATAAATACATACATATATAAATATATATATATATATAAATATATGGACAAACTATAGATAGATATTAGATAGTAATCAAAAGTTGACAGGATTTATTGACATAAAGAAAAATAGTGTTCTTTTACTCTTTTTTTAAATGAATAACTTGTTTGACATTGACGAATACTCGGTGGTAGTGAATTCCACAACCTAACCGCATGAACCGAAAAGGAATGGGAGTAGGATGAGGTATTATGGCGAGGAAAATGTAAGAGCGACCTAATGTGCTTCCTACAGGGTGCATTAGATGCTCGGGCATAGGAAAAACGATTGCGGAGGTACGAGGGAGAGGAAGGGTCTTTGAGGATCTTAAATAGGAGGCAAAGGATACGAGTATTCCTGCGAAAGCGGATTGGGAGCCACTTGAGATCCTTGCGAAGTTGCGATACACGATCAAATTTTCGTAAACCAAACACAAACCTTATACACAAGTTTTGCAAGCGCTCAAGTTTATTTAACAGCTCCTCTGTGGCATCTAAGTAACAAACATCGGCGTAATCTATGATCGGAAGGACGAGAGAGTGACACAGAGAGATTTTAGTCTTAAGAGGCAGAAAACTTTGAAAGCGTCGAAGTGAGTGCATCGTATAAAAAACTTTACGGCTCACCTCCCCAATGTGTGTCCTCCAAGACAGGTTGGCATCTAGCGTCAAACCAAGATTCTTAACCGTATCAGCATATTGTATCGGCGTGTTATCCAGAAGCAGAGTTGGCACTTTAGAAAAATCCAAGGCATTTCGAGTATGTTTGGAACCAATCAAGATTGCTTGCGATTTCCTCGGATTAATCACAAGTCCAAAAGACTTAGCCCATTTACTGATTTCACTAAGATCGCGTTTCATCTGTTTTGTTGCTTCATCAATATCAGTCACGGCAAAATGGTGGTATAGTTGCAAATCGTCTGCATAGAGATGGAAATTGGAACCAATAAATTTAGTGACCGAGTTAATAAAAATAGAGAAAAGTAAAGGAGAGAGAACGCCACCTTGAGGCACACCAGCAGAAAGATCACACCACTCAGAGGTTACCCCGTTATGGTGGATTCGCTGCGAGCGACCACGAAGATAGGAATTGAGCCAAGTAACGGCAGAAGGCGAGACGTTAAGGGAGTTTAGAATACCAATAAGTATGTCGAAGTCTACTGATGATGTGAAGGCATTGCTGAAATCCAGTAGGACCATCATGGTAAGTTGCTTGTTCTCGATGGCAAATCGAATATCCTCGGTGATTTTCAGCAATGCAGTAACAGTGCTATGACCGGGTCGGAAACCAGATTGGAATGGATTAAAAAGACTATTGGAACGAAGGAACAAGGATAGCTGTTGGTGGACTATGTGCTCGAGAGCTTTGGAGAGGAATGGTAGGATAGATATGGGACGGTATTCCGATACGGAAGTAGGATTACTAACTTTGGGCAAGGGAATGAGGTGGGCTAACTTCCAGGATGAGGGAAAAGTACCTGATGTTAGGGAAAAGTTAAAAATATGAGTAATAGCGGGAAGGATCTTTGGAAGAATTAACTGGATCATTTGCGGATTCAGTCCATCATATCCGACCGCGGTCGAAGAAATGGATTTAATAGATTTCTTGACGTCTTCTTCCGTAACTACAGTGAGGTCAAATGGCTGACAGTTTGGTTTCGGTATATCTGATAGGGCTTTAAGTGTCTTGCTTTTGGTGAGGTAGTCCAATAATAATGGTGATTTGGAAAAATGTTGGCTTAAATCATTGGGATCTACCGTACCACTAACAAACTCCGTTGACTTGCCAATCCCCACAGACTTGAGGAACCTCCAAACCTCGGCGGTGCTACGGTTGACAAGGGAATTATGGAAATAGCGTCTCTTAGCGTCTCTACACATACGATTGCAACGGTTGCGTAGATATTTGAAATGAGCTAAGTTTTTGTCCGTAGGAGAACGTTTGTATTTTCTTTTGGCTCTATCCCTCCGACCCATAAACTCTTTTATTAGGGGAGTAAGCCAGGGCGCCGGTGTATGTTTGACTTTAACACGTTTAATAGGTGCATGTTTGTTAAATAAGTTTAGAATGCTGTCATTGAGGATACACACCTTGCCATCGATGTTGTCGCTGTTCACTACTTGCATCCAGTTAATAGCGTCAGCATCACGCCCCAACGCTTCCAGGTCAATGCCCCTAAAGCTACGAAGAGAAACATATTGCTTTTGCTTCGGCGAACGAATGCGATAGGATAAATAAACAAGATCGTGATAGGAAAAGGAAGATGAGAGTTGCCCATGAGTATCAACATTACCAGGTGACGAGACGAACATGAGATCAAGTAACGACGGGGTACAGTTAGGGAAGTGATGAGTGGGACAAAGAGGGAGTATATGCAAATTAAACGATTCTACAAGAGAATTTAGTTTAGTTGATCGAGAATCATTTTTCACTAAGCAGGTGTTAAAGTCACCCATTATGATCACATGATCGTAAATAGGGCACAATTCAGATAGCAGGGCGTCAAAATTGTCAAAATAATCAATAGTTAGGTTAGGACTATAAAAAACACCAAGCAAGACTTTACGGTTGCTAACACTGACTTCGACAAACAAGAATTCGGCGGATTCGGTGTAAAGCGATGGAGAAGTTCTAACCACCTTATAAGGTAAGTCAGCTCGCAAGTACAAACAGACACCTCCACCACCTTTTCCTGTTCTATCGTTGCGGACAAGTATATATCCTGGTAAAGAGAACTGGGCAGAAAGAAGAGAAGGTTTAAGGAAGGATTCCGAAATCAGTAGAGCATCGAGATGTTTAGTACTAAAAGAAGCCAGAAGATCGGAATAATGTGCAGGAACACTCTGTGCATTGATGTGGGCAATATTAAAATTGTTACGGTAATTTGAAAAAACGGCAGCAATTTGGTCCTGCAAAAGTATAGGAGGTGATAATTCACTAGCCGCACTGTCAAAGCTACAAGTGGAAGAAGAGCAAGAGAAAAAAGAGTCTTCAAGACTATTGTCAATATCCATATTTATATGAAGTTAAATATATATAATATTTATATGATATATAAGTATAAAAATAAGTTAAAAAATAATAATAACTACAATAAAAATATATATAAATTAAATCTAATGCTTAAAGGCCACCGCACTCGCCACTGCCCAGTGTGATGGAAAAGAAATGCAAAAAAGAAGAAGAAAAAAAGTATACTTAAAAAACATCGAGTACCCAAAAACAATCAATAACAATATGTATAAAAATAATACATGGGTGAAACAGAACGCATGACACACGCATGAAACGGAACAATCAATAACAATATGTATAAAAATAATACATGGGTGAAACGGAACGCATGACAATATCGTTGTTGACTTAAGATGTCTTCAATGTCAACGCCATAATCACATGCACGACATGAACGCTGACAAGTGCTGTCAAAGTCAAATAAAGTTACAAGTTCTGTTGTGACATGGTTGTGTCGGACTGTCGGCTAACAAATGGAATGGAATTTTATTACAAGTTTAAGCTCTAAGAACCTTTAACGTAATTGTACTTAGAAAAAAAGGTGTTACGTCACTTAAAAGTTCATACACCTACCGACAACAAATTATATAAAATCGTACTACAATGCGACAAATTAAAAGAGGCATTCTATGACAAGTTACAGTATCAACATAGGTAACAGTAAACAATTAACGCCGTCGTGCCTTCCGGGGTGCATTCACGGCCTTCACTGCACCTGATTTTGGTGAAGACCGCCCCCCATGTTGTCGAGAATCTTCAACGTCTGAAGTGGTCATGGGATGCTCAGCCATCAATGTCTCCAGATCACTCATGCAATCAATTTTCCGCCTTGTTTTATCTGGAAGTAGAATAACCACCCTGCCCTCGGCTGTCCAGGACTGCTTCACGCCGAAATGCCTTCTTGCAGCAGTGAAAATCTTGTGCCTGGTCTGTGTCAGGAACTCGGTTACTGTGACTCCACTCCCCTTGAGACTAGTCTTATGCTCCCAGACCTCCTGACGATGATCTAAATCATAAAACCGTACAAGAACAGGCCGAGGCTTGCCACCAGATAAGCCCAGTCGATGACAGACTTGTAAATTGCTACTAGTTATATCTGTCAACTTCATTTGGTTGGATATGATCCCCGTGATGGTTTCATGTAGCTTCTCATGTTGCTTTTCAGGAACACCATGGAATAACAAAACCTTTCTCCTCATTAGGGTCTCATGTCTATCAAAACCACGGGAGATTAGTTCCATCTGAGACTTTAATGTGTTGAGTGTTTTCCAAACAAATGCCTGAAACTCAGTGAACTCACGTGATAGTGATGATATATCTGGATGTACAGTGCTAGTTCCAGTGATGTATTTCTGCAGCTGGTCTTCGTAACGGTTCATTCGTGAAGCAAATAATTTCTCAAGCTCTTCCAAATTGTTGACTGATTGTGAATCCATTATGACAGCAATAAAATTGGGTTTCCCTGCTTAAGTGAAGTTAAATAAGAGTGACTTTATAGGCAGTTAGTGCTGATAGGCCTTGTAAGTATTTAACACATAGAAGTTATAAATTATTTTCACTTAAGTAATTTTAAATAGTAAAAAACAAGGAGCACACTAAATTCGCGTGTTTATGTTGCGACTACCCGCATGTTTTATTAATAAAATGTATGAAATATAAACTTTTATGCTATAATCTTAGGTACAATAAAATGTGGTGGTATTTATCTAAAACTAGCTGACCTGGCATGGATGTTCTGCAACATGTTTCATACAGTAAGTCATACTATATAATCTGGTAAATGTTAGTATAGTGCTCAACGTAATTTATGTATTTATTTTTTACTTACAATACCTAACTTGCTGCAACAATGTTGCACTTAGTCAAACACTCCTGTAACACTGTTTTTGCTATATTTTTGTATAACCTTGTTATACATTCTAATAGTCTTATACCAAACATTAGTTCTAAATATAGAAGATTGAGATCGTATCGATGCTGGTGCAGCGTTCGCCATTCCTCTGTTATAAACATCCCCACAAGTTGCAACTCTCGCGTATCCAGCGGGCTTACAGCCGTACCTAATATCCAATCTATCCATAATCTTCAGTATGGATTGAAAGAATATTGAGAACGGCCGTCAGTCGGTACATTATGTTGATTGCAGAGCCGTGCGTGCCGGAGCGAATGCCGGTACCGTCGATGGCAGTGGCTGGTGGAGGCTAGTGGTTGCTAGTGGTTGCTAGTGGTTGCTAGTGGCGGCTAGTGGTCGCTAGTGGTCGGCGTCCGAGTGCTTGGCGAGGCTGGCCGTGGCGTACTGCTGCTGCCGGAGCAGGATGCCCAGACACTGCAGCAGGCACTGCATGCTCGCCGCCGACGTCGCCTGCAACACATCCATCCATACATTCGTCTACAATGTATTTGATAATTTGATTTGATTTGAAAATTTTGAAACAATTACCAAATACTTTAAACCTCTAAGGGTGTTATAAGTGATCGAAGCTTTAAGGTTGCAGTATTTTAGTAATGGTCCTGTTTTTTAATAAACATTGTTTTTTTAAGTTAAATTTATTTTTGTCGTTTTTAATAATTACATAACATTACGCTCATCTGTCATACGTTTGATTATACGAATGCCTAATGACAACAATCAGTCCTGTTTGAGTCTCTATTGTACGTATATTACGATAATATGTATGAACCTTGAGCAACAGTAGATCGGGGTCGGTGTGCGGGAAGGGCGAGTCCGAGGCCTCGATGCACCGCGCGAGCGCCGCGTCGCTGAGCTCGGTGGCTTGCAGCTGCTGGCGCGCGGCCGCCATCGCGTCGTGCACGGCCAGCTGCTCGCGCGGCTGCAGCGGCGGGGACGCGCCCATTGCCTGCACACACACACACACATCAACGATACATGGACACCATCTGCGGTCGTTTTGCGGCCGACTCATGCTCAACGGTGGTCAATTTCTTTTCCCTCTTTTTTGTCAGAAATGCATCAGGTGTGATCACATCGTATGCAGTTTGTTGTCACAAAACATCTTTTGGTAATATTTTTTCAACTTAAAAACTAAATAACACAATGTACAATACGAAAAATACGTACTTTGGTATGTATCTCAGCAATAGCCCTCAGGCCATTAACCCACTCCTGCCTGGCGCGTGCGTCGGTTGCTCGCAGCTTGAGCATGTCGCCCGACGCACAGTTGATGGTGAAGGTGCGGGAGTCTTCATCGCTCGGGCATATCACAGCTGCTGCTAGATGTGCCTAATGAAAAAGTATTTGTTAAATACAGATAAATAATACAATTATATTAGTGGTGATTTTAACTGAAAGGATGAGCCAAGAAAAAGTATTTTTGTATTTTATTGTACAATACATTTGATTGAGTAGTGTGTATAGTCATTCTTTTAAAATATGTATAACTCAAAAAGTAGTTTTGAATTTTTTTTATTATATTTTTTTTAGAAGGAGGAACCAAACCAGAATTAAATTCATGAAATATTGCCGGCTTGGGAATATAGATGTTATTTAAAAAAAAAAACTTCATGCATCCAGTGGTCCAAAGGTTTAAGGCACCTAATTTTGCTCCATTGACATACATCTTTACCACACAACACTCAAACAAACAAAAAGACACTACTGTACTCCGGGCAACTTTACCCTCAGTTGGTTGGAGTCATCTCCTTAGAAGAAGCGAGAAGCACAGACATGTCGCTTGCCTCACAATATTAAAACTAATTCAAAAAGATCTTACTTCGCCTCTGGCTGGTTGCCCAGGTTGCACGGTGTCGCCGGGGCCGTCGAACAAGTAGTATGATAGAACACCGGTCTCAGGGTCCACGGCAAACCATCGTTGCTGCCAGCCCTTCACAACGTTCGTGTATTTGTACAGCTGACCCGAAAGCGGACGATGGGAACTTAAGCCAGACCCTTTAATCATTTTGAATTCAGCATAGGCTTCGTTCGGTAGATTACGTATGCCTAAAAATTCAGTGAAATGATTTTTAATGTTATTTTGATCAATATTATTCAATATAGTATGATCTGACAAGTGACAAATTGACAATGAGATGAGAACAGGGTTGGATTTAGGTACGTTCAAAAATATAGTACAAAACAATGAAAAGTATAGTATTTATAAAAAAATATAGTACACTCAGTGTTGCAAGCAAAAACCGGTAGATCAACTGCTTTTGCACCCCCCCCCCCCCCGCAATTTGTTGAAATGGCAAAATACTTTGAAGTCAAGAAGTAGGAAGAACTTCGTAAATAAACGTATTATTTTACACAAAAATTCGCTAGCGATTGTTATTGCTTTGATTGAATTTCGTATCGAATGGAAGGAATCATAGGGAATGAGATTAGTTACTTTTAGTGAAAAGGAACAAAAGAAGTCAACTGCTGAGGACATCGAGATAGGAAACGCAAGAAGAATTCGGTCGGATTGGATACACGCACTGTCGAAATATTCATAATATGACGTAAAACTAAACATTCGGGACCAAATAAAATTATAGTATTTTAGTGTACTATACTTGGATGTGGATAGTACATAGTACAAAGGGCGAAATTATAGTATAAATACTATAAATTATAGTACAAAATCCAACCCTGGATGAGAATGACACTTACGACGATAGACGTCAACTCTGTTGGTCAAATTGAAATCATAGAGTTAAGAGTAATACCACAGAAGATATTTTAATAGTACATATTATTATATTAATCCAAGTACAGAATAATATAATCATGGATATATTATTCTAACTGGATATGTAACTTCGTAGTGTGGTACCTGAGATCGATGACGTCATATAAAAGGAGTATTTTTATATTGAGTCCATGTTATCTATAGTCCCAGAGTCCCAGGATATATAATTAGATTGCGATTTTTATAATGGTTTAAAAACATCTAAGATGAAAATATGATAGATAGATTCCCATAATGCAATAATTGAAATTCAGTCATTTTGAAGACATTTTAATAAAATGTATTATTTCAATAATAATATTATAATGATTATTACCAGAAAAATAATCTATAGAAAACATTTTGAAGAACCATATCAATATATATATAAAACCATATATATAGAACCATGTAAAAATTCTGTGCTCAATCTTCTGTGCTTGTATAAGTTGATTTCACTGTACCAAATTACAAAGCCCGTGATCCAGATAGAGTACTACATCCATGGTCAAAGTGGTCCATCGAAATAAATGGATTCCACTTTAGGGTCAAAACACATTTATTCGGCTCCATTCGGCTTTTGTCCATAGTAAACAACGATTTTGTATGGAGACGCGTACGCATCCTTTCGGCTTTTCGGCGTCGATTCCGCTTTCGCGGTAAACAAGTAGAAAACGACGACAAATGTGTTTTATCTTTCGGCCGCGTACGCCGCGTACGACGTCGAACGCGGCGGAACAGCGCCGCGCTGTAGGTAGGTACATGGAAGATTTTTGACTCCTTGGCCTTGTCGACAGGTTGCGACCTTCATAGTTCCCGTATAGATTATACCTACTAACGTCTTCGGACGGACTTCGCAGCGTATTCAGCGCCGTACGCAGCCGTTCGCATTCTTACGACGCCGTAAGCAGTCGTTCGCATTCTTACGACGCCGTACGCGGCTGATAGAAGCCGAGCCGAATAAGTGTAACCAAAATCATTCGGCGAAACGTGAATGGCGCCGAATAAATGTGCGTTGACCCTTATGATCTCTTTGGAGCGTGGTTTCCACATTACTATTAGCTTCTTGACTGTACCTGTTATTAGCCTGTGGTGAACTCTACCATAGACAATACCAATATGCGTCATTGCAAGTCAAAATGAATGACAACTTAATGTCAGAAAAAAACGTTAACAATATTGACATTTGACAAATTCATGATTCATTCAACATCAACGACGATTTTGTAAATAAATAAATAAATAAATACAAGGAAAGAATTAAGGATTTTGCGGTATGGAAAAAATGGTTTGATTAGCGTGTTTTAAGTACCTATCGAAGTCAATTAAATACACAATATTTTTCACTACGGATAGATACGTTGTTTTACAGTTTTAAGTCCCTGTCTATTAAAGTAGCACGGTTTGCTTATTGTTTATGTTGAGGTTTGCGGTGGGTTTTTAATAGTAGTTTGTTTTATCCAATATTTGGGGTACCTTCAGTTATAGTTTATGTTGTTTCCGTAAACACGAAAATGGTTTTTAAATTAGTCCAAATCGACAGTGCAAATCCTGTTAAGATTAATTTAGAACCCGGTTCTCATATCTTTGGACGCGGCAAATTTCTAAACGTAAGTTCTTGTTTATCTCATTTATAATATTACATCACGCACTTAAAAATATTAATCAGTAAAAACAATTGACTCTTACTACATACTTACTATTAAGTGCTATTAGGAAAGTTTATTTTATCTTGCTAATATTATGAAATCATGTATACACCAATTTTTTGCTATCATAGTTCTCAAGATAATTTTAACAAGGATGAGGGACCGTCCTACCTCATTCGTAACAACAGTTGTTACTGACAGTGCTTAGAATAAATTTAATTTACATTGAATATGTTTCAGGTTAATGATAAGAGAATTTCAAGACAACATGGGCAATTCGAAGTGACTGATGACTCATTGATTATCACAGCAGTATGTGATACAAGCTTGTTTTATCAGAAATTTAAATGTTGTAGCTATAATATGGTAAGAATAAAGTTTTAATATGCTTTTCAGCTGCACCAGAATCCTTGCTTCTACCAAAAGAAAGGAACTACAGAGTCTCAAGTTCTCAAACAAAATAGTTCAATAAGCCTCAACAGCGGAGATAAACTGGGTCTACTTCCAACTTCCTACTGGTTTGAAGTGTTGCACTGTATACCGATGGACGATAATGACAAGATCAAAACTGAAGAATATACTACTCATGAAGTTGCAGTTGATTCGAGTGAAGAAACTGATAATGAAGTAGAATCTGGCCTTATTAAAAATGTTAATCTAGATTCACAATCCACTGAGGTTTTATCTCCAAGTTGTTTAGACAGTAGATCTGACTCAAATGACAAGGATTTGGAGAAAAGAATGTGTGGTAGTGAAAATGCACCTGCAGTTGAGAATCCTAGTGTTGATTTTAGACTGTCAACAGATTTTGATTCTGAAAAGACACATGTAGATGAACCAATGTCACCTTCCTTGATAGGTAAATAACAATTTATGATTGAATATAGAAAGGTAGTGATTTAACAATAACAAAATGTAGGTGTATGATATCCATTTCTTTAGAATTTTAGATGTTTAAACCAATACCATTTTCTTGCATTATGTAGGTAAAAATTAAATTAGACAATAACATATCAAAAGAAAATCTATTTTAATTATTAAAAAAATACTCCATTTTCCAGCATCTGATCAAGATAATGAAGAGAATACAAATGCAGAAGCACCACTGTCTCCTGAGCAGTCCAGTGCGGTGCAGAAGCGACCCCACAGCGTGAGTGAGGATGGACAAAGTGAAGAAGTTAAGAAGATAAAAACAGAGCCAGAGCAGTCAGAACAGAAACCGGATGTAAAATGTGACCCTGATGGTCAGCAAGCTGTAAGTTTTACATCACTTTTTTGTTTCTTAAATATACCTAGTAATATGGATGCTGTATAAAAGCCCCCTACCAATCACATACAACCACCTCTGTTTATGATGTACACAATAAATTAAGCATTAAACTAGTAAAAAATAAATTGGTATTGGTATCAACTTTACCAAAGGGCGAGCTGCCGTTCTCCGACTGAATGTTTGAAACTTGTACCGGTATAGGCAAATAATCTAAAAATCTTCGATAGCGCGATTCAGGTCGGATGTGTTCACCATGTGATATGTAGTGAACTGTTGTCACATAACATATTTAATTTCAGTAAGCGTTACTATTTTTAGGGTTCAAGTGCTAACGATGCTGGAGTCAGTCCCAAAGCGGCGCCCGCCCCTGCGGCGCCCGCTCCGGCGGCGCCCCTGCGCGAGAGGTGCATGTATGGTGCTAGTTGTTACAGGTAATGTTCTTCAGATAACACAATTTGAAATTATAATTTACTTAATACTTTACAAATATTTTATACCATGCAAAGCACTCACACTGCTCCTGCAAGAGAGATGCTTCATGAATCAACTAGGCTTGGTGTCATTTCATTCACGGTGCCGAAGCCTTAAGCTGTTGTGGCAACTATAAAACTGGCCACTTTTCAACATAAAAAAAAAACAAACCGTTCCAGACGCAACCCCGCGCACCGCGCGCAGTTCAGTCACCCCGCGGACGCGGACTGGGGCGCCGGGCCGCGCGCGCCGTGTCCGTACGGCGCGGCGTGCGGCAAGCGCGACCCGCGCCACTGGCGGGACCACGACCACCCGCCGGGGAAGGACCGCCCGCCGTCGCCGCAGCCCGGTAACACATCCTGCGATTGACTTCCCGCCCTCATCAATATTCTATCATTTATCCACTATCCCCAAGTTTTTTTTAGGAAAGTTGGTATACGAGCCGACGATTCACGTAATGGTAAGTGGCTATCGTCGCCCATGGACATCAAAGATACCAAGGCATTGCAGGCCAAGAAAAAGAGAATAGAAAGAAAGAATTGGCTCTCAAGCCCCCAGCCGAATCGCGACGAGCCGTTTAGCGGCTGACTCAAATTCATAGTTTGTAAATTTTTTACCTACTAACTTATCCAGAGATAATGAATAGATAGATTGTTGAAAACAAGCGTTTAAATAAGTCCAGCTTATTTAAATGCCTACTAAATTGCAAGTAAATAATTGTTAATACTCACATGTATATGCCTGGTTAACACTGTCCTATAGTGCCAGTGCCAGCTCATCACTTAATTCGGTGACTAGCGCCAAAATGCCATAAAAAGGTATAAAAAAAGTCAAAAATACAGTAACAACTTATCCAGTGCATTCATAACATAGAGGGGGTTCCATCTATCGTTGTTTGAATGACGACAGAGCCTAGATGATGCTTCCATTTTCATTTTGAGTAAAACTGTGAACACCTTTCACTGAAGGTAGTTGACCGAGGTTTAGTTAGATAAATTATTTAAATTTTAATTTCTTCCACATAATTATTTTCGGAGTAATAATTTTGCTACGGAACCCTGAACGTATGGACGGTACACAATTAAGACGCGCGTTTGTTGCAGGCGTGCGCGTGGTCCACAGACAAGGCAATGTATTCTACATCAACGCGCACTCCGTTAACTTCTACGACGACCACTTTGCGGCGGAGGACTCCGACGGAAACAGCGTCGATTACGATTATGAATTCTGAATGTTAACATCATTGTCCTAATAATGCGGGTTTTGATATGTACAAAAAATTATGTTCGTTAACTGTTATTAACTTAAAATATTGTTCGAAATAGGCAATTCTTGATAAAGTACACTTGTTAAATCATAAACAATTTGATGTTATAAGATTTAAAGTGTTAGGTGTAAAAAGTAAGTGTACCTGAAATTGAGTATTTTTGTTGATGGAGTATATAGTGCCTTGTGTAACTTTTTAATAAATGCATTTTTATTTTTATAAAACAAGTCAAGGGACACGAAATTGTTTATGGTTTAACAGGGAGAAAGAAACGGAGGGAGCGCAGTGAGACTCCGCCTGGTAACCTCATTGTAACGGGTAAGAGAGCTCGCAGGGCCGTGGCGAGAGCCGACTGGAGCGGCTCCGACCAGTCCGATAGCGATCCTTATAAGACAGATGGAGAGTCAGACGAATGGCACCCGTCCAGTGAGTACACAGAAAGTCAGAATTAATGTAATAACTTTAATGTTTAGGTATATGATTAAATCATTTTTAAAGAAATTTTTACTTTTATTTTTATATTCAATAGATATTTAATTCACCTATCTAAAGCTGGTAAACCCACAGCAATGGCCAGAAAAAGATTGGCAACCCTATTGTTTCTCGCTCAATTAACTGATTTCTTTGGATTACAAATAAGTGAAAATGGGTCAATCTTGATTGAAGATAATCTTGTAAATTAAGATTGTACTACTTATATCGTAATTAGGCACTTTGGTGCACGAGCAAAATGTAAACTACAAGTTACCAAATATCCTAAGTATTTATTAATAAAATCCCTCATCATCGGAGTGGTGTTCGGGGTCCAGTGGCCAGTCGGGGCGCGCGGGCAGCAGCAGCGTGGGCGGCGCCTCGCCCCCGCGCAGCTTGAGCGCGTACACGGCTGCTTCCACCTTGGCCACGTTGTTCCGAGTCACGTTCATCTTGCGCGCCAGCTCCTTGCCTATACGGTATAGACCTGTGGAAAAAAGACGAATTTATATCATTTTAAGACTAGATAGTGGGTATAAATTACATAAGAGTATGCTGAAATAATATAGTAAAAGTTCAAGAATTAATAATTTTTCAAATCATTGTCCAGTGCCTTGTTAAACAAAGGTGAGTTTGCTGCACAGTTTTGATTGTAGTGATTTATGCCCCAACTCAGAGTCACTAATGGTTACTTAAATTGCTCCTTAGTACAGAATTTGTATGGTGATTCTTTACTAAGGAGCAATTAAAGTAATCATTAGTGACTCTGAGTTGGGGCGTTAGTGTCTCAGAAATAGTACAACAAACTGAAGGGAAGATAGCTTAGGGGTTAACTTACCAGATGTCAAAAACTAACCTCAGTATCATCATAATAATTATATAAGATTTTGACCTTTTTTAACTCTCAATTTGGCTCATTCACCCTACTTTTTATTGCAAACTCCACAATAGCAGATATTTGTGTTTTTTCCAGGTACATTGTAATTCACACCCCAACTCGGAGTCACTTAACGGTTACTTTAATCGCTTCAAACTAATGAATCACCATACTAATTTTGTACTAAGGAGCTATTTAAGTAACCATTACTGACTCCGAGTTGGGGCGTCAGTGCTTGCACCTGCAAATACCTAATACCCCTTTATGTTAAGAAGTGTGTGTTAACATTTATTTAAACAAATGCATACCCAGATATCCTGTGTATAAATCTTTGACAACTTGACACACAAAGAAGCATTCTTCACTGTCTCCACTGGATATACTGTTGATAGCACGTCTCATGAGCTCCCCGGTGAGGTCGGCAATCCCCAGCACGTAGTCACCAGGTGGCAGCAGCGTCTCCACAGTTCTCTCTACAGCATCATCTGCATCATCTTTGACCGTATTCTGAAATTCCTTCTTTACTTCAGCATAAGTAACAATACTTTTATTATCCATCAGCGAACATAATGTTCTAGCTTCTATGAACTCCTGGAAGCCGGCAGTAACAGCGTGAGAGTGCAGGTAGGCTGGACTGTTCTCCAATTCCAAACCAATAGTCCTGATAGGTCCTTTCAGAAGTTTGTTCAGTCTCTCCTTTGCTTCGACTACTGATTTGTCCGTTGACTCCTTTCTAAAAAAAATATTGACTACATGTTTACTTAGCTTCTGACCAAAATAATAACGGTTTGTATAAAAGGAATAGGTAAATAAATATTTTGGAAAGTTCTAATTTGCTAGGTCAGTGATCTTATACTAACGAAATGCCTGAATGAAGCAAAAAGATAATCCGCTTGCTCTCTATGGTTATGTCTCTGGACAGCTTGACGAGTCTCTCGTGCCGGTCCTGCCGGGCGTTCAGTTTTAGGGCTGCAGATTTGAACATCGCCAATACGGGGCTGTTGGGGGCTAAAGACATTGTGGTTTCCCGCGCGGTTGACGCCAGCGATTGTTGGTTTCGGTTGCGGTTGCCGCGGTACCTGCCTGCGGAAAGAAAAATGATTTATTAATTAACTTAGGAAATGTTATTTATAAAAGTATAAATATAATTGTGATTATACATGGATTATACCATACCTCGCCCAGACATATTAGTTAAGCTTGGTAACTTATATTTTAAAATATATTTTGTCTCACGATCGATCGTGTTCACTTTTGTTTACCAAAATCACAGAGTACTTATCCAAAATCATTGATTGATTTGATCAGTGATAGAGCACAGAGTACTTCAACTGTCATAGAGAAAAGGCTGACAGACGCACAACTTATCTTGGTATTTATAGGTGTACCAGCATCTCATGGCATTTTTGACAAGCAGAAAAATGGGTTTTTAATATGGCAATGAAAATTTTTAAAACTAACTATTGTCAAGCGGCTTGTCAAGTCAAAAAAAGAGTTGTATGGAATATTTTTCTTTTTCTAAAATGATGATTATTTTCGATTTACTGCCGAAAACAACTTTACGATCACAAGCCACAAATATTATTTTCAATGTATAATGAAAAACATGTGAGGAAAAAGTTGTATTTGAGCGACAATCTGCATTATTAATATTATCCATCTTGTAGGATTAACTCGTTTTGATACTTAGTTTTCGTGATTATATTTTCTTAGTAAATAATCTACTTAAGATTTTTTTGTATGTAAGTGATATTAAATTAATTGAAATAAATAATACAAACATTGTTACAAGTTAAAGGTAGCAAAAATTTTGTGAATATGAAATGAAAAGTTACATCATACAAGTTCACGTAACTGAAACGGTGGAGGAGCAATTTATTATTATTATCTATTTGTTCTCTTCATCAAATGAATAAAAAATACTAGTATACAGATGGCAAATTTTAAATTATAGTTGCATAAATTATTGTTAGTCACTGTAATAATTAATTATAATATAAAAAATATGTGCTTATGTAAAAAATGTATAGCTTTGTCTTTTATATATTTTCATCTGAAGTTAATAAACCATACCTATATAATTTATATTGCCTATTATAATATTTTAAACTAACACTGTTAAAAATATCAAGGATCAACAAGTTTTATTCTAGTTTCCCCAACGCTGGGGAGTGTGTTGTCTCCAATTTTAATTTCCCCATTTTGCCATCAGATTCTGGTACACCTATAACAATTTTGGATTGGAATCCAACTTCAAGAAACTTGGGGAGTGCCATAGATAGGGAATACCAAGTAATTCAGTCTGTGGTTAACTGTCTGGCAGTGCTGTCAGTCAGCATTGTCACAGTGACAATGTCAGTGTCACTGTGTCACAAGTTGCAACTTGCAAATCTGCAAGCAGTCCGCAACTCCGCAAGGGAGGGATAGAATAGATAGCCGATAGTTTTCATTTTCCATTCCATATCCGTTCGTGCATTTAATTGTAGTGGAATAGATTATTCGGTGAGTACTTTCATTAAAGAATCTATTTATTTAATCAAACAGTTATTTATGTCTTTTGAAGTGTAAATACTACATACTATGTTCCAGGAGTTCGCGTTGACTGCCCAGAGTCCGCGAATTCTACATCCATTTCAAAAGATACCCGGTATCCCACGTTTAAAAAGTACGTGAGTATGATTTTTTCATCTTCTATGGCAATATCTATATCATAATTTTATTGAATGAAAACGAAAGTGTATATTCTTTTCAGGTAAATCATGTCGCAAACACTAACTTTCGGTGACTCATGCGCCCCGATAACATGTCATGCGTGGAATAAGGATAGAAATCGTAAGTTTACACTAATGTTCCTGTTATGGTTTTAACTGATTGTAACCAGGTCACTGTCACCCATGGTTATAATTATTATTCATCACCATGGACGTGCGCTAGGTGGAGGTTTAGTTGCAATTTTAGCGGATTTTGTATGCTTACTAATTATGTTCACTGAAAGTATCCGTTTCCCTTCCTTGGCTAAAATAAGTGATTACCCCCCCTCTCCAGTCTTTTTCAACTTTAAATATTTTTTTCCAGAAATTGCATTTTCTCCGAACAACAATGAAGTGCATATCTACCAAAAAGAGGGCAGTGAGTGGAAGCAGACCAACAACTTGGTGGAGCACGATCTACGAGTGATGGGCATAGACTGGGCACCCAATACTAATAGGATAGTGACCTGCTCTGTTGATCGCAATGCTTATGTGTGGACCCAGACTGAAGATGGTAAATGGAACACTACCCTTGTGCTGTTACGTATCAACCGTGCAGCTACCTGTGTGAAATGGTCTCCAATGGAAAATAAGTTTGCCGTTGGCTCGGGAGCTAGGTTGATTTCAGTCTGCTACTTCGAGAAGGAAAACAATTGGTGGGTGTCTAAGCACATTAAAAAGCCAATCCGATCTACCGTCACAACTCTGGACTGGCACCCAAATAATTTTCTTCTTGTTGCTGGTTCTACTGATTTCAAGGTGCGGGTCTTTTCTGCTTACATAAAAGATATTGAAGATCAACCTGGCCCTAATGTGTGGGGAACGAAGTTGCCTCTCGGTCAGTTGCTTGCAGAGTTTCCATCTTCGTCTGGTAGCGGCTGGATCCACAGCGTATCATTCTCCGGCGATGGTACCAAGGTGGCCTGGGTGGGACACGACAGCTCCATAAACATAGCTGACGCCACTCAAGGTAAAGCTGTAATAAAACTTAAGACTGAATATCTGCCATTCCTGGGATGCAATTGGATATCCAACAATTCGTTGGTTGTGGCTGGACACAGTTGCATTCCTCTACTTTACTGCCACGACGGCGACACCATCAGGTTCGTCGCTAAATTGGACAATACTCAAAGAAAGGAGTCAGGAGGTCTGTCTGCTATGAAGAAGTTCCAGTCTCTGGATCGTCAAGCTCGCATTGAAACCAGTGACACATTCTTGGACTCCATTCACCAGAATGCTATAACTTGTATAAGCCTTTACAAGGGAACGAAGAACAATGCGAAGAAATTTAGCACTTCAGGACTGGATGGACAGTTGGTCATTTGGGACTTGGACTCCTTGGAAAAGTCGATCGAGGGCCTCCAGATAGTCTAATGATACATAGCCAAATAATGTATTATTATATTTTATTTAATATAAGGGGTAATAATAATATAATCAGTTTGCGTGCGAGTACTGAAATCACTCAGTAAGGAAGGATAACACGAAAGCTGTGAAAACCATCACAATCACAGTTAGGTCAGTCTAGCCAAAAGAAAACGTGAAGCTAACAGCGGTGAGTGAGTTCAGCGCTCCATACAGTAAAAACTTCAAATATACAGAATAAACTATAATTTATACATACAACATCTATGTTTTTATTATACAATTTAAACTTTAACGTTGATAATCAAATAATTTAATTCATATAAATTAGACAATATGACGACTACGCGCTAATAGATCACTTTTAATACTACTGAAGTACTGATTGCTGTCATTATTACATTAAACGTTTAAGGAATCGACGTGTTGTGATTTCTCTAGTGTAGTGTCGCATGTTTAACATTAGACTATAAGTGATAGTATAGTAACCTAGGGACTATAAGGCCATGTTTGTGTGGACTGTAGTTAGTGCGGAGCGACGATGTTGAAGACGGGTCCGATCCGGATGAACACGCGGCGCAGCACCGTCCGCAGCTCGGGCTTGAGGTCGAAGCACGTGATCTCACACAGCAGCGGGTAGTAGCTCGACACGTGCGCCGCAAACTGTACAAACAACAGTTACGTTGTTACACACGTCATACTGTACCTATTTTATTGATATTATTCGACAGCAATAGCTACTAAGTGAATGGTAATAATTTCAGGTCTGTTTGCCACAACTGTTACTCAACCTTGCATTAGGCCTTAGCTAAAAATTAACTTATTATTATGAAGGTTATCTAAGGAAAACAACTACATAGACCTAATGCGAAACACGACCTCCGTAGTTCAGCTTTAATTCTTGGTTTACACTACTACACTTTACACCATACGCATACACTCAAGTGTATAGACACATGCAGGTGGCCCTTATTGTGACACAATCCTGTAGTTTTAGAGTTTTCAAAACAGTCGCGTCGTTTGCGTACACTCCTAGGTTTGCATTAACAATTAGTGCTGTCTGGCCATCCTCAGCTAATCCCGAGGAGGCTATAACGAATGAACAGCCGAACACTAACTGAAATTGTAATGTGTGAACAGTTCGGACACGTCATGTTTCATACATTTATCTAGAGACCTAATTCAGAAACCTAAAACTTGTTTGAGCAGTAAATAAATTAATGTCATATACTTGTGTCATATGTGTGGTAATTTATGTCGTAGTATACACCAAGCACACAAGCATAAAATAGATACTATTATGTCTTCTGGGGCATAAGGTTTAAACTTGAAAACAAGAATTGAAATACGCCTAAATGCTGCAACTGGCTGACAATCTATGAACGTATAAGTTATGAATTTAACTCTCGTTTTAATAATGATAAAATAAATCATTTCATATAATATAACATTACTCGAATGAATGTGATTATAATAGGTAGGTATATCACATATTGCGTCGTAAAGGTAATTGCCTCAGCTAATATACATTTCCTGATAATCTTAAGTAGACCGCGTATAAAGATTAGATACATTCTGCTTAGCAGTTATGATTATGGTATTAAACTGAAAAATCAGGCACATTAAAAGTTTTTGGCTTGCTAAAAAGATTTCGCTGATAATGATTAGACTCCTATTCGATTAAGGAAATCATATACTCTACAGCTACAGACGTTTATACCTATTTAAACAGTTTTAATTATCTTGTCCTGTTTGGGTCAAATCTTGCAAGCTGAATTAGAACTACTTCCTTTCATCCTACGAAGTGCAAATTTTGAATATTGCTATGGTTCCGATGACAATACATTTTTAAGACAAGCATGAGCTGATAATACTTTAAGGGTTGGCACTTTGCTGCAAACTAGGGAACTCCTTAACCGTTAACAGCATGGTCACAATTTTTTTTCTTTAATTCCTACAATGGCACTATAAAACCGTTTATTTAGTTTTGAAACTATTAACTTGTTTCAAACACGTAGATGCAAATGTGAACTTGAAAGTATTTCCTTTTGTAAATTAACGAGGACTAAGTTTTTAAGATTTTAATTTAGTAGGTATTTTATTTCGTTTGTCTTTTTACTTTAGATTGTTTTTGAGATAAGTATACCGTCAATTAATTTTTATCGTAACATTTTTTTTACATATAAAATCAATTAGGTAATTAAATTTTGTTATAATGATAAACAACTTTGACAAACGTACTCAAAATGCCAGCGCGCATATCGTGACATCATCGCAGCGTCGGAAATTAAACACTATCTATAAAGGATAGTTTCCGAATACGGCCGCATGCAAAATTACGTCGCTTTATTAATTTGTAATGTAATGAGTGGCCATATGTATAACTTAGCTTAGTATTATCTAGGCGTTATGCGCCAGGAAGTTATACAATTCATGCATTTCTTCATTTGCATAAACAAATACATCCTTATACAATGTTCATGTCTAATACTGTTATTTAGTTGAAGTAAACGTAATACTCACTCTTTCGTCGGGCATTTTCAGTATTCTGGTGAGAATCAGAAGCAAAATCGATGTCCACGCATCTCTGTGGGCCTCGTTGGTGAGACCGACAAAATATTCGAGAGCTTCGCAGCAAATGGTTATTAAACTTTTCTGTACCGCCGGCCAATGGGTCCGACGTGCTTCGTCACTGTACATTTTGAACAATATCCGAAGAACACAAGCGAGGGATTGGGTCTCTTGCTTCAACATATTAGGTTTTACGGAGCCCTTAAAGTTAGCCTTCCACAGAACATTTCTTTGGGCATTGTTAGTATTGAAAGTTTTCGCGAATCGATGGCTGCACATGAGACATTCTACGAGCCTTAACAGATGTGGCGAACTTAACAATCTGTACATGCCCTGCTCTTCACGCTGACATTCTTGTTCGGTCCCAGGAGTTCCTCCTGTCAATTCGGCGGCAGCGAGCGCTAGTGTTTCGGCGTCCTCCTTCCTTGATGTCGCTGGGTAGAAAACAATATTATCGATCGTTTGAATTAATTCCAATTGTACTACGCACTTGATTAGAAGGCTATTGAAAACGCGGTTGGAAGATTTTGCTTCATCACCGCCTTGAGGTTTTTTAAGTATGCCGTGTCGGACTTGAGGAGTTTCGCCTTCTTCACCATCGTCTGGCTTCCAGGTAAGTAACGTAGTGGGAAGCGTACTATTGAATATATCCAACATAATCTGACAAGTTTTGCTCCATGTATCCTCATTGAACTTTGTTCCGTTTGAGATGACTAGGTTTTCTAAGCAGTTTGTGCCAGATCTAGCGAGTTGCTCGTTATCCTGTTGCACGCACCAATGAAGCTGTGCGTAGAGTTGTTCCAATAGTAAGGAACCGAGAATGTCAAAATATTGCGTGAACACGTCCACTATTGCGTACAAGGCGTGGTTACAAGTCGTTGTCATCCATTCGTTCTTTTCCAACTGGTGTTCAGGTAGTTTCATATTGTCAAAGATCCTAAATAATATATTAAATAAATCTCTCCACCAATGGGGACGGAATGATTCACCATGAGTTTTGATAATCTCAAATAGGACTGTTAGTCCTCGTGTTCGCACATCTAATTTACAGCGACTCACGACACAGGATAAAGAGAATAGAAGGGGAAACCAACCCCTTAGCCAAACTCTATCCACTTCGGGTGCTCCTGGTTCGCCCTCTAGTCCAGCATGCTCGGCAAACAATTGTGGTGAAGTACCAACAGCTGTTGCGCAAGATCTTACCAACCTTATTGCTTCCATAGAGGTATCAGGGAATTTCGCGTTGCAAGCAAACTCAGATAAGCATTTAACTGCATCTTGGAAAGAATCAATCATGGCATGGAATTGTTTATCATATAACTCGGTAATTATTTTACCAGTAGTTTGGAATGCTAAATCGACAATGGCTTCATCCTGATCGCCAGCAGCCAAGTGAAATACCGAAAATATATTTTTCCAACCAGATTTTATATTTGGGGCTTGCGAGTTTACCATCTGAGCGATACATCTAACGACCATATCTCTTATGGTCGGAGAACTATTTTTCTTCATTATGTGTTCAAAAGGTCTCAAGAAATCTTTTTGGAATTTGAAATTGGCAAATTCGCCTTTCTCGATAAATTTCATAGACAGCTGTCGCAAAGAATCAACTGCGAAAAATGCTATATCTTCATTATAACTGCATCCTACTTTGTTAAAGTGATCACCGAGTACTTGCCATATGCGAGACCATTGAAGCCTAATACGACCCATATTGTAATAAGATATTTCAACAATCTTTTGTAATGAGAACATCCGTGGGTTTGTAGGATGGCTTAATTCGTCCAACGAGACTTGACAAAGAGCTTTAACAAAATCAACTATTGCGTCACCATCTAGCCTTGTAGAACCAGTAAATATTCTGTCGACCGCTACTACAACACTCTGCGAGCTTGTTTCCCCAATATGTTCCTTGACGCTAGGATCCAAGGACATGAGACTGAATTTCAGTGAATCTGGCTGTGGCTTTATGCCTGAACCTGACAAAAATTGCGGTCGAACTCCTGTACCTATTAATTGCGCTAACTCTAACTGGGAAATACATTTAACCACATCTAACCAACTGGAACCTAGATAGTTTCCGTCGGTGTGTGCTACTGTTATCAAAGTCTTAATTGTGTCAATATTCTTAGCTTTCATTTCAGTAATTGGTGAATTTGCCGTTAATAAGGTAAATCGTGCCAGAGCCTGCACATATGCATCCCTCTCAAGTGACATGTGGAATATACAAGCAATGCGAATAGCGCACCTGATTCCATCCAAACATAGGGATGCTATTTCGGGATCATCGCAATCTTGTAGCCCTACAGAAAATGCAGCTAGGAAAGGCGTCCATGCCATTTTGAACATAGGCCTCACATGTTCAACATGTTTCGCTGTTGTAAATGGCGTTTGTACATGTGACACTGACTCCATCAAATTCTTAGCGGCCGTTGATATTTGTTCCATCTCCATGTTCCATACAAGTTTACGTTTCTTTTCATTGGCAATCATGTGTTTTCCTGGTTTAGATGTATTTTTCATCTTTATTTCATGACCAGCTATTTCGTCATATATCTGTGACAGGTATTCTCTTGGCAGATCATTATTGTCGCTAATGCCGCTATTCAATTTAATGTATTGCTCTTTAGTCATTTTATTCTTAACTTGGGGCGAGTGCAAATCTGTAGTCAACATTATTATGGAAAATGCTAGTACGTAAACAGTGTCGGCACTTGTAAAAAGGGTATTTGTCGGATTGCATTCACAATACCGAGCGGCAAACTTTTCCATTAATCTGTCAATCTTTTGTGCTTCACCTGGCAATCTGAAGCCTTCTAAGAAATGTCGAAGTGCAGCAACTATGTCCATATTAGAAAACTTCATTGAGTCTACATAAGCATACATAACCTCCTTTGAATGGTCGTCATTTTCCCCCAAATATTCACCAATGAATATTTTATCAATTCGTTCGTCAGTTAATAACCACTCAGCTATTTCTTTTGTAGAAGTCCCCAAAAGGCCTTGTTCTTGCAGGAATGCCACTCCTTTTTTAGGTTTTCTATTAAATAAATCAATACCTGTCTCCCAAACTTCTTTTTGTTGTTTTAGAACTTCAAATTGTTCAGGAGAATCTAAAGTCTCCCTATTTCCAATATTGCTTGATCCTGTGGAGACTAGACTTAAACTTGATCCTCCATGAGACTTAATGCTTTGATGATCAGTATCTTCTTTAACTGTTCTTTCTCCTAGAGTGGTTTGCATATTTGGATTGATATAAAGCTCCTTGCTCCATTCCACCATGCATTTCAATATTGACACAAGGCATTCCAGTCCTCTAATCCTCATCGATTTTTCTTGGTTTGGAGTAGCTCCTAACTCTAAAGCCTGTCTTCCTTGTGCAATTTTAGACACATCATTTACTAGCCTTTGGAACAGATTAGCTGCAGATAAGTCACAATCATAATTAACATAGATATCAACAACACTCTGTGCATCTCCACAAATTCTAGTCAGGGCTTGTATTACCATCCACTTGTGCTCAAATGAAGAGCTTGATGTCTCTAAGATATTCATGAATATTTCTTTAAAGAAAACCTCTATCTGCTTCTTCAAATGGACCTTGAAGTTTTGCAGAAGAGCCAAAAATATGGCCAATGATAGTTCAAATACTTCAGGTACAGAACTAACACCATTTTTAGATAAGGCCACACACAAATATTGCTTGATAGCAGTAATGAACATCTCATTATTTCGAAATACAGGACCAGCATTTTGAAGAATAGATAATAATAAATGTAGTGATAAAATTTTAGATCTTAGTTCATGTGACTTAGGATCAGGAGTTCCTTCAGGTAATGGTTTCATTGATAATTTGCATAAAGCTCTGAATACTAAGAATGCATCCTTGTGTAGAACATGTGTAAATTTAGCTGTAACAGAATTATCATTCTCTGATGCCACATCAACACTCTCTTGTGAGGGTATCCTTGTAATAGATGCTTCAGTATTAGCCTGTCCATTGCTCTCATGAGACATACTTCCAGAATCTGATGGATTTTCATTATTGTCAGGGCCAGATTGACTCAAGTCATCAGTATTTTTCTTAGAGGCGATGGTGACAGCATTGTCTATCACTGAATCAACAATTTGCTTGGCAATTATTTTAGCTTCCAATATTTCATCCACTGGATCATCATTAGAAAATTGAACTTTATGTTCTTGACTTTCATGATGCTCTTCAGTATTTAACGTTCCATTGGGAATCTTATGATTCATTTCAGTTGACAGATTGCCATTTCCTTCAGATTCCAAAGCCTGATTTTCCATTTTTGTAAATATAACATTCAGCATCTGAGTAAGTGTTGCTCTTGCTGTTGTCTGGTTTATGAGGTTTTTACTAGCCAAATAAATGTTATAACATGTTCTAACAGCAAGCAAAACAGTTCCTTCATGGACTTCCACATGCTGACTGGTGATTACTGTCAGAAGGGCTTTTATTATTTGTAGCTGAACTCCTTCATCTGTCTGCGGTCCATTGAAGCAACTGCAGATTGTTTCAACAATTCGGTCTATCAGTAGCTTGCGAGGTGTGGTGGAGTCAGGAATGTTCCCAGTTAAGTGACCATAAGCAATTAACTTCTGAAGGCAGTCTAGTGCAGTGACCACTATCCTGGAGGCTTTGCTCTGACATGCCAATTCAAATGGCAGGAAGTACTTTTCAGCAGTGATGATGTTAGATGAGTCATTTTTGGGTAGCGGCAAGGTACCTGATGATGGACTCTCAGATGACTCAACTTGACCTCCATTTTTTAACTCTGCTTTTATTTCCTCTGAAATATAATAAAACAAAGTTAATTTAAAAAAATACTGAATCATGTCATTTTGGAATAACTTACATGTAGAAGATAATGTTTATTATTCAATTGGACAGATGCAACTATACATAACTATTCCATTGCCCATCTCTCCTCTAGAGTTATTTTAATAAGAAGAAAGTAATACATTACATTACATTTAAAATAGCGGATTGCTTGTTATTAAAGCATTTAATGTATGTATAATTAACTTTTTTCAATACTCAGAGAATGCTTTCCTTGTATGACATCATTATAAATGGCTCGTTTGATTGATTTTGCCATGTCTTTTTTATATTGGATCAGTTGTTCATAAACATACATTTGCTTTTAATTTAGGAAGTAATTTACATGTTAATTAACATAACAGAGGAAAGCCACGAAGATATATGATAACATTTAATTGTTACACAAGCTTACAACAGTCTGAACATTTCACAATGGCCTCAACTAGAACACCACTTCAAATTACTTGGGAGTATCATATTACACAGATATGTCCAAGTGGTTCGTACATTCAGTGCAGGCATTATTAACATTCGATATTTGAATGCAAAACTCTCGCGATAAGACGAACAATGTCCCCACTACCAGTTTTCAAGGTCATACCAGTAATGGCCATTCTTCCAATATAAAACTATAGGTATAATTTCGTAACTTATTTTATAACTTAATTATGAAAAACCTGTACTTACCAAGCTACGATTAATTACGTTATCTATTCAATACGTCAAAATGTCTTACCAAGTGCAACTTCGCAGGATTTCTTCAACTGACTGTGATAGGACCTTTTTATATCCTTATCCGCTAATATTTTTTCCAAGGCTCTGACTATAAACATCTCTTTCGTTTTCAAATTGGTTTGCATTATTAGTTTATATAGAAATCACTCCATTCGTTCCAACCGGAGTCGACTTACTTGCGCGGTGGTATTGTCATTTAAGTTAATATGTTTTGAGGCACTGTTGTATTGCATTTACAAATTATTTATACGTCGAACTAAAGCACAACTGAAACATCACAAAAGTTCAAGCGATGATCATTGAACGTGAATCCATTTTATCGAAACGAAACAGAATTTCTCTATTCACACCTCATCACAAACATGTCACTTATTATAATAACCACAGACTACCATTCATACAGTCTTCTTCATAGACGTTGTCTAGTTGATAACCAAAAACCAATTTTGTTTTTGGTAGAAATTTTTTATCAAGAGTGCTAGAGTTATTTTTTTAAGAGTAATCGTCCCCTTTTTCTTTCTAAATTTTGGGCTTATTATATTTTACAATTCGTGTATTAAACAATATTATTTATGCGATTCAAAAACAGCAAATGCATATTTTAATTTTGTGCATTTGACTTGTCAAAGTGTTCCGTAGATATGGATTCAACCATGGATATATTACTCTAACTGGATACGTAACTTCGTGGTGGTACCTGAAGATCGATGACGATTGACGTCGTAAAGGAATGACCATTATTGTATTGTGTCCATGTTATCTATAGTCTTACCCCGGTCACTCACATACGCGCAAATGTTTGACATTTTTACGAATGTTTGCACATATGTGAAGGGCGGTCAGGCAAATGAGTTCGCATAGGAGTATACAAGCCCATTTCCGCTTCCTCCTACACTTTGTTCACGAATGTTCATTGTTATTATGTTGTTGTTATTCAAATCCATTTCCAATACAAAAAATAAATGTTAGTACGATTAGACGCCACGAACCACGAAAAATTAAGACATAAGTCACCTTTTTAGTCGTGTTCGCAACTGGTCGCACGAATGTGTGGGAGACTACACGAAGGTTCGAGGTTCGCGCGCTTTGATGTGCACCAAAAAACCGACACAGCTTGGAAAACCCCGAATGCCTCGAAAACTTCGCATAATCATTCGCGAAGGTCGTCCCACACTTGCGGGTTCGCGTATTCGCGCGAATGTGAGTGACCGGCATTAGGATTTATCATTCGATTGTGATTTTTTAAAATGGTATAAAACACCTAATTATTATTATAAGATGAATAATATAATTATGTAAGTATATTAAAATAATACATGTAGATGTACCTTAATTCTGTATCTTAATTTTCAGTTTACTCTTATACAATAATTTAAATTCCGTAATTTTTAATAAAACGTATTATTTCAATATTGACATATCATTTTTACCACCAGGAAAATTTCCTACCCTATAGAAAACATTTTTAAAAACCATATCAAAATCCATACTATACTATACTATATAATATTATAAATGTGAAAGTGTGTTTGTTTGTTTGTTTGTCCGTCTTTCACGTCGCAACGAAGCTGTTATATGGTGTGGTTTTTGTGTGTGGAGATAGTGAGGAGGGTGGAGAGTAACGTAGGCTACTTTTTACCGCGGTAAAACATCCCCATAGGAAGATCGATATTTTGTTCCTTGCTAGATATTTAGTTCCGGAAGTTGTTAATAGATGGCGTTAGTAAAATTAATTTACAAGTTCTGAATCACGCTATCAAATGATACATGTAAATTACATACGAGTAAGTCTTAAGCAACTAAATCTAACTAAGTAAAAATAAGTAGGATTTGTAAAAAATCGATTTCTACCGCGGGCAAAGCTGCGGGCAAAAGCTAGTAGAGTATAATTTTTCTAAGTGTGGACACCCTACAATTATAAAGGAAACCTCAATCCAGACTGTTGTCATTCCAATATGACGTCATCGATCTTCAGGTACCTCTACAAAGTCTACGATCCAGATAGAGTAATATATCCATGGATTCAACTTTGAGTTCTTGTCAATTTCTGTGGTCAACTTGTGACGTTTTTCTACCTACATAATCTGTGCTGTGGTTGTCAGCTGTTGTCAGTTGTCATTGTCACTTTGTCAGTGTTGTCACCTCACCAGAGTCAGAGTCACCAGAGACTGAGTTTAGCGCCGTTATTTACAGATTTTCAGTGTTTGCAAATTCATAATTTTAAAGCAATCTTAAAATTTTAGTTGTATCTCGTGTTTTAACAAAATTGCGTCCACAATGACCGTCACGCGGGTGGCGGAATCCCGCACAGAATTTAAGTTAAAAACTCTTCCGGAAGACGCGATTTCGAGTGTGAAATTTGCTCCAAAATCTAACCAATTCCTTCTTGTGTCCTCGTGGGATTGTTCAGTCAGGCTGTATGATGTTTCAGCGAACATCGAGAGGCACAAATATAATCATGAATTGCCTGTACTTGATGTATGCTTCAGGGTGAGTTTCGACCTTCTTTACCGCCCGATCGCTTTTGAAATGACCCTATGCCTGTTGGTATATTATAACAACACGAATACATCTACTTAAATGGATTTTTCATTGCTTCCTGGAGACTGCACATTATACTTTTGGCTATTTGCTTGCTAAATCTTCAAAAAACTGTACCTACTGTTGATAGTTAACATATACACAAAACTCTCAAGAAAACTCTTTGGTTTAAAACTTTCACAATTGCACCACTTTTTCATTATTTAAAGTTGATCAGGAAAACTAATATTAATTTGATTTCCATTATTCCAGGATGCAGTACATTCATACAGTGGAGGCCTTGACCAGACGTTGAAAATGTATGATCTGAATGCCACATCTGAGACGGTACTGGGTGACCATAAGGGTGCTATTCGCTGCGTAGAGTTTGCCAATGAAGTGAATGCAGTGCTCACGGGTAGTTGGGACGGGACAGTCAAGATGTGGGACAGCAGAGTTCCCAACTGTGTAGGAACTTATAACCAGGGGAATGAAAGGGTATTTTATCTTTGTTTCAATTATATTGTTCCTACAACAAGTTTTACAAATAGTTTATGTTGATGTGATTTGCCTTTGCTCTAATAAATTGTAAAATTACCAATAGAACACAGTAAAGTATGATAATACTATTCTGAGGTTTCAGGTAGTCAATGTCTTTGCTGAACAAAAAGTCGGTGTTTATTTCTGGCAGATAATTGTTTATTCTTGGTTGCTCCTAGCAACAGTATTTCTATAAAAAAGCTATGTTATTAGGATTATTTGTATGAATTTCAAATGTCCTAGGGATTTTTAGAAGTAATATTAATAGTCATAGAATAAGCTTTGTTCCAGGTGTATACAATGAGTATAGTTGGTGAAAAATTTGTGGTGGGCACATCGGGACGAAAAATATTTGTATGGGATGTTCGTAACATGGGTCACGTGAATCAACGAAGGGAGTCCTCTCTCAAGTACCAGACTAGGTGTATCAGAGTTTTTCCTAACAAACAAGGCTACGTCCTCAGTTCCATTGAAGGCAGAGTAGCTGTGGAGTACTTGGACAGCAATCCGGAAGTTCAGAAGAAGAAATATGCCTTCAAGTGTCATAGGACTAAAGATGGTGGTGCGTATATTTATGAGTTTACGTTGCTAGTGTATCACTCACTATCAACTTGTATTGATTAGTGGTATCCACCTTAAACAAGCGTACAGTTGTTTGTCCGTACGTACGTAGGACAGGTAAACTCCTCCGTCATTCTTATTTCTGATAGCAGTCATTAAGCAAACGACTTTCAAAACTTGGTTGGCTACTAACTTCTCCAGTAGTCGACACAAGCAGTATTGTGAAGCATTTAATAAATTGTTATTTTTTAAATCAAATTGAACACTAGTTCAATTATCATATAAAGAAGATAGAAAACTCATTTGTACTGCACACTTAAGTATATGAAATATGCAAAGGGTAACTAACTATATGTGATTTTAATTTGGTTTAGTTAAGAGTGGCTTTGCCTGTTGAGGGATTTGAGTTTGTTAGTGGGTTGATAATGTAAAAAGTCATTTTGACTTTTGAGTATCCATTGTATCTTGGGAACTGAGAAGCATCTATGTTGTTTCAGGTCTAGAGAAGATCTACCCAGTGAACGCGATAAGCTTCCACTCGGTGTACAACACCTTCGCCACGGGTGGCTCCGACGGTTACGTCAACATTTGGGACGGGTTCAACAAGAAACGTCTCTGTCAGTTCCATAGGTAAAGCCAACAGTTACTTGTGTTCTATTCATACCAACTAACTACTCCTTAACAAACAGACCAATTTGGATGCGGTTCTTTTATTTGTAAGACAACATGATTGAGATGGTTGTTAACTATGTTTTGTGAAAATAAAACTTTTTAATTTTAAAATTTTAAAGTAATTGCGATTGTAATTGCTATAAAACACACTGTTACACTACTAATTATTGCCCAGCTTCCGTGACCTAAACAAACTATTTTGCCTTATTTCAGATACAACACAGCGGTATCATCCCTGAGTTTCTCTCACGACGGCTCGGCGCTGGCCATAGCCTGCTCGCAGCTGGACGACACCCAAGCAGAGGACCCTAAGCCCGAAGACATCATCTACATCAGATACGTCACGGACCAGGAGACCAAGCCTAAGTGAGGCTTGGACCACGCCTGCTAGACGCCGGGGACTGGCTTCTGAGACAATGTGACGCAGTGATTGTGCTTAGTGCTTAGTGATTTGTTTCTATTCTTCTCATCGTAGTTTATTTTGTGCTAATATTTTTTTAAGAAAGAGGTTAATTTGTATTGGTGTGTCAGGTTGAAATTAATTGTTTAAGGTATTCTGATACTTATCATTTTAGCTATCAGGTAAGAAGTATTTTTATATTACTGCAGTTCTCTAAAAGATTAGTCTAAAAATGTTTTACACACATCTGTTATTGATAAATATTGCATACATTACTTCTCAATGTTTTTGTTACAATTCTTTTCCACCATTTGTAATCATTGTTTCCCATTTATCACCTAATGCAGTAAAAATTCTGACATGATAGAATGCAAGAAATATGTAGATTATTTTAATGAAGTCATTAATAGAATGACTTGTACACATTTAGCTACTTAAACATCAAAGTAGTACGGAACTATAAACTTATGTTTCCTGTTGATAAAATATTTACACCATTCATCATCATATTAATATCATTCCTAATGTATGAGATATTGTACTGGGCATATTTTAGTAATTATCAATTATCAATCATCAATCTTTATATGATTGAATTGTCCTGTCTGTGTGTTTTTTATCATTTGCCTTATACCAATCATGAGGCCATTATTTGAGCAGAAGTCATGATCTAATGTCTGTAAGTAAAAGTTGAATAATATAATTCTAACAATTAGATTAAAACATTTTTTTGTATTTTAATGTGTTTATTAATTTTGTTCACCAATCTTCATATTTCTCTATGAACGAAAAGTCCCAAGTGTAGCATAATAATTATTAGCTTATTCTGTAAGAAAGAAGCCATGACTAGGAAAAGTCTAATGGGTGGAATATAATTATATTAAAGTAGGTGTGTTGACAATTCTAAATGAAATGTACCTAATTTAAGCTTACAGTATATAAATTGTAAAATATGATCGTGGCGATTGTTATTCGTTACTTAAATGAACTCAAAGTTGAGTATTAGATTACAACTAAAAATGTTATGGGTCTTCTAAGACCATTTATGGAACTAGGGACCCGTTTGCGAAATATTTGGCTTTAAAGTGTTAATTTTGGTTAGAGTCGAGTGTCCCCGCCCCTAAACGGTTGGAGTTGGACAAGTGAAATATTGTCAAAAATAGATTATTTGATGAATTTACAAGGAAAACTATCACGACTATGTTAGCATAAGCAGTTAATGAGTAATATTCGATAAACTTACTACTTCGGAATCTTACATTGGGTGTGGCCTGACACGCACTTGCCCGGTTTTTCAACTCACACTGAATAAATTGTGTACTATTTTATTTATTGATAACACTACATTTTTTATTCAAGTTCAAAATAATTTAATCGTGTGGGTATTACACTATTATTTCTTCTGTGGTATTACTACACGTTGTACTACCTACACGTTATGTTTTACGTAATAAATACCTATCAAGATTATTTTTACCTGTGTGTTTGTCAACTACCAGAAAAAGAGAAGTAAAAAGGATACCGTTTTGGAATTAGTTTGTACATTGATTATGAAGTTAATTTTGTGATTGTGGATTCATTGTCTGTAGTTACAATAAGTAGAGATTTTGTATTAATAAAGACTAGTTCAAATAAGAAGTATTGATCATTTTATATTAGACATACCTACATACCCTATATGTACTATATAGGTATTAAAATTTCTGTCGAATCGAACCCGGGATCTCCTTCGCTAGCAGGATCACTTAAGCGAATCATACAATTTATACTTACATACCCGAAAGTTGCATAATTTTTCATTGCTAACCCAAAGAGCGATAAAGTCTTGTAACCAACACTATTTCTGCGTGTGCTGACCACGTGAGACAATCCGTAGTAACCACACCGGCACCGTCGCGGCGTCGTCCATGGGTACTGGGTAGTAACTAGTAAGTAGTAACACTGAAAACATTGCCACAAAAAACATGACATTGCGGACGCGTCGCCGACTGGGATAAAGCGGAGAATCCAGATTTATTACTGACTGATGTTTACGACCCAAAGATTAAAAAAACATTTAACAGTCGATTTTAGATAGAGAGTAGGTACGAGCAAGAGAAGGGACTCTTTAGGACATTCCAGCACTAAAATATTATTTTCTTAAGTAAAATTTCTGTCAAATTATCGGATTTATTTTCATCAGAAATTTTCGTAGGTTTGATAGGCAATTTGAACAGGATGCGTTCCCCATACATTATCCTTAAAACTTTTTAAAACAATAACTTAGGTAACTGTTTTTTGATTCACGACTTTAGCATACGGATTAAGAATATAGAAAAGAAGATACTGTAAACATTAATCCATAAACCTCTTGAAATCACTGTTGATAACAAATATGATAAGCGCCTGTTACTAATTCTGCCGTCCTCAAACTAAAAGGCGGTTAAGTGACAAAAACAGTTTTTGAGGTAGAGCCAAAAAACGCAGGATGATTTTGAAATCGTGCTAGTGATTCTCTATAAAACAATTGTTAATGTTGTCATACTATGTCAAACTCAAAAGATATATATATTTTTTTGAACTTAAATATTACTAAAGTTCAAAAAAATATCAAAACTGTTAATAAAGTAAAAATTTACCAGATGACATTTAGCCGCCTTTTAGCTTGAGGACGGCAGAATTGGTGTTGTGAGCGCGTGAGGATCGAAGTAAAACAATCTCGATGTATCCTATTTACAAATCTACCGAATCTAATGTGGAGAATACAAACCATAACCTTAGCTTTGAAGATTTTGATTTAATTTTCAATTCAAAATCACCTATGTGCTTGCTAAACAAAACTTTATCGATTTCCTCAAAAAGCTGATTGTGTAGTTGTGTACACTTATGATAGCCCCAGAGCTACCGAACCATTTGACAAACCCACTTCCCACAAAGCTAGAAATTTATTAAATTATATTTTATTATCAGTCATTTAAGAAAGTACCGTTCTGGCAGGCATCACGCGGGTGCGTCATGGTCCCTTAAATTTTTGAAAATGCAAAAAATATTTTTTTTTCATCCCACTCCCACAAGGCTACAATTTTAATGTGTTGCAATTTACATATGTTTAAGTGTAAAAAAAAATTGCCAGAACATTTTGAGGGTTGCAAGTATGTGCCAGAACATAGCAAAGTTGTCATCGGGAGAGCAATTCATAACCTACTCGCACAAGGCTCAAATTTTCAGGGAACATTCTTTCAATTGTTTAAAAAATATATGTAAACAGCCAGAACAATCTAGCGGTTGCAAGTATCTGCCAGAAGAGTATACAGGGTGAATTTTTCAAGTGAGCGTGGATGGACAAATTCAAAACTATGAGGAATAGCGAAAAGTGGTCAAAGGAGTCTCAGGGCTGATTTTGACGAAAACCAAAACGGCATAATTAGATTTTTGAAAAATCAATATTATTAGCCAGGAATCAAACTCGCTGATTTTGCCTCATGAAAATTATTTTTTTTTGTAGGGTAACACTGCTTTCTTCCACCAAAGTGTACAATCTGTGAGCTCCAACGATAGTCCTGTACATTTAAATGACATCAAAAGCAGGCTAGAGCTTGAAATTATGCATAGAAGGATACATTTGTATGAAAATTATTATTTTATGTATGGCAATACCGAAATTTATTTCCACCAAAGTGTACGATCTGTAAGATCCAACAATAGTCCTGTACATTTAAATGACATCAGAAGCAGGCTAGAGCTTGAAATTATGCATAGAAGGATACATTTGTATGAAAATTATTATTTTTTGTATGGCAATACCGAAATTTCTTTCCACCAAATTGTACTATCTGTAAGATCCAAGAATAGTCCTATACATTTAAATGACATCAAAAGCAGGCTAGAGCTTGAAATTATGCATAGAAGGATACATTTGTATGAAAATTATTATTTTTTGTATGGCAATACCGAAATTTCTTTCCACCAAATTGTACTATCTGTAAGATCCAACAATAGTCCTGTACATTTAAATGACATCAGAAGCAGGCTAGAGCTTGAAATTATGCATAGAAGGATACATTTGTATGAAAATTATTATTTTTTGTATGGCAATACCGAAATTTATTTCCACCAAAGTGTACTATCTTTAAGATCCAAGAATAGTCCTGTACATTTCAATGACATCAAAAGCAGGCTAGAGCTTGAAATTATGCATAGAAGGATACATTTGTATGAAAATTATTATTTTTTGTATGGCAATACTGAAATTTATTTCCACCAAAGTGTACAATCTGTAAGATCCAACAATAGTCCTATACATTCAAATAACATCAAAAGCAGGCTAGAGCTTGAAATTATGCATAGAAGGATACATTTGTATGAAAATTATTTTTTTTGTATGGCAATACCGAAATTTCTTTCCACCAAAGTGTACTATCTGTAAGATCCAAGAATAGTCCTATACATTTCAATGACATCAAAAGCAGGCTAGAGCTTGAAATTATGCATAGAAGGATACATTTGTATGAAAATTATTATTTTTTGTATGGCAATACCGAAATTTATTTTCACCAAAGTGTACGATCTGTAAGATTCAACAATAGTTCTGTACATTTAAATGACATCAAAAGCAGGCTAGAGCTTGAATTTATGAATAGAAGGATACATTTGTATGAAAATTATTATTTTTTGTATGGCAGTACTGAAATTTATTTCCACCAATGTGTACTATCTGTGAGAACCAACAATCGCCTAATACATTTGAATGATATCAAATCAGACTAGAGCCTGAAATTATACATAGAAAGATAGAATTGCAATCCCGATGACAACTTTGCTCTGTTCTGGCACATACTTGCAACCCTCAAAATGTTCTGGCAATTTTTTTTTACACTTAAACATATGTAAATTACAACATATTAAAATTGTAGCCTTGTGGGAGTGGGATAAAAAAAAAATATTTTTTGCATTTTCAAAAATTTAATGGGCCATGACGCACCCGCGAGATGCCTGCCAGAACGGTACTTTCTTAATTGGCTGATAATAAAATATCATTTAATAAATTTCTAGCTTTGTGGGAAGTGGGATAGTCAAATGGTTCAATAGCTCTCCAGCCATGAGGTCTTTAAGTCGCAAAGACGATAAATTAAAAGAAAATGATTTGTATTAAGATCAGATTAGTTAAAACGTTGTAAACTAATTTTACGTATGTAAAATAAGTAGGTACATATGTACTAACGATCTCGTTTGCTGTCCTTATCGCATAAAAATGATTAGATTACATTTAATAAATATGAATTTGTATGAAATCGATTCATTTCATGCGACGCATAGCTCAAAGAACACGCTCGTTTACAGAAGATTAGACTGATTTAAAAGTCAACTGTTACTCAGGCAATTCAAGTGACTTGAGAGCCACTTCTTTCTTTCTTTTTCTTCTCTCTTTCTTGGCCGGCAACGCATTGGTGATGCCTTTGGTGTTGCTGATGTCCACGGGCGACGATAGCCACTTGCCATCATGTGGATCGTCAGCTCATTTGCCGGCTATTTCCATAAAAAAAATGAGATGTGTGACGGTATAAATGAGTCATTCATTTTATTTTTCCGCTTCTAAAGTTTGATCCGCTTATGACTTGAACCACGAGGTTATTAATGAGAGGAGACGCATGAA
The DNA here is from genome assembly GCA_911387775.1 of Thymelicus sylvestris. Taxonomy (NCBI): domain Eukaryota; kingdom Metazoa; phylum Arthropoda; class Insecta; order Lepidoptera; family Hesperiidae; genus Thymelicus; species Thymelicus sylvestris. The sequence continues at coordinate 16,039,823 of OU426898.1, read as the reverse complement.
CACATCCTCCACCCTTCGTCCCAGATAAGACGGGATCATTTCTCAGCCTTGTTTGAGAACATGACTAAGTGTTTGATTTGGACCAAATTAAATACACTGACTTTGAATATTCCAACGGTTAAGAATTTGCACGCCTTTACACGTAGCCACACAATACATATGCGAAGGTACTCTAAATGTTTTCAAATTAACACGTTTAGTGAGCACACAAAAGATTGCAGCCTGAGGGTTTGCAATTAAGCGTAAGAGCGGGTTCGGAGTGTTCGCCGTCCTCGGTTACACGTAGAGTTCTTTTTCGCAGGATGTAAGGATCTGTTTTGGTGAATGTTGTTGTATTGCGAGAAGATTGTGTAAAGAGCGTTCTCAGTCTAAATTGGCGGTCAAACAATGCACTTGTTTGCGACCACCTAAAGCATTCTAAGAAGCGTTGCTGCGGCGCGCCATCTCGGCAGGGCGCGCGGGTTATAGCGGCGTGTTTGCAAAAGTCGTAACTCCACGCATAATTACGTTCTAGTATTAGTGAGTGGTGAGGAAGTAGTACCACTCACTAGCCACAGTATAGTCCGAGCGAGCAGTGCAAATAACGTATTCATTAAGTGCGGTTATGGAACTTTTAACTAAATAGCAATGCTTCGGTAAACAGGATATTGCGAAACTTTATTATCTATACGAAATTGTGCAATATTATACTTTGAAACACGTAAATTTATTTGCATATTGGATAAATGTACCTGTCGTTAGAAGTTACGGATCAACATCTGTATAACATACTATTCGGGTTTATCAAAAGAAAATCTCGCCTGAAAAAATAACTAGGTAGGTACTGAATATTAAAACGGAAAGTTTCGAAGCATGACATTGCAGCTATAGGAGATATTCTATTACACGCTCATAACGATTAGATGCACTTATACTTACTAATTACTAGCTGCCCGGACAGACTTTGTTCTGTGAAAAGTATTTTTTATTATTATTTTAAGATGTAAGCTATCCTATCTTTCAAGTTGGATCAAACTGCACACGGTGTGCAAATTTGATTAAAATCGGATAAGTAGTTTGAGTCCATCGCGGACAAACAACGTGACACGTAAATATTTAAGATAAAGAAAGTGATAGGTACCTACCTAGTTGTAGGTACGCGAAAATCCACAGATGTACAGGATTGGACACATGAGATGAACAGAGCATTTGAGTACCTACCTGTCAATATAATTATCGCCATTGATGCTGACAGTACTAACAACCACCAATTACATCTAAAATTGTTCTGTAGTTATTTTAAGTCAAGTTGAACCAATGAACCGCGTGGGCGGGGATCTTGCCCCGGGGCATGGACAGTGGGGTCCGGGGGTACCCCACGATGCTAAACACTTAGCATGAATAGACATTTTCACTAATAACAAGTGTTTCAGTCCAAACAGCGCCGCCGCGCCGCCGCGCCGCCGCGCCGGAGCAAGCGTGGGCGGCCAGTTACATTGAATGAGCAATTGCAACAACCATTTCTAAACGTCTGTAATTAATTTCGCTTTGATTGCTTTTTTTATTGGTTCATAGTAGGGTTACCATGGCTTCAGTTTACAAGCAGGATATAACTATATGATATCTATTATTTTTTTGGGTACGGTTGTAGCCATATGGGCAGTAGTGATGGGAGGTAGTTAATTAGGCGGATCCGCCGGCACTTTGAGAATAAAATAACACAATTAAATTTACATTCCTTGGGACAGGGGTGACTCGAACATACACACCGGAAAACATACCTGGCTCAGAACCCGAGACTCTTACGCCCCAACTCAGAGTCACTAACGGTTACTTTAATCGCTCTTTAGTAAAGAATTACCATACAAATTCTACACTAAGGAGCGATTAAAGTAACCGTTAGTGACTCTGAGTTGGGGCGTTAGCATTATAGCCATTATAGATAATTTACTAGCAATAGTATCTAGGTACTAATGCTACGCGGCTGAAAGTAAATTTTTAGTAGCAGCACTAACAAAGTTTGTAGGACACTGTCCGTATGTTTTTGTGATTATGGTAAATATAATCAGATGACCCGGCGCGGCGGTAACAAGTGGATCAGTTGAAACTGATTTTGAACAACTTTCGATTGATTAACAAACAGTCTAAACTATTTGTGTGATTGTTATAAGTAAAGAGCACAGAATTTTAAGCTTGAAGTTATAAAATGGCATTATTGATAGGAGAAAATAATAATTAACAAACATGATATGGCGATACGTAGTGGATGCAGTTGTGCATTACAATCGGACAAACATGAAAATTAAAAACTGATTGAGTTTTAAATTATACCTAGCAACCTTATTTCACAAATAAAATATTTGATTGATTGATTGATTGTAATTTGGATTTGCTTCGTTCTAGTGTAACTAAACTAAAACAAAAGGTTCTATTCTGTTTGCTATTTGAAAAGTCACGGCCCATTTTTATGATACCAATGATAATTCCAAATACTAACAATAAGTAATTATTCTTATTTTATTATATTTGATACAAGTTGTATTCGTTCCGCATTCCACAGGCCCTCATCAACACAAACAGAGCTGGCCTCTTTGTTTCGAGAGCTCGATTCGACGAAGTTTTATTGGTCAATTTATTTTTAAAGGTTTTCTTACCACCAGTTATGACCAGTTGTTTGCTTTTCTCACGTCGAAGGTTGATAACTTTATTAAAGATTCCTCCGGGCATCGGCTCACTCGTAGCGATGAGCGATACGTGATTGTATCGCCGGCCGCTGTATGTATGTCACTTTGTTGAGCTGAAAATGTATTTTGGAAGAGCAAAAACTCTGATGAGTTTTTGAAGTAGATGACAGTAAGAATATTAGGTATATTGGTGTATTTTCTATTTAAATGTAACAATTTTGAATGCATTTCAGTACTTGATTATGGCAAAGGGTCGAAATCACACTGCAAATTAGGTAATTTACAGTATCCTATTTCTGTTAAAAGCAGTGATATGTTTAAAGCAGTGATAGCCTAGCGGTAGAACGTTGGTCTCCCGAACGAAGGGGCCCGAGTTCAAACCCTGGCACGCACCTCTAATTTTCAAAATATTATGTGCGTATTACAAGTTAATTATCACTTGCTTCGGTGAAGGAAAACATCGTGAGGAAACCTGCACACCGGAGAGTTCTCTATAAAGTTCTCGAAGGTGTGTGAAGTCTACCAATCCGCACTTGGCCAGCGTGGTAGACTATGGCCTAATACCCCTCACATTGTGAGAGGAGACCCCGAGCCCAGCAGTGGGACAATTATGGGTTGTTGCTTTGCTTTTATTTCTGTTCAATCCACTTTCATAAATGAGTCCATCAGTAAGCCATGCATATGTACATATCTACGTGGAAAATAAAGCTAATGATATTAATTAAGTGATTTACATAATAATGATGATGCTTAAGAGAGCAACGTGCTTTACTCGTCAGTCGCCACTCGCCACTCGCCGACGATGAAATAACAGCACACGGAATAAGACGACACTTTAATAGCACTAAATTGTAATGACTTTTGGAGACATGTCACCTTTTCAATATCTCATCATATCTCGTTAAAAAAACGATACATCGCAATCAAAGCCCATAAAACTTTCGATGAAATTAACTGTAATAGGTTAAACCTGTTGATTTTTGACGCACTTTACGAATAAACAATTATATTTTATATCGTTTTTGTTTGTTTATTTAAAGATTTTAAAGGAACAAGTCATCGTTAAATCTCGTAAAATCCGTGGATACTTAATACTTTCTATGTTCATTCACATTGGGATGTGAAGTGCTGTAATGACGTATATTATGCTGAACGAAATTATGCTTCCCGAGTTAATAGCCCCTGAGTCCTGTTGGACATCACTATTCGCTTACACCACCCAGTGTTATCCCAAGGAGGTACTACTTTCATGGTGGTAGGAGTGTACAGTAGGGTGTTCCATGCTTCTCAAATCGACCATGCAATGTTTATAGTCATACGTGTTTGGGTCAAATGTTGGAGACCTAGTAAGAATGCAGGCGATCGCTTCTTTCGGTGGACAACTCGTCCGCGATGCCTTTGGTGTTACCAATATCCCTGTGCTGTTGTTAACAATACTTTTCTCTTCGATGCTATATGGTTGTCATGAAGCATCAATTTAAACTTCTTGAAGAAAATGCATTTATAAAGAAATTATTTAAGGATTTGGGACGTAGTATGTAGAGGCCGGGATAGATGCCGCATTTTATCACAGCCAGATGGACTTCGCAATCGTTCGCAACTCTTACTTAATAACAAGGTGAGTTGAACGTCTATAAGCAACAAATAGCATCACAATAAACTACTGCAGATCGCGTTTAACGAGTGGTCGCGACGCTAACAAATGAAAATGGCACCGCAGCTGCTACCGCTTAATTGGGCGCCATTATGTAAATAGCAATAGAAACACTGTTTATCTTCATTTAAAGCGGGAGCGATCTTCATTTAGAGCGAGAGTAATCTTCATTTAAAGTAAGAGCAGTACATTTACATTGATAAGACGCGTAATGGCCGCCGCGCTGCCCAGTGCTGCCCCCCGCTCGCACTATCTGCCTCTTTAGAAGGTGATAACAGTAACTTCGCAGATATGGGACGAATGTGCCGGAGAGTGTTTTATGGAATTATTTGCTTGTTAAGTATCGAAAGCCTTTATCGTTATTAGCGTCTGATGATGGATAGTTAAACAAGAGATTGAGTTAAAGATACCGAAAGAAAAATGCTTAGATAGAAGTCTAATTATCTAGATATCTACCTGAAATCAAATTAAGTCATTCAGGCGTAATGCAAGTTGTATGCCTTTTTATTAATTATGTCATAAAGACCAATACTATCATAATAATACTATAAGCAACCAATAAAGTATGTATAATGGTGGCCACTCACGGTCAGTCCATCGCGTCAAATCGCGTGATATACAGCCAAAATTTGATCGTGAATGTGAAAAACTGATGGCGTGATAAAAAAATCTGTATGTCAAATCGCGCCATTTTGATATATGTCATTTGGCATGGCTCCAAAAGTGACGCGATGGACTGACCGTGAGTGACCACCATAAGGAATACTTCATTACAGTCATTGAGGTACAACTTTACATAGAGAAGCTATTTCAAACAAAATGTGTGTTCCACCGCCGGCTTGCCCTCCGTTCTCTTTTCAAACTAGAAGCCTCGTTTGCACACTTGCCATAGAGTAACTTTGTAAATGACACTTGTCGAACCAAGACAAGCAGTCACCGACTCCAAATCTTTACAAGCTCTTACTCCAACTTTATTTAACGTGCAAAAGCGTTTAAACGATTTCAAACGTAATTACCATTGATTCGTGTCAAAAAATCCAACACTTTAAATTGGTCACAAGCGTCGCGTCGGCAAGCTTATTTATTAACACGCTAGTGGCTTGCCAAGTTCAAACGCTCCTTTATGATTTTTTCATTCAAAATGGCGGGAACATTGCTCAATAATTAAATTAAATTCGTTTTAGTTGATTTAAGTTAAGATTTTGTTTTCTTACTGATGATAAAGTGATGACATTATCTTTTTTGTTTTTTGTCGTGCAATTGTGACACATTGTTATTACGCACGACGGCATTTTTTCAGTTTTTTCATAAACAATTTTGGCATGCGGCCGCCATGAGCGCAGCCGAGTGACAGCCGAGTGACAGAATTAAATGCAGCCGGCCGGCTGCAATGCACACCCCCGAACCCGATGTTCGCGGTGTCCCTTCTATACGCTAGTAATATTAATTCTATGATTACAGTCCATTTTTATCGAAGGCCCACACAGCCATTTCAAACAAACCATTCGGTTTGCCTCTTAACTTTATTATTGGATTGTTGAAGTAATGCTTTATTAAAGAATGTAGACACATGAGTTTCAGCAATAATATTTAAACCACTTAGGCAAAGAAATATCTATATACTTAGTCGAGATATCAATACGCTTAACGATCGGACACAGCTCTGGTGACGGGTACAATCGATTGTGGGGCGTTATATTGTGGTAGGATGGTAGTGATGGTACAAATCCCACAGCGACAGCCGACAGCCATCAGTTGCCAGCCGCCGCCAGCCCGCTAGCTGCTATGAATGTTACTGCTACACACAAAAATAACAATAGTTCATAAGTCGAGTGTATGTCTGGTGACCATGATGTTAGCACTCGTCTGGAATTCTTGCACGAATTAAAAGCAAGAATTTAGAATTATGCTCTTAGTTTTAAATAGCTTAGAATATAACTATTTTGCTAGAAAAACTTAATTTTTACTCATTTTTAACCGAATTCAAAAAAGAGGTTATTAATTCGACTGTATTTATTTATGTTTGTTACCTCAGAACTTTCTACTGGGTGAACCGATTTTGATGATTTTTTTAAATCGAAATTTGGTGCTTGGTCCCACTTAAATTTGAACGAAATCTGACTAGGAATTTTTGAGTTATCCCTAAATTTGAAGTTGGTTATTTTTTGTCAAGAATTATACATATAAGATACACATAAATATTAGTGTTAGTGGCAACGCGGCGGGTCAATAAATTAACTAGGTTCACGTTCAGTTCAGCATATTACAATTGTTTCAATTTCTTCCCAGCATATAATTTACACTTAACAGCATAATTTACTCTTGATTAAAATTAAAAACCACAGTCACATATATATCATTAGTATTTCAGAGAGTAATGGTTCATATTTTTACATTTGTTCACCACCAGACAACATCAGCATAATAACTGAATATTCATAGGACTTAATAAGGACCACCATAGGAAAACCTTAATAAAAGCATGGTCACAGTACCGTTACCGTCCAGTCATGGCGGCTGGGAATCGCACTTGTTATGAGCGCCCTCTCGGCCTCTCGCCGCCTCTCGGCTGAAACAGTGCAATGTGTCGAATCAGCCACTCGTGCCACTTGTGGAACCAGAACCACACTGCCCGAGTGCCCATCACGCACACACTTTCCCATCTCGAACACTCGCCGCAAGCCGCAGCCGCAAGCCGCAGCCTCATGCCGCAACCGTCAGCCGTGCTTGTAAATTAATGATCACTTCACAGAGCTGACAAGTTGACAACATTAGGTGACCTAACGCTGAATTTTTCGATGTTGCATTCAGGATGACTTTATCTGAGGTGCTCTTTTGGAATTACAAACAATACAAGTTCTGGAATGTAAAAATCCGTGTGGCTATGTAAGATGAATTCGATATAATGTAAGGTAATGTAGAGTATTTTGTATATCCGGATCTCTTTTAACATTGTAACGCGCTGTCATCATCTGCTGTAAATGGGAATAACAGGAATCTTATGTGGTCGGAATTTAACCTCTTGGTCAGGGCTACAGGGCAATTTGAAATCATCAGATTTTTTTTAACAAAAAGAGAAAAATATTGTTATATAACACACAACAAATACTAAAAATATCAAAGGTAGGATTAAGAAATTTTTGCCGCCTCCGGGCGAATATCGTCCTACTATAAATATTTACATATCACTGATACAAAATATCTGGAAATTTATTGCTAAGTCAAGAATTTCACCAGGAAAATTCACATTCGGATTGAATAACCCTTTACTTACAATTAGATAACTAATGATACTAATGACAAGAAGCATAATCATTCAATGCACATTAAAAACAAAATTGGAATAAATCCATTGCTTGATTTTATCGCCTTATCTTCATCTTTAAGTAACGCAATTTTTATATGTAACGCGAGACGTATTTAAATGTAAGTGCTTGTCACGGCGACTAGCGCGTTTGTCTCATTATAAATGATTTTCTGGGTGGCGCGGGCGGCTCGCAAAATAACGCATTATGGTTATTATTTTCCGTTGAGGAGGAACAATATACCACTTTCTCACATTCAATGACAAATTGCGAGTGAATTAATACCGAGACGCGTTTGTACGAATAAATCATACGGCGCGATTCTCACAGCAGGCTGTAGATCGTGGCTTATTACCGCGGGAACTTTGCCGGTGCTTCAACCTTGTGGCCTTCAAAATACGGTTTAAACTACGCGATATCGATTACAGGTCACCGTTGTTAATCGGCAAGCTTACATTTACGTTCATAAGCACCTTTATTGTGTGTGAAATAGAGTTGATTTAGTGTTGAACGTTGGTAAGTGTAGTGACCAGTAGGTCCAGTAGTGTTAAATGTCCATGGTGGATGGAGGATGTTATTGGTCAGTGTCGTCGGCCGGCGGGCCGGCGGGCTGGCCGGCTCACAGCTCTTAGCGCGGGCCATGATATTTATTGTACTAACACATTGTAATTTACCATTCTGGGCTAGCTCTTCGTTATAACCTTATAACTGTGCATGTGTGTGTTGGTTCGCAATTAATGTCCTTTTTATTTCAAAGGTGCATTCATTACTTTTATCTATGATATTTTTATTTGGTTGTAGCTCATGAATATCTTCTTCGTTAAATAGCAATTTCACATTTTGAATTTAATTTTAAATTGGTCAGAATAGGTAATATTTTTAACTTAACTTAAATTAAATTAACAGCTTATAAACAGTTTTTTACAATCAATATCGATTCATTATAATAATCGAGTAGGTAGGTGGGTACTATTTAATTTTGCCGACAAAATACCGTAAGTATCTAATAATGCTCGCATATCTGTATAAGATGGGAGCGGTCATTATTTACAGCCTAAGATACAGTTGGAACGTTTTAAAATCGATTGTTAACTGTTCGCGACCCGAGCCGATAGTTTACGACACCAATATAATGCGAATCTGTCGTCGCGGATCTGAGATCCGCTTGTGAGGTCGAGGGGCCATAAAACACCTTTGAGCTTCCAAAGGTCATGGAAATTAAGATTAGAGAATACAGAAATATAATACTAACAAAATTTCCTGGTATTTCTTTTACTAGATGTATTATGTACCTGTAGTTATTCATCAGCCGGACAGATTACTTGATTACAATGGCATTTTGTTTCATGGGGTGGCCTAGAAAGAACTGTGGAGACTAAAAGCATTAGATACTGTTAAACTGAAAAACACTTTACATTACTCTGATTGAATAATATGCCAAATCATCTTCTTCTCTTTGCCTGAAGCAGTACCATTATTCGCGCGTTTGAAGTTGCTGTAGAACTCAATGTATAAATTCTAATATCCTTCTCGCTGTATGTTTTTCTGTGTTTTGATGACATTTTGAACTTGATCCTAACTACAAAACATTAAAGTTTTCAACAATTTCCACATCCATCTAGGGCGGAACCCGTTGGTGTATATTTATAATAACCTTATCTGTCAAACAAAACCTGCCTTACCTGGGACCGAACCTGAAACTCACGACCTCTCGACAAACAACATTCTCTAAGCAACAAAATCGCCGGGTAAGCTAAGTAAGGTATTAACTTTATCTGCTACCAGGACTCCAGGAATAGTTAAAGGGCTTTACATAAGTCCATCGAATGAGGATATAGAACATTACGAAAGATCCCTTGTAATAGGTTTAGAGTTTAGACATTTACGACGCCAGAATCCTATTAACTTTATTCGAAGTATGTAGCATTCGACTTATGATCTCAGGTATAGTAAAACTAAATTAGAGCTTAGTCCTGCTTGGGGTCATTCGGTTTATGAGGATCATCTTGAAGTTATCTTTAAAGATACCCTATAACGTGATTAATATATTGACTACTCTAATTGATACGGATGCTTTGTTAGTTATTTTTTTATCAAAACAATCGTAAAATTTACCAATATCTTGTTTAATGTTTTTGTCGATTCCCGGATGAGCCAAATATTAATGTGACATACCTATACATCTTAATATAATAAATCACGTGTCACGTTGTTTGTCCGCGATGGACTCCTAAACTACTAAATCGATTTTAATCAAATTTGCACACCGTGTGCAGTTTGATCCAACTTGAAAGATAGGATAGTTTACATCTCAAAAAAAAAACTATAGGCAGAACGAAGTCTGTCCGGGCAGCTAGTAATATATATTTGTTCTCGACCGTGTTTTTGTGCCGCCCTTTCTAGGGTTGGTTAACCGGCTGTAAGTTGCCATAAACCGAAAAATTCCAAATTAAATCTTGGCAATCAATTAATTTTACTCAAACAAAGATAACAAAGTGTAAAAACATATACCTCACAAAGGTCACAGCAGCAATAAATAATATTCTTTATTTATTTCCTGCTGATATTAGTACGACATATTAGCTATATCAACTGTACATTAATATTGATAACATATTATTATTATGTAACAATTGATTAATTTAAATTGATTAGCGTAAATGCCACGTGAATCAATAGCCAATGTCAATAGCCAATATATATTGTCTGTCTTTTATTTTTTTATGGTAACATATAAACTCAATAAAACTATTCGCCGAAACTCTACCAATTTTAAGTCCCCTTCATTTTTATATTTAACTAGCTGCCCGGACAGACTTCGTTCTGTCAAAAGTTTTTTTTTTGAGATGTAAGCTATCCTATCTTTCAAGTTGGATCACACTGCACACGGTGTGCAAATTTCATTAAAATCGGTTCAGTAGTTTAGGAGTCCATCGCGGACAAACAACGAGACACGTAATTTATATATAGATATTAAGATAAAATTAAACAACATTTATACTTAGTGCGTTCGAATCTTGTAGTTTACTCTCACTCTATAGTTTCAGAATAAGAGAGCACTCTGTTGGTTGATATTATTATCTACTGAAGCTTTCTGATAATGATTGTTTCAAATGACCGGGACATTACTTCTACGCGGTCTAACCCCCCAATTCAGTCACTAACGGTTACTTAAATCGCTTCTTAGTACAGAATTGGTACGGTGATTCTTTACTAAGGAGCGATTAAATATAGGGCCTATGCGTTTCACATCGTGAATAGGTAATGTCGCGATACTATCAAAAAAGGATATTTACGTAGTTCTTGAGATGTTTTGCTCAATCCAAATACAAACCTCTTTATTTGAGTATAACATTCCTCTTAATTTGTGACTGATCTTTACGTAAAAATGTATTGCTTTAAAATGTAGTCATTTTGTTAATATAATTACCTTTACAAGCGTATTGTCCTTTAAAATAAATCAATTATACAACTTTAATATTGATTTTGGCGGCTGCGCGGTAATAATAGAGGTGTTAAAATAAATGACATGTTAGTTATGTTGATTTTGTGGATAAGACGGTCGTAAACATGTCTCATCACCATTCCGACTGCAATAACCTTGTATTATACGAGTATGGCGGAATTTTGACTTTTGTCTCTGACTGACGTAGTCTGCGGGAATTTGAGAACTTAAGCCTTGTAAAGTATCAATTTCGCTATATTTATTTTGATGTTACAATCAATATTTTATGATAATATAATATTTTAGTCTTACCATCTAAATGTACATAAAACGTAAGATATGGTGTAGTTATAGGTAAAATGTAACAGCGTAGAATAAAGGCAGAGTCTAAGCATGTCGAATGCTACATTTCTAAATAATAAACGCGTCTTCAGACCGTAGAATCTAATACCCATCACACACCGTAGAATTCGAGTTCCCATCCAGTGGCATGACATTGTATGGATACCTAGATAGCAACTTCTGGGTTTTGTTTACTCACCAGTATTGCATAAACGACCTTATAGCGTGTAGCGGCGTTGAGACATTTTCCGATATAAGCACTAATTATTATAAGTACTATTATTTCTTCTGTGACATAAGTAAAAGCAAGTTACAATAACATTAATTCAGTAACGTGTTTGTTTCTCATTCTTTCCACGCACAACGACCATCTCCCGACCGCTCCAACAATTTCTAGATTAAAATATCTGTTATGAAATCACATTGTCGCGCATTTGAATGTGAAGCGTGCTTGCATGCATTATGCAAAAATAATAGAGCAAATTCTATCACATCTGCGGCCATGCTATTCCCGTACTGGGCGCGGAGGCAGGCCGGCATACAAAGTAAGCGCTGGTATCTGGAGATGGTTATCTAGTAGGACAGGTTGTTTAGGGTTCATTACAAGGTGGGTTCGCGGGCCGATCGTAAATCACGCACGGTTTATCAAACCTTCCGCGGATGTAAAATCAATAAAGTGATTGGCGTTTACAACATTGTCGTTTATGGACCGAGCGAATCGTGTTTCTTATGTGAAATTTCGGTTAAGTGATATTATTAAAGCTGACGTTTTATTAGCCTTGCGCTGCTCCCAGCAATACCGAGCCGGGTTGGATTTCAGCTCGGCCGGACGGGCGGAGGTTCTTACGTAGGTAAATAACACGCAATATTTTATTTACGATAATTCATTCACATTAGTATTGAAATGAAAGAACAGCAGTGATCTATCACATTGATTTAAGACCGAGTTGAAATGTGTATACAATTTCCAGTCGTGTAGCTATCGTCGCGTTTAATTTAGAAACAAATGAACGATATACGGCGGCCGCCCTCCACAGTCCACACGGACCTAAGTTGAATTAATGCGACGCAACAACAATTTTTCTATTGTATCTCATTAGGTGTCCGCGACAAACACAACTTTTCAACCTCATCTTGAGAACGTTGTAAATTGTACGCATTTATAGAGCTGATGCGCGCCTTGGGTGGCATAAAATAACAACCATAACCTGACCATTAACTGACCGATAATAGCACTTTATTGTAAGTGGAATAAGGCCCATTATCCGGTATTAATGAGGTTCGGAATGGCAGTGTTAAGTTGGTCGTAAGTTTCAGAGTCGGGCTGCAGTAAATCTATCGGTTTGCTAATGACAAGGGTCAGACGAGTGTCACGTGACCCGGCCGGTCTATGTGGAGGCGATAAAAGCGTCCCACGTATGCTTCGAGATGGGTGGAGGGAGTTACTTCCAGTACGGTAGCTGGTACTTGCTGTAACGGTCCTATCTGTACAAGTCAGCCGAACAGGACCGAAGGCCGGTACTGACCAGTTAAATACTAGACGGCCATTTAAAATGCATTATAAATAACTAACAATATCACCAAAGATGAAAAAGGTCAGGTTTCATCGTTATCTTCTTCAGCGACGGCGAGTGGATAATGCGCCATGTCTACTGTCAGTTGTCAATTGGTTAGTCTGAACCATAGATTACCCCCAATCTGAACCTTCTGTAGATGTTAATGTAGTTTAGCTATTTAAACAATTCTGCCATTGATTCTTAACGAAAATCGATCAGCGTAAAAGCAGGACTGATTCTCAGTACGGCCCATCCAACTATAAATAAAAGTACAAAGGCGGAACATTTCGCCTCCCTGTCATCGCTGGCGCTTCTAAATCACAAATTCAAACGAAGTAATAAAATCTAACTGATGGCGACGTGAGCCGGGTACCGACACTACCGAGTCGCGGTGAACACGCGCCCAAACTGCACGCTGCATTTGTAGGGTAGTTGCACAGGTTCATGGGCTAATTGGTAGGTACAACGGAGCGGCCGGAGCCAGCGGAGTAAGAAATGTTTTTAAAAATTCCAAATTCAATTATTTTTATTCAAAATTGGTATGGTTTACATTTTACAAACACTTTTTGAAAGTCATGCAAATTACGCGAATGCCTCAAGGCCTTACTTTGAGAGGGCCCAGGAGAAGAAGCAGCAAGAAACTACCGGGGTGACCCTAGACAACATCTTCACTTAACAACAGGAACTGTACACTAACTAATTGACACGTAAAAAATATGGGTAGGACTCCAAATAATAAACTACTAGTCGAGATAAGTTTCCTTTTCGAATGGACTGTTGCTGCCGGCGTCACGTCACGTCACGCCCAGCGTCTTCTACACTTTGACGTGGCCAGGGGCGAACTGGTGGTGTGGTTAGGTACTGCGATAATATCTTGGCTTCACGACTAACCTCAGAAAGTTTTCAGTGTACAAGAGCATCTATCTGTCCTTGTTACAAAAGTCGTCATAAAAGAACTTTTTAGTGTCTATTGTTATTTAAAGTAATAATGCAGTGTTATGGGTTGTTCAGGTTAGGTGCACATACCCTACTACACCAAATACATATTCCAGAGACGCGCCGTTGCAGTGCCGCCGTATTGGTAACATTTTAATGTCCTTACTGTGTGCTAAATGTTGCCTGAGATACCAAATTGTACGCCTTACATAATTTTGCGTTTGATCCAGCCTTAGGACACTAAGGGTGGCCACTCACGGTCGCGCCATTTGGCGTGGCTCAAAATGACATAATTAAGTCAAAATGGCGTGATTGGACAATAAGATTTTTATATCTCGCCATCAGTTTTTCACATTCACGATCAAATTTTGGCTGTATATCACGCCATTTGACGCGATGGACTGACCGTGAGTGGCCACCATAATACCGATGGCTGGAGTAGATCAAGCTTTGGAGTTATAGAAGGAAAAGGGTCTTAATAATCTTAATGATTAAGCTTTTAATAAGTCAGTGGATCACATCTCAGTTCACTCTAGGTAAGATTAATTGGTTGAGAACCCATTTGGGTTGAATTTTCAACGCCTTCAAGTTATTCATGCCCTATGAACGGGTCTTTTCTCATAAATGAAGAGGTGAAGAGCAATATATATTTAAGTTTTGTTTTCTTAATGATGTGGATGGGAGAAACGAACATGAAGTCTATCAGGAGTATTAGATAATGTGAATTTAATGTAACCAACCACGGCTATTACTATACTTTTTCAGTAATAACTATGAACATAGTTTTATTTCTGGCAATACTTCAGTCATAGCATGTAAGTGTATCAGTTATACATAGGTACATGATTAAATTACTTTTAATTTTACATCCTATACTCCTACGGACTGAGAACTAATGCCCTAAAATTCCTTAATTCCAACTAAAGCGTTCGATAAAATAGTACGGTAGTTTGTTAACAAGCTCTCGCCCTCAGAAGCAATAACTGTCACATCAAGGCTCAGCTTCGCGGCAGTCGGGACTCGGGAGCCTCGCTCGGGGAAACTTGCAATAAACCACACTTAGTTACTGTGTAGCCGATACCCGACATCTACGGACCTATTATGGATAGCTTGAGCAACTGAAATGAAGCTATACATAAAATCGATTCTTTTAAGCAAAATCGGTATTTCTCGCGATGAAAAGCACACAGGTAGACATTGTCCTGGAATAAGATATAGGGTACTCCACCACGCTGCTCCAGTGCGGATTGGTGGAGGGGTTAGTGGCCAACACGAGTGTCGAAAAGTTTTCATGCCACTCCCGGTGAGGGCCTTCAACATGGCTTAACGACTGTTATCCTACGATAACAACCGGGACCGACGGCTTTATGTGCCCTCCGAAGCACGGAAACGCTCAAGAAATTTTTGCCACTAGCGGTCACCCATCCAACTACCGACCGCGCCCGCTGTTGCTTAACTTTGTCGATCATAATATAGGATCGACGCAAGCCGCTGGGCTTATGAGCTCAATAGTAAATAACTAATAATAATCAAATTGACAACACTCGTAAAACATAATTTTTTGAAATATCGAGATTAAATTATGGTAAATAAATTCCAGTATCGATTATTTATGATAAAAATATATAGATATTTTGATCGGCTGCAAGCCCCGCCCACACGGCCCACACGGCCCACACGCCGCCCGACATGGGAAAACAATTTTTCCATTGACAGATCGATGCTGAGTGCAGGCTGCCCTTCTTTTACGACGACACTCATTTATTACTAGATTGTTTATAAGTTTAGCGGTATTTATCATACTTTGTAAATCTATGGTGTGTGCTCTGCGGTGCTTAGCATATCGATGCCCACGCTAGGCTCGGGAATCAAAGAGAGTTAAGTCCTTGACGTTGGATAAATATGATTGGAGAGAATTCATATACTTTTTTAAGCATTACCAGTTATACAGGCTTAACGGAATGTTTTCCTTCCATTCGGAAGGCTACATTCTTGGTAGAGCTGTCGTGATCGTTTGAACGTGATTGTGGTATGGTTGACAATCCGATACTATTCCTCACAAATTGCTCCAATACTGCTTTCCTCGTGAAATCGTCTACAGATGCATCTGCAGCAGCCTTGAGTCTAATTTAATCAGGAGACACAATAGTGTCTAGGGCAAGTACACACACACTCCAAAAAATGTCACTTGACGCTATAGTCTCTTTTCCCGAAACCTAGTGTGACGTCACGAAACAAGCCGTCACGAAATTTTTAACTCCATATTTTTAATTATTAGCGAAACGCCAATACTTTGTACATTCACATAACATTTTGTTTAATAATTGTGTCCTTATAACACTAAAAATTATTTCGATCTTTCAATTATTTAATACTTTACTACAATAAAAAATTTGGCCCGGTCCCTTTTTGGAATCTGAACAGCCTAAATTACTAATTTCGGGTGAATTTTTTCTACTAAGTTGGTATTGAATTTTCTTTTTTTTTTCTTCGTTCATGGCATTGGAGTATTAGATATTTCGATAATAATGGCCGCGGCCACAGACACATGCTTAGTAAGTAGATAGCGTATACAGACTATACATTGAGTGCTTGCTACAAGGAAATAATAGTCTAACTGGATCACAATCTTCGAAGATAACTGAAGATGGATGACGACACAATTGACCAAATTTCTATTGTGTTCATGTTATCTATTGTCCCAGGATATATTATTCGATGGTGTTCAAATATTTGTATAAGACAAGTGGAAAGTACTTAAGAAAATAAATGTACCTTAGTAAATAATATTGTTAAATTTTATTATTACCTTACACAAAAATAATCATAATAATATAAAAACATCAGTTTTCATGACAAAGATAATTTTGAAGAAATTATTAAAAATACTAGCTGAGCGGGCAAACTTTGTAATGCCATATAAATTATATCTAGATTTATTTATTTAGATACAGAGACACCCTAATCACAAGGCAGCAGCAGGACCCGGGCAGTTACTATATACATACATATAAAAATCAATTGCTGTTTGTTTGTGTCCCTTAAACTGTTCTAAGTATATAATATTATTGTATGTATGTTAGTCTGTAAGGTATTTATGTTATGGGCCTCGTTGCCTGAAATAAAGATTATTATTATTATTATTATTAAACTTGAGATTGGCTGGACCGATTTGGCAAATTTTGATCTTGAAATATTTGTGTAACTTCAGGGAAGTGCGTTTCAACCATAGATATGTTACTCTATCTGGATCAGAGACTTTGTGGTACCTGACGATCGATGATGTCAAATCGGAAGGACCATTCGACCAATCACAGGCCAGATTGAGGTTGTCCTTCTTAAATTGTAGGGTGTCCACACTTAGAAAAATTATGTCCTATTTTGATATGGTTCTTCAAAATTTTTTCTATATGTAATTTTTCTGGTAGTAATCATGATAATATTGAAACAATATATTTTATTAAAATTTCTTTAAAATTACCGTCTTTAAATTATTGCATTAAGAGTTAATTGAAAATTAAGATACACCATTACGGTACATCTATATCTAATACTAGCTATTGCCCGCAGCTTCGCATACGGAAATTATGTTTTACCTAATTTGTACCTTTTGCAGAAGGAAATTTAAAAATAGGTGAATTTATATTGAAGTACTTATAGTTAGTTTTATATACTGAAACCCACGATAAAATCACAAAGGATTCCTCCAGGAGCGGGTTTTGAAAAATTAGCAATATTCACATTAATTTGTATTTTTTTTCTTTTTTTTTTGCAAAATTTTGAAAAACTGAAAAATATGTGTTGCATAAATTTAAACAAGGAACATTTGTTGCAAATTTGAAGCAAATCGGTTGATGTTTTAAAAAATATTTCATACAAACTTTATCCCGTTTCCCGGGGAAATCTTTTAATTTTCCGGGATAAAAAGTATCCTAAAATATGACCCGGAGTATTAGTAACAAATTTACCAATTTTCATCGAAATCCGTTCAAGGGTTTTCATGTGATGCCCGGACAGACAAACAGACAGACAGACAGACAATAATTCTAAAAAATATATTTTTGTGCTCTAAAACGTTATTGAAGTGCCCCTTTATCAATTTTTTTTTTAAATATGCAATGTACAGAAAATTTGCCCTTTGAGTTTTATTATAGTATAGATAATTTCAACTTAAATGTTATTAAACCATTATAAAAAATCGCATTCTAATGGTATAATAATATAATATATCCTGGGACTATAGATAACATGGACACAATACAAAAACGGTCCTTTTTAATATGACGTCTTCGATCGTCAGGTACCACTACAAAGTTATGTATCCAGTTAGAGTAATATATCCATGGCTGTAAATTGTAAATTAAGTACTCTGTGGTGTGGTACTCTGTCACTCTGTGTTGGTAGCATTGATTATTTAAATTATGTCAATTGAGTTGAGTTTAAAATAAAAATTGAAATGTTTTATTTGTTGTGAATTGTGATTTTAAGTTACTCTAAGTAATATCACAAAAGAAATAATAGTACTTAAAAGATAACAAGTATTTCTTACTTCATAAGTTAATAAATAATAATTTTAATGAATAGCCGAGGATATTTCAATCACGAATATATTATCAATAATATTAAGTGATCGAAGCGAGGATAACAATTAACACCACCGTAAAAAACACCTTGATAAAAGTCAGCGGTAGACTGTCCGCTGTCTGCGTTTGGCGTTAAAATCTGCTGAGGAACGCCACTTCGGATTCCCGCATTGACAAAGAGGAGAAAATTCATCATTGAATTGAACCATCTGAGCGCGTAGTATAGTAGTTCTTGAACACAAATTTGCAGCCATGGACCAATACAGCCATGGAGAATACCTTGAATGTATGACCATCATAACGCTGCAGCTGGGAACATTGATTACCGTAAATCTACAGACTAACAATATCATTGCTATTTGCTGCTCACCTCACCGAATACCGCATGCATGTATTGCTGGGTCAAGCTTCATTATTAGTTTTGCAGACAAGAAGGTAAAAATTAAATGATGTTTGTATTATATGTATATCTAAGGTGAGAAATAGCTATGTGTATTTAAAACTAGAAATTAATTCAGTTTTAACATTCTTTACATGTGCCATAACTTTCAATTAAACCGGTTCGATATTAAGATATTATTATTATGTTAAACTTGTAATAATAATTATGATGAGTAGCCCTGATGCTGCCCGGCACTGAGTAGCCTAAAGTCAATTAACATTAAAGTATTACATGTTTTGTTTAAAACTATACCTACTGATAGCACAGGATAAAATATCATTGTTGGTGCTCCATATAGTGTGTTATGATTATGTTAAAGATTATATATTAACTTACATTAATTTGTTAAAATTCTTGCCTAAAACAATATGGTGTCACTAATAATCTCATTGTAATATCACTATTGCTGCATTGTAATCTTCTTAATATATATAAATTACGTGTCACATTGTTTGTCCGCGATGGACTCCTAAACTACTAAACTGATTTTAATCAAATTTGCACACCGTGTGCAGTTTGATCCAACTTGAAAGATAGGATAGCTTACATCTCAATGTATAGTCGCAATATTATTTTTTGAAAGAACGAAGTCTGTCCGGGCAGCTAGTATACATATAATATTATGTTAATTCTCTGAACATACTTAAGTTAAAAAATATATTTGTCACATATTACTTAACAATGACAAACATGGCTCATGTACTCTTAAGAGGAAAGAAACATAATTTTTATAAAGTATCATCAATTTGATACTATTGTATAGTATTGTGCTCATGCTTGTATTGTTAGTAGGCAATATATAGATATTTCCTTATTCCTTATTATTATTGTTACTTTTTTAAGATTACTTGATGGGATTATGTATATTAGAATAAGCCTTAACCGTTTTAAACATGTTTACTTTGTGATTCTAACATGGTGTAAATTTGTCTTTGCTAAAAATTATAAATATTCAATAAGTAATCTACTTTACATATGCTATGTCCATGCAATATTAGTGGCATCTATTTCAATGGCTTTAAAGATATAATATTTAGTCTGGCTGCTATTTCAAACTACTTGAAGCAAAATATTGGTGACGTCTATATACAGACAAATAAAACCTGCGCAAAGCATGTGTTGTATTATACTAATAATTTGGTAATATGTATATATATTATATAGATTTGATGGGTTACATTATGGATAGATTGTCTATTTACTACCAGAACTGTTGAGGATTGCTGACCAAGCTACATAAAATATATAATATGACATCGAGCGGCCTCTTTGGTTCTACAATGATCGGACGATGCATAAGCTGTCATGCTGTTATGCCTAATGGGTACTATTTGTTTCATTCAGTGTTCCTTCTGCCTGACTACCTACCTACTCTATGTTATGCTTTGACAATAATTATGACATGTCATCGCGGATCAAAAACTGAACCTCGTAATATCGTAATATATGGTAAAATATCTTTGATTTAGAATAAGGAATGTGTCAATATATTGAGAACAATACGTGTGGGACATTCTATGGGATTCGATGACTGATCACGGAGTAGTACAGATTGTTATTGATGTGAATGTTAGGAGAACTGGAAATATATCATGGAGCAAAGTAAAAGGAATATTATTGAATGACCAACACCGTAGAATATCCCCTCTGCCATATACATATATGTATGAATGTCCTTGTTCATGCATATAATGTTATAATCCTGACTGAGACGTGGTTACATGCAGATATTTATGATAGTTAATTCATAGATTCATATCTATCTGAAAACAGTAGTTCCGAAAAAAGTTTTATTTCCATTGATTGTTTTTAATACGCTTTTATTAGCTTCAGACGTATGTTAGTATGTATGTAACGGAATCTTTAAACATGATTTTGGCCGCCTTCGAAACGTCGGATTAACTCAAAATTTGGCATACCTATTAAGGACCAATGACAATTCAATATTTAAAGAAAAAAAGAAAGAAAGAAACCTAAATTTATTTTCAAAAAATCAAACTAAAAATGAAAAAATAAATAATAGTTTAAAAAAACTAAAAAAACACGCTTAAATAGAAAATCCAAAAAAATTAGAAAATAAAATTGAATTAAGAATCGTGTAATTGTAATAAAAGCGTGGGGTGCATGGTGTCAATGAGTAGAAGGGATAATATCTTTAAAAGCACCCCACGCTTTTATTAGGTACAATTACACGATTCTTAATTCAATTTTATTTTCTATTTTTTTTTGTTGGATTTTCTATAAAAGAGTGTTTAGTTTTTTTAAACTAAGTATTATTTATTTAATCTTTACCATAGGTAGGTACATAGCAATTATTCGATTTTGAAATGTGACGTCACGAAATTAGGACCCCCTCCCACCCCTTTTCACACAATGTCACACTACATTGACCCCCTCCTCATCCTCACCCCTAACGTGTGACGTAATCTATCAATGGCCGCCCCCCTAATTAATCAGTATTGCCATACAAAAGATAATAATTTTCATACAAATGTTTCTTTCTATGCATAATTTCAAGCTCTAGCCTGCTTTTGATGTCATTTAAATGTACAGAACTGTCACCGTATAAATATTATTACGTCCAGTATTCGCTCTTCATACAAACTTAAACGGTCGGAACGCGCGTCATACCTACGCACATCGGAATAAGGCTAGTAAAAGAAAGAAACTGCGGCCGCCGTGTGGCGATTGGCGATCGAGCGGAGTTTGTACCACATGAATAAATAACAACCAGAATGTTAACTTCCTAACAGACACAAAAATTCATACCTACTTCCATAGGGTTGTCACTTGGTTTTGAAAATAAAAATAAAACGGGCAAGTACCTACGTATCGAGCGAGAGGCAGCAATGAGTAGGTACAGACGGTCAGACGGATGGACAGTAATTGTGTAGATATTATTTTATTATTATGTGTTCCGTTTTAAAATTTTGGTATATTAAAAACGGAGTAGCTTTGAAAGATGAAATGGTTGACTATGTAACAGTTTGTTTAATATTAAGTAGGTACTTACACTTTATTGTTAGAAATGAAAAAAAAACTTTCAAAGCAAAATATTTAAACAAAATAAGGGGTGCGAGGGGGTCCTAAATTTCGTGACGTCACATTTCAAAATCGAGTAATTGGTATGTATAGGTAAATATAGTGATAAGCCCCGCCCACCTTATTAACAGAAAATAGAAAATTTTCTAAATTACTTGTCTATTTGATTACTAAACTACTAAATTGTCCGTTTACACGTATTAATTTGCTTAAAATCTAGTTAACTACTTAATACGTGTAAACCGAACTTAAACGATAAGAATAATAAATAATAACCTTATCGCCACTTTAATTATTTTGGATATTAGGTACCTACTTATTAACTAAATACTTCTTTAGTCTTCTTTAATAAGCATAAAAATGTGTACTATTATTACTTGTCAAAATCCTTTGGATATATATACAAATAAAGAAATCTATTTGGTTTTCTTCCCATTAGGTATTTAAACAAACAGTTCAACAGTTTGGCATCTTTAAAAACAATACGTCGCGTCGTCACAAAACGTCGCCCGTGTCACCGCAGCTGGCACACCTGAACTTGTCACCTTAGTCACCTTACTGTACCCTAGCGGGCGCCGGCCGGCGCGTTAGTTGATTGGTTGGCGCACGCTGCCCCGTCTTGTCGGTGACAGGTCACGCACACATAGCTGTGCATGTAGTAGTGTTCTCGCGCGTGGCGTTAGTATGAAGTTAACATTCTGTATTCATGTGGTTTGTACCACGTAACTCGGTACAAATAACTAACTCTTCCACAGACATATAAACAGAAGCAGACGTAACATAAGGGACAAAATAGCGTGCAAAAATCACTACATAGAAATCTACTGCACACATTGACAATAATCAGGGTCGAACTCAGAACGTAAGAAATAACGATGATAAATTATTCAACTTATTCTAAAAATATATTTTAACCTTATACCTAATTGAATATTAACTTAATGTTAGCGTATTTGGCTGGTCCTAAAATGTCCCAACTTTAAAAAGAACGATGAAAACTCATTGAAGTATTATTACTAGCGCATAGAATGGACACCGCGAACAGAATGTATGTTCCAATGAATTGACGCCGCACGGCTTCAATTGCTAATGGATTCGTTCGATTTTGAAAGGAGAACGGGGGCCCAATTTTGAAAATCGAACCTCCCGGCGGGGACACCCATTTTGCTCGAGATGTCTATTCTATGATATTATACTTCAATGTGAAAACTCAACTTTTTTACTAGGCACGCGTTTTGTGATATTTTCTGTGCTTCAGAATTTTAATTCATTAACAATTCACGTTATATTGGTTCGAATTTTATTAAACTTGTGTCAAAAAATAAGTAATAAATGTAATATATTATTTACTCTGTGGTAATTAAAATTAAATTACCGGAAGAAATAGCGGGAAACCGCTGAATTCAGAGAGCACAAAATCGGTCGGAGTGTCAGCGACTATAAGGAGGCCTATGTGGACCTCTAAGGGCTGATAGATATATTATAGAATAGAATTACCTCAATTTTATTATAGTTAAAGGTTAATTAAAATTGAAGGAATTAAGAAATAATAAAACAAATGAACTGATTGACAATCTATTTATTTTTAAACAGTATTTTTTTTTAATAATTCCTTTCGGATACATTACTTTGTTTCGCATTGTGTCTCATTCTTAGATCTAAATAATATTTTACAATTACCTTTATCAGAACATTTAAATGAAGTAAATCATGTTCAACATTAGTCATTAATTTCTTGTAATTCAACTACGGCGATTCGCAGTTCACCCACGTTGGCAGGAGCTGGAAGTCTGGACTTAACTTTTCTTTTCAGCAAGTCCCAAACGTGCTCTATTGGGTTTATATCCGGTGATCTCACCGGCCACTCCATAACAGTGATATTCATATCATTAAGAAAGCTTGAGTTACCCGAGCGGTATGCGGCCGAGCATTATCCTGCATAAAAACAAAATCGTCACGGCAAACGGTACGACATTTACTTCTAAAACTTCTCTGATATAGCGGTCTGCAGTCAGACTGCCTCTGTCAATCACTACCAAGTCTGTGCGAGCTCCCAAACAAATGCCCGCCCAAACCATTATTGATCCACCACCGTATGCAACTGTAGTTTCAAAATTTGTCTGAATGTATCGTTCTCCTTTGCGTCTGTAGGTATATTCTTTGCCTGCCATCAATTTGATTTAAGAGAATTCTGCACTCATCACTAAGCAATACGTGACATGATTTGGGCTGCCAATTTCTTCTATTTAAGTTATTCAACCAGGCAGTTTTTAAATATTCATCCTTTGGAAATCTGAAATGAAAAGTAGGTAATGTAAATTTCGTGAAATTTTTGACTGTATGAAACAAGTTAATGGAATTGGAATTTTAGCTGCTACTATTTTATATTGTCATTTACGGTGATGTATATCATATCACAATACTATCCATTATCTCAAAATTACATCTGAACTGAGTACGGCCCTGCATTGGTCGATAAGACGTTATGAAACTATTACTCAGCGTACTTAAGAAATTTGCACTTAATTACAATTAGACAACGTCCGTATGCCGAACAATAATTAATGACACACTATAGCAAGCCAGCAATCAACCTACGACGTTACAGGCACATCAAAAATTCAAAACTTACCGATGAAATGAAATTCCAGGCGTTTTCCTATGGGAATAGTTGGTACATGACGGCGCACTACACTTATCCATATTATTTAAGTTTTTTCACTGAAAATACAAAAGAAATATTTCGAAAACAACGCACAATCCAAATTATCAACTTCCACCTTAGGCTTATTTACAGCTTAACAAAATGGCGACTTGCTTCATCTGAATTCTGTCTATGTGTGCGTGAGTGTTGCAACAACAATAATAAAGCGAGAAAGAGTTATTACGTTTGGTTGGAGCGAAAGGGATGAAAGTGATGAAACTATTGCTTACATGCATCTTTGTAGTGATAAAAATAATGTTACGTCTGCTTCTGTTTATATGTCTGTGAACTCTTCACTATTTTTAAATACCTACCTACAAGTACGTATTACAATAAGTACCTAAATTGTTTATTTTTCATAAGTCCACCGAGTAAAATGCCTAGATTGATAAGGGGCTAAAAAATCAAATGGTTGATTATTATTACTTTTGCCGTATTGGGGCGGCTTAGAATACTAACCCCAATCCCACGCCGGATGGGTGTCGTAAAAGGCGACTAAATCCGGACCCCTGGTGGTAGGGCCCCTCGAGGGATTATATTGGTAATATTGATTTTAATTGTTAATAATTAATACCATTATTACTATTATTATTTCTCCATGGGGTTCGCCTGGATAGCTACCACCCTTGAGCATGATGAGTCAGCTGCCAATCGACTCGTGTTCCGGCTGGAGGCTTGAGAGCCAGTTCTTTCTTTCTTATTCTTCTCTCTTTCTTGGCCGGCAACACATCAGTGATGCCTTTTATGTTGCTAGTGTCCATGGGCGACGATATCCACTTACCACCAGGTGGATCGTCAGCTCGTTTGCCGCCTATTTCCATAAAAAAATTATTAAGCAACGTTTGCAGAAGTTGGACATTGAATGGATTGGATGGGCGACCTCCGTCATGGTACTTTACTGTACCTCCATATTGTAGGTATTACTCAAATACAATATAAATACAAAACTACAAAGAAACTCAAGTCGTTTGATAAAATTAAAATACTGTCAATGTCGGCGGACAGCCCTATCGCGCGGCTACTTCCGCGCGGCCGCCCGGCCGCAGGCAAGTTTTTCGAGAATAGGGCCGAGTTACGTTACTGAATATCTCCTTATAAAAGCAAAGCAACAACCCATAATTGTCCCACTGCTGGGCTCGGGGTCTCCTATCAGAATGTGAGGGTTAGGCCATAGTCTACCACGCTGGCCAAGTGCGGATTGGTAGACTTCACACACCTTCGAGAACTTTTTATGGAGAACTCTCCGGTGTGCAGGTTTCCTCACGATGTTTTCCTTCACCGAAGCAAGTGATAATTAACATGTAATACGCACAAAGGTAATATTTGAAAATTAGAGGTGCGTGCCAGGATTTGAACTCGGGCCCCTTCGTTCGGGAGACCAACGTTCTACCGCTAGGCTATCACTGCTATATCTCCTTATACTGTGGGACTATTGTTGGATGAGTTGGATCTTATAGATACACTTTGGCGGAAATAAATTTCCATACAAAAAATAATTTTCATACAGTTATATCCTTGTACCTATGTATAATTTCAGGCTCTTTTCTCTATTTGATGTCACTATAAATAATGTATGGGGCGATTGTAGGATCTCATAGATCGTACCTACACATTGATGGAAAAAAACAGTGTTACGCTACAAACAATAATAATTTTCATGAGGCAAAATCAACGGCTTCCTGGCTATTGATTTTTCAAAAATCTAATTACGCAGTTTTGGTTTTCGTGAAAATCGGCTCCGAGACTCCTTTGACCACTTTTCGCTATTCCTCATAGTTTTGAATTTATCCATCCACGCCCACTTGAAAATTCACCCCTGTATACTCTTCTGGCACATACTTGCAACCGCTAGAATCTTCTAGCTGTTTACATATACTTTTTAACAACTGAAAGAATGTTCCCTGAAAATTTGAGCCATGTGGGAGCAGGTTATGAATTGCACTCCCGATGACAACTTTGCTTTGTTTTGGCACATACTTGCAACCCTCAAAATGGGTTGGCAATTTTTTTTACACTTACGCATATCTAAATTATCTATTAAAATTATAGCCTTGTGGGGGAAGGTTAAAAAAGAATATTTTTTGCATTTTCAAAAAATTAAGGGATGATTACGCAACCGAGAGATGCCTGCCAGAATGGTACTTTCTTATTTGACTGATAATAAAACATCGTAAAAAAAATTCGAGCTCTGTGAGAAACGGATTAGTCAGATGGTTCAGTAGCTCTTAGACATATTGCTGCATATTGGCTGTGTTAGAGTTAGTATAAGAGCAAAAAATTTCTTGATCTTGACGTACCTATCGAGAGTAAAGCACAACTTCAACCGGCTTCGCGGTATAAGGCTTGCAATATTTGAAAAAAGTATACTTTACAAAAAGATATGAAATCCGAACAAAAACAGTTTCACTGTAAAAAAACAGGCCAAGTACACTTCAAAAGATAGTTACAAAAATGATAATTAAGTTTTTACAAAAAATTATGAAATCAAAAAACCCAAGTACATAACCGTTTTAGATTAGAAAAAAAAATTTGCTAGTAAAAGTAAAAAAAAATGGTGTACTTGGTGTGCATAATACTTTATAGTGCGTGCTTATTTCAAAATAATCTTAAATTATAATTAAAAAAATCCCGGACAGTTTTATTTACACTAAACATAGATAAGAACACTCGATTAAGCCACCTTTCAGACAAAAAAGACGAGATCAAAATCGGTTCACCCGTTTGGGACATACAGATACACAGACACACAGAGACACCGATACACAGACACGTCAAACTTGTAACATCCCTCTTTTTGCGGCGGGGGTTAAAAAGTTTTAAAAAATATCTTCCAAATTCAGTAGCGTGTGGTACAGACTACAGCCATACAAGCCGAAAAGCCCAGCTTACTATCATTCCTTTACTGTCATCGCTCTGCAGCTGTTAAATATTAAACGTATGGAATGGAGTGTTCTGTATTGGATCCCGAGATCCTGGGTTGTATGACACAGTTGGGCTTGCCTTGTTCTGACGGCCTAGGCTTCTAATGTCAAGTCAGATCGAAAATCATAATTATGCACACCAAGTACACCATTTTTTTTTACTTTTACTAGCAAATTTTTTTTTCTTATCTAAAACGGTTATGTACTTGGGTTTTTTGATTTCATAATTTTTTGTAAAAACTTAATTATCATTTTTGTAACTATCTTTTGAAGTGTACTTGGCCTGTTTTTTTACAGTGAAACTGTTTTTGTTCGGATTAAATTTGCGGTTCACTTCACGGAGAGTTCTAATTCACAATCAGTTCCCTTGAGTTGGAAATCGATGTCCAAACCACTAAGCTATCATTACATTCTACATGCACATTAATATGTGCAGCTAATGGAAATAGATGAGATAAAATTGTTATTAAGAAGTTCGATATTACTTGTGGGTATCTACTTAAATACTGTAATTTAATTTTAATGCCATATGATCACGATTCTAACCAAAGCTTTCATTTGAGCCAAACAAAGTTAACCTCCGAATGCTCGCCGTGCATCTAACGATAGTATACATATTGGATCCAAACGAAATCGTTTCATAATCCGTTTGATAGCATTGAGAGCGGGCGCCCGCGCCAACTGCACCATGATCGTAAATAACGCTCAAATACTTGCGTGTGCGCACTGTGCGCACTGGATAACATGAATCGAATAACGCTACCGACTTTCATGCTGGTTGTACATAATCGCTGAACTTTGCACTCCGAACAGAAGGGTTGGTGTTTGTCCGCATGTAGAAAATGACGAATTGAAGACAGAGAACTCGAGAGTTTCGGGAAAAATCCCAGTTTGGGCACATAGTATATAATATAATTAATGTTTGATATTGGTGATGTATTATTTGTGATTTCCATGCGTTTATTAATAATTATGTCATCCGTCGATGACACATATTTATTATATTATATTGTATTTATGTTTCTATTCGTCGAAAGTGTAGCACCAGCATTAACCGTAGGAATACATAAATTTAGTTTTAATTATTAATTATAGTCTAATAAGATTCAAATAATATAGACTGTGGGCGCAGAATCTGGCGGCAAATACCTCTACTACAATGTTGAATTCTAATATTATTATGTTTTTACTAATTCCAATCGGAGTAAATTTGTTTACTTCTTCAATTGAGGACGTAGTGCATAATTTGATATAAGTACTAGTAACCCGAAGTCCCGAACATGATGTTGTACTTGTAGCCTGTAGGTACTTAAATATCTTTTTCAATTCCAATCTACGTGAACAATCTTTGAAGAAAAGGGGAAACTATCCATCCCTAATCATCATCATGGTGAGTAGGGGTTCTCCGTTGACCACCTACCACTACTCACTGGCCTACCACCTAGTTTAGTTAACTCTAACGGTATTCGTGAATAGGGTTTTTTACTTGCATAAACTAATCAATTATCATCCCCTTTATACAATCAAATGTCTTTACATTTTTTTTCGATTGGATAGTTGTAGGCTCCAATGGCTTTACAGTTTCAGTTCTTTCAGTCGGAGTGTTGCAGAGTCAGTAAGCGAGTGTCTATGGAAGGTAATGACCACTTGTTCATCTGAATTGTGAGTTTGTTTGTCGAAAACAAAACCAAAAAAATACAAACTAAAATATGACATTAGGTGATTGTTTATGTATTAAGCTGGGGCAATGATCTCTATATTCTATTATATTATCGGTGCATTGACCTTTGGCTGATGATGTTATAAAAAAACTGATCGACAAATATACCTAAAGGAAAAAAATCGTCTGCCCAGGGTTTTTCACGCCATTAAGTATTATATTAAGGATGTCGATTAAAATAAGCTAAACTAACAGAAATATAATCAAATATGAATGATCAATAGATACAATCAAAGTAAGTCGACAGAAGTGTCGCTTGTCAATCGATGAAATATTAATATTGGGATCGGTGTCAGTAAATAATACATCATTAACAGAGCTAGCAAGGACGGTTGAGGCCTGAGCCACGCGACCCAACTGCTAATATACATATTAAAACAACAAAATATACATTGGGGCTATAAAGCAATGGGAGGCCCACTAATTATTGATGATATGCATACATATGATTTTTAACGGGGACATATTTTATGGTCGTCGGTAAATTATGAAAATCTATGGTTACGCGTTGTCTATGGCTTGGCTCGGACGTACCGTCCACTGTCCAAGTCCCGTATATCACCGTGTTATCCGACTGTCCTTGTTTTATTAATTTACGCGTAAACCATTTAAACTATGTTAAATATGCTGAGTTATGTGTTCTAAACCGCCTATGGGCATGGGTAGCTTTAGGCGTGACTTGCGTTTTGACAGGTTTAAGGCCTTAAATAATGTCCATGGCTGTCATGAATCAAACACATTAGCCAATCACAAATGGTATTCTAATGGATGTAGTCGAAAAATAATTAAAATTTTTATACCACAGCCATATAATTTTATGTTTTCGATTAGAATTTCTTTCACAATTATTAGCGATTTTCTGAATCGCAAAACTTCAAGCAAAAAAATTAATTTGTTCACTAATACTAAAAATTAAATTATGTCATCAATAGTTTGTAAACTATTAACTTATTCGAATTTATTATATGTCATAAAGTGCCGATATTTGAGCAGACGAGTTAGTAAGTGGTTACCGACAGCAATGGACATCTATACCAAAGTAATCATCGCGAAATGCGCGAAATCTAGGCTCAGGCTCTCATTTCACAGTTGAATTATGGACGTTCTAATGCCACTCAAAGACTGCTAAAGTTGAATAAAGATACCGTGGACCAATAGTTACCTTGCCTCTCAAAGCTCGGAAACGGTCAAGCACTAACTTATTCGGTATAAAAAAAAACGCTAAACTACTACTAGTAACGGTCTCTCCTTTACTTCCGATTTTTTAGCTCGGACGATCGCTAGATTCACACAAGTCTATGAGTGGTTTTCTTAGCTTATTTGTGGATTATAAATTGACATAATAATTTCTATACATTTCGGCAATCAAACGAAGTAGACTAGTCGATAGTAATTCCTATTCAAACTGCAAGAGGTGTAAGACTTTTAAACCGACTTCAAAAAAGGAAGAGGTATTCAATTCAACTGTATTTTTTTTATGTTTGTTACCTCAGAATTTCGACTGGGTAATTTTGATGATTATTTTTTTAATCGAAAGCTGGTGCTTGTCATGTGGTCCCACTTAAATTTGAGCGAGATCTGACGAGAAGTTTTTGAGTTATTTTGAAGTCGGTTATTTTTTCTTGGTAAAATTCAGATTATTCATAACCTCTACCGATCAAGAATCAAACTCGATCCCATGCGCTCTGCAGCGTGCACTAGCCATTCGAGTGCGGGGTCGCAGTGAGTCACACAGCACACTGCACACTGCACACTGCATACAGTTCCCATATGATATTACATTACATAATGTTATCGTGAGGATGATTGGCGGGCTCGCCTTGACACGGCGCGTCACGTTCACAACTTGCTCGTGTGTTGGGTGCACCGCTGCACCGGCTCCGGCCGTATTGTTTATCAACATTTCAAATATTCTGTTTGTCTTTTTGTATGTAGGGTATGTCGGTCTTATTCCTTGTTCCTTCATCTGGCTCGTTTAACGTGCGGGAAACCACTAACACGTGTGTAACGGGGGTAATCACTTACCACCACGTGAATCTGTCTCGTTTTCTGTTCAAATTCTTGAATTAATTTATAGCGGATGAACTCATGAAGTCAAGATGACATGAAGTCTTTCTTAAAGGACACGTCGTCACGATTGGTCCTTACTTCCCCGGATAGGCCCAAGCTCTGGTAGTTATTTAGCCCAAATAATTAGTTTGGAAGGACAGCGGTGTAATACTGCCAGCCTTCTAAGTTTTTCATGGTACAATTTTTAATTCTTATTCTTCTAGAATAATATTTCATTTCACAATAGTAAATAGAAAACCATAGCAGATAAGCCCACGGCTTAGAACATAGTTAAAGTACAGCACTTTATAAGTTTATAATGAAATACAAGGTACATGACGTACTCAGTGTGATGTATTTAGTTCCGGCTGTCAATGAAGAGTCATGGCGTAAATAAAATTACATATAAAATATCTTGGCGTAATGTTTATTGTTGTGCTTTGTTGTTTTATTTGCTTCATGGGCGTGCCGATGTATGCCAAGTTAATCTTAGCACAACTTACAAATCAACCAAAAAATTATGGTTCCGAAAAGAGCTACAACACACACACGTTTATCTTTTGTTTCACTACACCAATCACATTGATATAAGATATAATAGACGAAGCACTTCTGACGACAACAAAAAGCGTCGTCTTATATTGACAGAGCGACTACAAGCAGTAGCTCGAGCACGAATATTTGCAAGAAAGTATTCGTATGGTTAACGTAAGCAATTTGTATGGCATTTTTTCAAAAGCGCCCCTATCGTGCGTAAATGGTACTAAAATGCCATACAAATTTGACAAATTGCTTACGTTAACCATACGAATACTTTCTCGCAAATATTCGTGCTCGAGCTACAGAACGGTCAATTGCCTGTTCTTACGCTCTTCATCGTCGTCAGCGCGCTAGTGACATATCCACCTGTTTTTTACAAATAATTGGCACTATGTATACTTGAGTCAAACTCGCATCAGAATCTTTGTCAATAAGCCATAAAAATTCCTTTATAGGGTTTTCACAAACTGATTTGTATTTCGCACACCAAATAACTATTAAAGAACTAAATAATCATTATAACGTTTGTGACATCTTCATTATTTTACTATTGACCTATAACAACAACACACTAAGAGAAAACGACGTAAAAACCAACATCTTAAAACAATTTTCATCATTGAATAACTCACGCTCGCACGTCCTTAATTTCGTGAAGCGACTTCAAACCTTTGCACAAAAATATTGTTTCAAGGTCGGCTTGCCTATGACTATAAATAGAAATGACTACGAAAACCTCACAGCTATAATGGCGCTTACATGCTTTGCAACTTGGTCGTATTATATTTCAAAATACAGTGAAATCAACTTATCTGTGACTTTAAGGAGGGCGCTGTCGGACGATTGGACCAATCATAGTGCGCAATTCGAGACGTATTTAGTAAGTTATGAATGAAACGGCATTAGTTCCAATTTTCGCCACGTCACAAATAAGTTCTTCAGAGATGGCACTGTACAGATTATACAGATATTTCATTCCACTCAACATGCATGAGCATAAAATTATTTATAGGTTTAATTTCATTAAACAAAGCTGAATAACATTTTATATTTATGTTTATGTATTTTAAAACAGTCTATATCGATTTTATACGTAACTATTCAGTGTTATTTTAAACTTTTGCCAAATAAATATTATGTTTAAAAAGAAATTAAATTATAAAGAGTGGAACGGAACGCGACTTGCGAACTCCAGATTTAGTTCAAACGCACTTTATACGACCAAAAGTTTCATGCACCTGTTTGTTTGTGGTTGCTAGGCAACACAATGTGTACGTAAATTCTGATCCGAATGTGAATATAGTGTAGTTGTAGTACGATAGTGGAAGTTTAATAACTTATACATTTATTTTGTTAAAGGACTACAAATGAGCAGGTATGACATCAGTAAAGGAGCATGGGATAAAAGGACATTCATAAACTTCAAACACGTGTATTGATGATCTAATTTTGCGATAAAATTGATAATTAAAATACCTATGCAAATCAACCCAATGGCAGGGTAGAGTATCTCCTTACAAGTGAGGGTCATTGATTTTAAACTTGGTACGAGTTTGTCATCGTGGAACTTAATAATTATAAATGCAAATAATACGATGGTGATATATTTTTTGATATCGCTATTTCGATTCAGTTAGATTATGGTCATCGTACAACGTGAATTAATGGAAGTGTCCGTGTTAACTGTGTTAGAATTGTGACGTATCTGTATTCCTGAAATCCAAATAATATAAACTAACGTTCACACCACTACTTCGCTTCAGGACTTCCTCTCTAGCATGTTACATACACAACTATTACATCACAATCTCTATCCAAAAATGAACATAATATTTTATCTGTCAAACAAACGTCTGTTGAGGCCAGGAATCCAGGATCGAACCTGAAACCCTTCGATCATTACATAGACAGAGTTGTTACCAAATATCACTATCAATATCACTATCGAATCCTCCAGCATCAAAAGACTCAACAGACCTCGCTCGCTTTATTGGCCAATTAAAGGCGACGCCTACGACCGATTCGTTTGCATACCATTAGTTTTATTTAGTGATTTTATGTGAGCATCTCGCTCGTCCATCCGTCTGTCCGTCCGTCCGTGGCTCCGTAATTTACCGCGCGCTATGATGCCGCTTTACAACTCTCCGTTAATGAGATAGCGTGATGACGTATTAAATCAATCGAAGGTTGGGACACACTATTTCCATCAATGGGAGGAATTCTATTGTTTGGGAACACGTGTCTCTTATACACGGCTCTATGTGATTTTAATAAAATATCTCATAAGAGAATGCACTCATTGGTTAACGTCCTAGAGCAAATTCGATTAAGCACATCATGCATTATTAATTAAGATCCAGGGGTCTTAACTACTATAAGAGCACTGGTCGCTCTTTGAGTATATAATTAAGTTTGACAAAGTTCCAGTCGGTGGTCGACCAAAACCTCTACATGCATTGCTATTCCAAATTAGTCATAGCATTGTAACACCCCTGAGTGGAGATACAATGTTATTGACCTCAACAAATTATAAATTTGACATTATTAAGCCGTGCAATGCTTATGATGTTATGACCTGACATATGAAAAAGAACAGCTATGCTATGGAATATAATTATAAATAATTAGGACAATTTGTTATCTATCCCTAGCCTACCCTTCACTACACTACAGTTTTTAGAATTCGGTTTTTGCCAAACCTTGGTACGAAAGTTATACCAAATTTATTTGTTTTCTTTTAATCAATATTTTCAATTATTTTCTAACGTTCGGATTACTACGAGTACTTCATTTTCCTTGATTGTAATTCTCTTTAATTAAAGAGGACATTTGGCCCCAGCTCCTTGCTCCATTGCAAGTTATAATGGACTAAGTTAGCGTTCTGCCCGCGGCGTCGCTCGCATAATAAGTACCTTTTACGTGAAAATGTAATTTATATCGACATACACAAACTCTCACCTCTATAATATTAGTAGGATTGGTGGCACCCAATATCCTATTACAATAAACATTTAAGATGTAGTATGCCGACGCCTTTACGAACATAGTATTAAGGGAACACGAAAAATACCTACTTAATAACTCACATATGTTATATTTTTTAAAATGTGAATTATAATCATTCGACTACTTTGTTATTGATATATTTATTGTTATTGACGCTGGGCCAACGGTGAAGCGATACCGGTTGGTGACCAATACTCAATTTTAAATCTATTATTTCAGACAAACTATAACGAAAAGTAATATTTTTATGGTAACTTTATTAACAGTTTATGAATAATTAGGAATTGTTAATTTATTAAGGATATGTTATCATTAATTAATTAAGGATTATTTGATCCTAGACCGTTGAAGTGGATGAAACTGTCTTTATTCTGAAAGAGGTCCGAAACTCCGAAGCATACCTACTTACTTCAATATGCTGCTGGAGTAGTTTGAAATAGGGGTTATATTGTAGCTTGTATTGTATCAATTCGGACAGGATTCTACTAGTAGTTTAAGATATGGTTAGATATGCAATCCTAGGATAATGAAAGATAAAATCTAGGTAGGTAATAATTATACCTAAGTACTAAAACTATTTATGTAACTGGGATAGCGTTGCCAGGTGTCCCGATTTGCGCGGGACGTCCCGATTTTCAGGGATCTGGGGACGCGTCTCGATTTGCACCTGATCGGGACACCAAATGTCCCGATAAATCAATAATCGTATCAAAAAGCATTATTATTCTAAAAATGCACCACACCACTACGTCGAGTGCAAAAATGCGTTCAAAGTGAACGGTAGTTATAGGTAATTAAACTTAATTTCAAAAATCTTGTTTTTTTTTGTTTGTCCCGGTTTGCAAACATAAATCCCGACTTCTTTTACCTTCTGTCCCGATTAAAAACAAATCGGACCTGGCAACACTAAACTGGGATCTAACCAAAGATCTTTTGTATCTAAACTTTTATTGCTTATTTTTGTTTTTCTCTTTTATCTTATATTTAACTATATTAAAGTTCGTAAAATAAACTATGTACATTGTTGTTACTTATGCATAGGATTTACCTTGTCGTAATCGGATTTTTGTCTTTCGCCTTCATAAATCAATATCTACTTATTATGGATTCATAAACAATAATATAATATGACTGTGATTTATTGTATGGATATGTTAATTATTGATTTAATATTTCTAATTATTTTTTCATACAGTAATTTATAATACATCGATCGACGGCATTGAGTAACAAATTAAGCTCCAATATAAAGCTCATGGCACTAGCTTTGGCAGAGCTTTGAGTTATGTCGTAATTTCAAAATAAAATTCCTATTTTGTGGCGTCCATTCTCTATAATCTATGGCCGGCTTAGAGCTATAGTGACGGTCGCACGCAGCTATTATGCGATATACGGCTGAAGCACCGGAACGAATATTCGATCCCGTCGATGTCAGAGTTCAACATTAAATCAATCGTCACCAATATCTGTTCGAAATGAACGGAATGTCGACACAAGACTACGGACAAATGTATAAATTGTTGTATTTTAATTCGTATGGAGGTCCAGCCGAGAGCGTCGGGTATTTGTAATGGCTGTGGAGAAATCCGAAAATGTCACTTTAAATAATCGTGTTCATTAGTAAACATTTAAAACACGCATTAGGACGCTGGGTGCCGGCGCCCGCTCCACGATCATAATCTCGCCACATTCGAATATTTACCCGTCCCTTTCTTACCCAACGCTGCTTCATGTAGGTTGAAGCGAGACCGCAGGCTCCTGGGTACTTTTAAATAAGGAATAGAGAGGTGTCTCAGTGATTCTATCGTCTTAAGCGCACGGGATACGTACTAATTAAGAGGGCAACTCTTTTTGATAAATGCTCCGGGATCCTCCTTGTAGATGTTGCACAATTAAGACGTACGTTTAATAAGCGGGGGCCGATTTCATTTAATCGATTCCTTTGAACTCACCCGTCGATTAGTATTCAAATTCGTAACACGACGTTTGACGACCCGTGGAGCGGTAATCGGTGATAATTTTTTAATTGTTATTGTTTTTGTCGACGAATCGGAATGGCTCGGGTTATTGATTATTTTTTTATGTTGATGAAATTACCCGACTTTACCCATTGGTCACAGTTGACGCGCAATTCGATTCAATTAGCTTTAAAACTTCATTTGAGCTCGCACGGACGGACATAAAGTCAATCGATAAACTGTTAATTTCCATGTCATGTCAATTATTTTCTTATTTTAAATAATATTAAATAATCAATCTTAAACTTACTATAGTTACCTCAATTAATCAAATTGAGATTGGAATTGTATCTGAAAAATGCAAAGGGGAATCTTCAGTGTAATGTATAAAAATTCTAATTAAACATAGTTTATTCACCTAAGGTATTAATCAGTACCTTACTGACTTTAAAACAACGGATATGGCATACCATGTACCTAGATATCAAATTATCAGTGTTCGAGTCTGAACTCTTACTTCGATGTTTGTTTGTTACGCCCTTATTTACCACTGACTCGATCAGCCTAATTTAGTATACCTAGGTACCTACAAAATTATGCTTATAAGCATAGAGTACTTACGACATATGAAAGCAGAGAGTAACTATTTACCGTTTATCCAGAAAAATGTAACTAGCCAAGGTGCGTGCGAGGCACACAGAATCTTGTAAGCATTCAATAAGAAAGAGAGAATTTATAATTAAACGTAAAAACATCGAATTCATCGGCATGCACCATTGTTACCTGGTATTCATTAAACTTCGGCTACTTGTCACCTCCATATCGAAACTGGCTTGTAATAGACAATTGTAGACACAATGCATCGACAGCCAGATCTAACTGTGGATTTGATTAGGCGTCGTTAGCACAATTAACGATTAGCCCCTAATCCGTGACATCCGAGCTCCGAGACTCCACACAGCACCACCACACACAGACGAACACGACGCCATCCCAACTGTCAATATCTGCGTTGTATCTGTCCGATAAATGTGAAAACATGTCAAATTTAAATTTCTTAAAAATCAGATAGGGCAATTTCTTATCTGTAATAGAGTAAGTTGGGGTAGAATATGAGAGATAAGACAAATGCAAATACTGCAAAATACTATTATATAACATAATATGTCATAGTGTGCACCAGCTTGACACTATTAATTCTTATTATAAGTACTATTATGTCTTCTGTGCTATTACTGAAAATACTGAATATACTGAAATCAAAAAGAGACTAAAATGAAAATACTAAATACTCTGAAATCAAACGGCAGTCTTCATGTCCGATGCTGTCGTTATTTGACTTGTGTTATTTTTAACTGGAATGATCCTCCCTATACATACAACATCATTGGGAATGATTCAAGTTTGTCGTCTGTTAGTACAGCTACAATTTGAGAATTCCAATTAGTAATCTAAGCGAATTTCTATATGGTTTCTTTTTTTCTTACTCTAATAGGATTTAATCCAGCGAGCAATAAGATTTAAGATTACAATTACCGTTCTCGAACATAACATAACCTATTCTGCTTTTCTTCGTTTATACATATAAAGCAAAGATCGCTTGGTCTTATGATTTTAAACTTTCTCATTTTCTCCTCACTTCACTAAGTTAATTTTAATTGTTTCAATAATGTTCCACAGTATAAAATAATACAATATCTATTATTTAGAAAGCGTGTAAAACAAACATAGCTTTTTGGCTATCGCTTGTGATCGGCTAGCCGCTAGCGAATCGGTCGCGTGACGACGTGAACCCGGCGATATATCGATAGTCGAATCGATTCGTATCGGCGCGAGTGGGTTACGGGAACGGCGATACGATCCCGATGGGCGATGCGTTCGAGCCGATAAACGTTCTCAATTTAGAACAATTATCAATTATAATGAATAAATTGCGCTCAGTGTAAATATGGATTTTCTCTCCGGTCGTTTGTCAAATGTATTTCACGGCGCTTTATCATTTTATTGCCAGCAATTTAACCATTTCCACGATGACGAATCGATTCCGTGTAACAGTTCGAATTCGATCCTAATAGAACCGAATAAATATTTAATTATCGGCCTTTATGGCGAATGGTAACGCAACGGATTGGATTGATTTGTTAATGACTCTAATTGTGGTTTCGACGGCGATTTGATGCTATCGACACTTCGGTTTAGAT
Organism: Thymelicus sylvestris; assembly: GCA_911387775.1. Classification (NCBI taxonomy): domain Eukaryota; kingdom Metazoa; phylum Arthropoda; class Insecta; order Lepidoptera; family Hesperiidae; genus Thymelicus; species Thymelicus sylvestris. The sequence continues at coordinate 16,000,756 of OU426898.1, read as the reverse complement.
TGCATTTGAAAGGTTACTCGTACCTATAGGGTTGCCACATTGACGGCAATTTTACTTTGGTTTATAAAGTAATTTTCTCTAGCCAATACGAAAGTAAATTACATGTATGTAAGACTTGGGTTCGATATTTTAATTAAACATACATATAACTAGGTGTAAGTTCTTAAGGTGACTTTGATTTCCCATTGGAATGATCTGGCTTCAATTTAATTCATGCAAGCATCTGTAATTTTTCCAAACATTTGATCATATTTGGAGTTCATTATCACTTACCTCGGCACTCGGAAAACGTTGTAAACAATGCGTGGGAGTTCTTCATATTGTTCTCAAAGATTTTTTAAGACAATAAAAACCTCATTTCCTTGGGCTGTTTAGCTATCTTCCTAGCCCCTGTTAGTATTAGTGTCCCGATTACATCGATACAGTTTACGTTAAGTAAACTGATATATACAGCCGACAATAATATGTAGGGACTAAGGTCTAATCGGAGTATTATGCAATAGGATAGAATTTTGGTCACGTAAGATTGTAGTCTTAACACCACTGAAAACCCTCTTGCTGCGAACATAACCTTTCACTTCTATTATTCTTTATGCAAATAAACTCATGAACGACTAATATTTATAAGAAAACTAGGTTTTGCGTGGGGCGCGCGCTGCTAAAGCAGCGCGCGTGCCTTTTTCTTCCGCAAAAGAACAAATAAAAAAATTGTTTTTCAAAAATATCATTGGTCTGCGAAATTCATTTTTCGATTCAGGGGTCTGTTTGCGACATGTTCAGTTTCACATTATTTTTTTGACGGGAGGGGGAGGCGAGAGGGACAGGAAGCGAGAGAGGGACCGGAAGCGGGAGAGGGAGAGGGAGAGGGGCAGGGAGCGGGGAGGGGGAAAGAGTGGGAAAGAAAGCAGGAGAGTAACCGGGTGCGGGAGAGGGACTGGGAGCGAGAGAGGGATGTGAAGCGGGAGAGGGATTTGGAGTGGGAGAGGGACAGGAAGCGAGCATGGGAGAGGAAGAGAGACAGAGAGCGGAGAAGGAGAGGGAGAGGTAGAGCAAGAGAGAGAGCGAGAGGGCGAGCGAGAGGAAGAGCGAGAGGTAGAAAGAGTGGGAGCGGAAGAGGGAGAGAGAGGGAGAAAGAGCGGGATAGAAAGAGCGGGACCGAAAGCGGGAGAGGAACTGGGAGCGGGGGAGAGAGAGAGAGATTGGAATGGGTGAACAACCGGGAGAGGGAGAGGGACAGGAAGCGGGAGCGGGAGTGTGAGAGGGACAGGGAGCGGAGAGGGAGAGGGAAGGGGAGTGGGAGTGTGAGAAGGACAGGTAGCGGGAGAAAGAGAGAGAGTGGGACAGGGAGAGGGAGATGGAGGGAGATAGACAGGGAGTGAGACAGAGAGAGAGAGGGAGAGAATGAGAGGGACATGGAGTGGGAGAAGGAGAGGAGAAGAGGGAGTGGGACAGAGAGCGGGAATGGGAGAGAGAGAGAGGGAGAGGGAGAAGGAGATGGTCAGGGAGAGGGAATTTAATGTTCTCTGATTTGTTAAACCTACTAAACTATAAAAGTTTATTTGAAAGTAACACTACATTCATGACGCGATAATTTATTAGGCGATACGAAGTTCGCCGAGTCAGCTAGTAAATAATAATAGTTTCTTCATGTCCGTCTCTCCGTCCGTCCGCAGCATAGCGCCCAGATCCTTAGCGCTAAAAAGCTGTAATTTGGCATGGATACACATACTCATTTATCAAAACTACAAAATGGTAAAATAAAATCTTTATAAGAAAAAAATTTTCGAATGGTAGATGTTGGACATGTGATAATTAATATTCACGGCAGTAATTTATTTCGTCTGATGAATTTAAAAGGAAACCTCTCATGGCAATGATAGCTTAAGAGTTTATGAGTGATAGTCGATAAACTTACGACTACAGTACCTTAAATTCTCTACCCAAGTCCTCCTTTAATATAGGAAGGATTTGATGATGGGTTCCAGAGATAAAGAGTGGAACACTTCAGTGGTGAGGCATAAATAATAATCCGTTTTTGGGAATGTTACTATTGAACAACCAGTCCCTAGTTTAACAACTCCATCCATGTGTGATGTATTCTGGAGTTGAATCGTTTCTAAGGACCTATATTAAGACTTAAAAAAGTACTCAGTTAAATTATAATGTGACTTGTAATTTCAACATACTTAAAGAACGGCATTTTGATATATAGGTACATAGTTATATTTCATACATTGTAAAACGTAGTTTTAATATACCTACTGTAATACCTACCAATATATTTATAGGGAAAATTTGGAAGTTTTTATTCAATCACGCTACTACGGCTAAACGGATTCGGATAAAATTTGTTTCACAGATAGTTTATGACCTGCATCAAAAGGAAGAACGGTTTTTTTAACGGAAATGGATCTGTTCTATCATGATAAGGGGTATAATATAGTATGGAGTATGTAATGTGCCTGTAGGTTAGATTTTTTTATATTATTATTTTTAGGGTTCCGTTTCGTTTTTTCTTTTGAGGTAAAAGGTCCGCCTGTCTGTATGTGTGTCTATCAAAAATCTTTCACTAAGGAATACGTGGAGGTATTAGTTTAAAAAATAATATCCAATTCTTAGGTCTGCTGTGCAATCCCTCAAGAGTTGTGAAAAAATTAAGCTTTTAAAAGTCAACGCAATCATAAAACTCTTTGTTATGCTTTTTTTTAATTCTTTCGACACTCGCAAGGTAATCAAAACCTATCCCCTAAAGACTTAAGTTTACGTTCCGGTTGATCAAGAAAAATGAAATGTGGTGAGAAGCAATGTCGTAAGGGAAAAATTTGAAGACCGTTTTGCAGTAACATTACATTACAATTTACAATCAATCGCACAGCCGAAGCTACTGGGGGCAAGAAGTTTTTGGCATGTAACTATTATGTTCCTTTGGGAGTGTAGGGGAGCACTAAGAGATGCTTTTTGTAAACCCTCAAGAGGTATGATTGTTACTCTTTCACGCAAATAACACTGGACGAATTTCGATCAAATTTGGCAAACGGGTAGAATATAACCTGAAATAGCTCATAGGGTACTTTTTATCGCAAAATTCCATGGGCTGAACCAATATTGATAGGACTCTCACTGAAAGGTTCGTGAAAAATAAAAAAATGTTGAAAAATGTCATTAAGGCGGGTGAAGCTGCGGGTAAAAGCTAGTACAATATTTTAACTCTAGACGCGAAAAGAAAGGGAATTATGATTTGTATGTGTGTCTGTTTGTGGCATCGTATCACCTAAATGAATAGACCGATTATGATGCAGTTTCGTTTAATGCTGAGGGTTCTTACCTATAATTTATTAAAAACTATTTAGGAGTAAAATAATTAAAAACTGACTTAAACCGATATTCTGCGTCATGCATGACGTGTTATTTTTTATTATATTTTTAGCTGCAGTTTTAGTATGTATGCAAATGCAAATGCAAAAAATGTGCACATTTTTTATTTATCTGGCAACACTTGAGTTGCGAGACGATTTACAAACAAATCGTACGCTGTCGTGGTGTTGTATATTACTGCTATAGAATAACGCATAACGCTTTTTGCTTCTATTAGTAGGTAGGGCTTAACCAGTATTTATCACCTTTTAGTTATGATTGAAAAATAAAATTATACTCAAAATTAATTGTGCCTACACACATATTAACTATTCAGAGCAGTATAGGGCAGAGTAGAGAGAAGTAAATATAAATGACAAAATCAGGTTCAAACTAAACTATCGGAGAGGAGAGTCAAGAAACAGACAATCACATCAGACCAGACCAGTTGGTAATAACAACACTATAATGGTACAAAAAAATAATATCTTGAATGATGTCTTAAATTATCTTTCGAGATTTTAAATGTGTACACGCTAATTTTGTTTTCTAGATTGAATAATAAAATATTTTTTGTATGCCAACACGGATTTTTTATCATTCATATAATGTGCAGTCTATTTGCACCTATAAACGCCTCATACATTTTATAGACATTAAATGCAAACAACAGTCCGAAATGTTCGATATAGATTTTTGTGAAAAATACTTGTTTTTGTATGGCAACACTGAAAGTTTCTCATTTTTTATGGCAACACTGAAACACGTTTATACGGATGTGACCGATCTATCAGTAGCAACAAACGTCGTATACATTTTAATGACATCAAAAGGAGACAAAAGCCTGAAATATTACGTACAAAAAATTAATTTGTATGAAAATTATTATTTTTTGTATGGCATCACTCAACATTGGTTACACCAAAGTGTCCGGCCCTTTAGTATCTACAAACGCCTCATACATTATAAAGACATACAATGGTGACAATAGCCTCAAACATTCGAAAAAAGGATACATTTGTATGAAAATTATATTTTTTTGTATGGCAACACTGATTTTTTTTTCACCAAAATTTACAAAATGTTAGTACCTATAAATGCCCCATACATTATAATAACGAAATATTCGATCCAAAAATAAATTTGTATGAAAATTATTATTTTTTGTATGGCAACACTGAAATTTTATAGTTTTTCTAAAATGAATATATTAATTTAAAAATATCTCCCATACATTTTCTATACTCTTGATCTATAGTTTCGGCTCAACTACTCGAAATGTGAAAAAAAATCTGGACTCCAGTGTTGCCAGTTGATTGAGTTGAAAATGGTCAAATGTCATTACGACAACCACGAAAAATTTTTTGGTATAATTTTTTGATTAAAAATGTTTCTCCTTCTACTTTTTACATTTTTGAATAGAAAGTTCAGTAAATTGTATGAATGAAAAAAAAATCAACGTAACCTGGCAACACTTTCAGTCAGGTTACACAACCGCCCCATACAAAGTAACCCCCTCAAATGTTGCCAACATACAAATTTTTTCCTTCAAAAAATTCAGTTTTTCGTACATTTTACAAAATGGCCGCCACGGGGTCCGCCATCTTGTCGAAAAAAAAAATATCTCCAATATGTCAAAATTGAGGATAGACCCAAGCCAATAGAGTAAAAATATCGCAAAAATGTTAAAACACCACCGCGATGCAACCCCGCAAACACACCTCAAAAATTGAAAAATTTCAAACTAAAATATCTCGGCGGCCATCTTGTTTTTTCAATTTTTTCCAACTTCATCACATTATTCGTCCCAAGATTAGCCGAAAACGATACCAATGTCGGGTAGGTGCTCAAAGTAAACAAAAAGTTGACAATCGCCGAGCGGCCGCCATCTTGAATTTTCGAATGGTCGTATTTTTCCTATAATAACCATAGATAGTCAAGCAACTTCTCCATACATCATTATTACCCCCCACCAATACTTTCGGCTGTGCTATTCGAAATGTGAAAATATGTGAAAAAAAAATCCAGCAGCCAGTGTTGCCAGTTAATTTTGATGAAAATGGTCAAATGTCATTATGACGGCCACAAGAAATTTTTTGGTGCAATTTTTTGATTAAAAATGTTTCTCCTTCTACTTTTTATATTTTTGAATAGAAAGTTCACAAAAATGTATGAATGAAAAAAAAATTAACGTAACCTGGCAACACTTTAGATCAAACCCCACAACCGCCCCATACAAAGTGACCCCCTCAAATATTGCCAACCTCAAAATTTTTTACCTCAAAAAATGCAATTTTTTGTACATTTTGCAAAATGGCCGCCATAGGATCCGCCATCTTTAAGAAAAAAAAAAATATACTCCAATCGTCAAAATTGGGGATAGACCCGAGGCAATAGCGAAAAAAAATCGTAAAAAAGTTGAAAACCCATTGCAATCCGACCCCGCAAAGTCACCTCGAAAATTGAAAAATTTTAAAGTAAAATATCTCGGCGGCCATCTTGTTTTTTTATTTTTTTCCAATTTCATCGTAACACATTTCCTAACATTAGCCGAAAACGACACCAATCTCGGGTAGGTGCATAGTGAAAAAAAAAGTTGGTCATTTCGACTCGGCCGCCATCTTGGATTTTTGAAAGGTCGGATTTTTCCCATAGACACGGAGGCAAACCAAAAATTCTCCCATACATTGTACCCACCCTCCACCACTCCTTCTGGGAGATCAATTCGACTTTTCGTAAAACGAAAAAAAAAATCCAGCACCCAGTGTTGCCAGCCGACATCGACGAAAATGGTCAAATGTCATTACGACAACTACGACACGTTTGCCCGTGTGACATTTTGATTAAAAATATTGCTCCTTCTACTTTTCATATTTTTGAATAAAAAGTCCAAAAAAATGTATCAACAAAAGAAAAAAAAACTCAACCTGGCAACACTTTGAGTCAAGTTACACAACCGCCCGGAACAAAGACACCCACTCAAATGTTGCCAACCCGAAGAAAAATTCACCCAAAACCCGTCGTTTTTCGTACATTTTTCAAAATGGCCGCCACCGCGTCCGCCATCTTGTCGAAAAAATAAATATCCCCAAAATATCAAAATTGGGGATACTATCAAACGAACACACGAAAAACATTTAAAAAAAGTTGAAACCCCACCCCGATGCGACCCCGCAAAGTGACCTCTGAAATCAAAAAAATTCAAAGTGAAATATCTCGGCGGCCATCTTCCCTCAAAAGTTTACGAAACTACCGAAAAACATCCCACAAAAAGCCATAAACAAAAAAGTTGAAAATCACAGAGCGGCCGCCATCTTGAAAATGTGAAATGTCAGATTTTTCCCGAGGTGTCGGGGGGGAACGGAGAAAACTCGCCATAGACAACAAAGTCCCATCTCGACTCCTTCTGGGAGATCAATTATATAGGTGAGTCAGTGGTAAGTCTAGGATTATATAATATAATAATACGAGCAATAAAACTGAATGTTTAATTTGGTACCGTTTAGACGCGTATTGTTTGGTTCTACAGTTATTGGGATTAGTTTTACGGGGCCGAACCATTTTGTGTGTAAACTGTAAATGGATGAATGGTTGTATTTAAATCATAATTGAGAAAGTAATCTATGGTGTCGATTATGGCTTTCGATTAAAAAACGGTTTAGGTCGATACTTGCGTGTGAATGCATTCGACGAAGGATTCGAGTGTTTAATAAAGTAAAGATGGGTTCGAAACATGGAGAATTCTAGTGAGAAAGCGGATCTAAAGCAAATTAAACGGTAAAACCATTTTCATATAGTGTAAGAAGTAGTTATGACTTGTCTTGTTTTCTTGTTTTAGTCGGCAAACACCTTTATTAAATTTCTCGGAATAGGGTAAACTTGCTTACATTCATTTACAGCCTTATTAATAAAGACCCTATAAAATGTACCTTATATTATTACTGACCTATGCTAGCGTGATTATTCTTGTAAGCAAGTGGGTGAATTTCCCAAGTGCATTTTTGAGACGGCGAGGTTGAAAATTAATGTGTGGAGGTAAACTACAATTATGTATAATTTTATATAGGTAGTTTAAATAGTGATCTACATGATAGCTAAGTATTCAGATGTATTTAATACATAGATTCTTAATAAAAAAATATCTAAGACCTAAAATCTAATTCCGGTGTACTGTCCGACCTCCATGTATTTACATATTCTATAAATTTAATTTTTTTTGGTAAATAAATTTTATTAAAAAGGAATATTTTTTAGAAATACATTAAATAACACAACTAATATATATTTACGGAGTAATTTAAGATAGTGCAACAGCTCTTAAAACATCTTTTAAAAATGTCCTACAAAAAAAAGCAATACCGGTGGCGCATTTTGTACACTTCATATCTTGTTACGAAACTATTTGGAAGACACCTTACTGGCTCTCCCCGCACCGTTCAGTTGTGCTCTTGCAAATTGCGTATTAGCAGATTATCAAGAAATTTTATGGAGGCCTCCATTAAAGGTTTTCAGCCATAATTGTGAAATAAAAGTTAACCTGAGAATAACGGTGTTCTTTAAAATTCAAGTTTTGACTCTAATTCTAAGTCCGGTGGCCTAATCTCGGTGGTTCCGGTGGCAAATCAAAGCGCATAGGGACGTGTATAGATCAGTGCCAATAATTTTTGAAACGAAAAAAAAAATCGTAGGATGAAACCCATTGCAATAGGAAGAGAATATAACGAAAATTAACGGAAAAATAATTTACGGGCGATCTGAGCTCGGGAAGTGGGGGAGGGCGGGGTTTAAGGGTAAAAAATAGTTTATCTCAATTTCCGGCAAAACTACAAGTCTTGTAGAAAAAAGTTAAATAGCAATGTTGTAAGTAATAAAAAGATCTACAACTTTTTTATTTACACTTTTTTACGTAACCTCAAAATTTATTCAAATAACCAAGTTTTTGGTTTTTTATTTTTATATTTTACAAAAAAAATTTTTTTCACGAAATTTGGTGAAAATGAAACTACAACTATTTTCGCAAGTTTTTTTGTCATTCATTGTGTACAATCTTGAGCTATTTATCAGAATTTACACTTTAATTAATCGAAAAACGTAAGATTTCATGTTACTTTGTTAGACAAAACAATTACAAAAAAATAAAGATTGCAAAAAACATGCGAAAATAGTTGTCGTTTCATTGCATTTTCGGAGCACATTTACCATAGTAATTTATAGTTAGTAGTTAGTAGTAGTAGTAGTCGTTAGTAGTTTATAGTTTTTTTTTGTATACCATTAGAAAGTAGAGATTCCAACGAACAAAAATCTCACCGATTAAAAAAAAAAAATAGATATTTTGACGTGAGAATTTTCGATTGAAAATTAGGTTGCTTTTTCGATGTTAAGTCAAAATAAGGTGAAAAAAGAAATATTTTAAATCAAAAATATTACAATATGTTAAGGACATACAACGGTAAGTTTTCACTAAACTTCGTGAATTTTTTTTGTAAAAGATAAAAATAAAAAACCAAAAACTTGGTTATTTGAATTTTTCACATAAATTTTAATTTTAGTTTTGCTAGAAATCGAGATAAACCGTTTTTTACCCTTAAACCCCCCATTCCCCCTCCCGACCTTAGATCGCCCGTAAATTATTTTTCCTTTAATTTTTGTTATATCCTCTTCTTTTTGCAATGGGTTTCATCCTACTATATATTTTTTTCACTTTTTACCGTTTTTGAAGCTATCGGCACTGGTCTAATAGGCCACAGAAACACAAGCGTGTCTAATCACCGCTAAAAAGAGTCCGTTCATCTAGACTCCTACTCTTCAAAATGTATTTTTAAAGTATTAGATGATTTTGCCTTTATTATTCCTCATTGGCATAATCAATTTCGGTGGATTAGATTCTAATTCCAGTGGTCCTAATTTTGGTGGCATTTGATAATGTAATTTGAAAATATCTCCGGAACTAATAATTTTTTTTTCGATCTCTACTATGTGACTAATTATTAATACTATTTACATATTATTTATGCCAAATAAAATGTATTAGAAACAGCAGGTTTAAATTTAATCAATTTCGGTGGCTCAGATTTTTATTCCGGTGGTCCTTTAATAATTTCGGTGGCATTTGATAATTTCAAATCGAAATATCTCATGAACTAATAAATTTTTTTCGATCTCTAGTATATGATTAGGTAGTACTAATATTTACCTATTATTTAAGCCAAAAAATTTTATCAAAAACAGCAAATTTAAATTCGCCACTGTAATTAGGCAAAATCCGTGTTTGTTGAAATTGACCCAAGTAAGAATGTAACTTACTAAGATAACTTGTATTTTGTAATTTAAAATAAAAACACGATTATTTTCTCTAACAAAAAATCATAAAAATCTTTTTTACCATTAGTGGATTTAATCAAAAATCAAATTAAATAATAATTTTATTGATTCTTTTAGTTTTTAAAAATTAAATTGATTCAAAGACATCATTTGCCTTTCCATTCGAATGAAGACGAGAAAAAATTGTGGGCGATATGAGTCAGTGACACGGTGTGTTTGTTTATTTACCCTTTATTTTATTGAAAACTCACACAATGGATTGACCGACGAATGACGTGTAAAGCGGTATTTTCGCAAAACAACAATATTGTTATTACTTAACTCGGTCGATCACTTAAGATCGAGAAAAGCGTCCGTGCTTTGAGTAGGTAAATAGGTAGTTAGTTAGTCACAATACGCTACTGTATGTATTCGTAAGATCGACTGAGGAGGGCAGTCGTAATGCTTTCTGTAACTTTGAGTTAAAAAACCCCTAGTTATTATCATGCTACACTAGGTCGTTTGTAAACCAAACTAATTTGGATTTTATCCATTTGAATTTAAGTGATAAATTTTTGAAAACGTGTTTCAAAGGGCACTTTATGCGTTATATGAGTTTTGAAGGATTTCGGCTGGCATAAATATCTTGGTACTTGTGTTGGCTTACAACCCGTTCATCATCCGCTTTGGCGCAGCGTGGTGGATCCAGGCTTCTTCAGTAATTACTGTGTAATTATTTTATACTAATACATTCTAAGACAGTCGCACCACATTCCGCTACCAAGCCGCGCTTGAAGCATCACTTTGAACACAGCCTGAATCTACGTATCGTACACCAGCTAATGTGAATCTAATCTTGTATAATCATAGACATTACGGGTTTAATGTAAGCGGTGTGTGAGTGATGCCGCGTGCATCGAGTTTTTATCGATGTTCCACATATCAAACGCCGTTTACACGCGAGATTCTTATTGGATAAGTAATGACTCTAATATAAGTGTTGACGTGGTAATAAGTTTTTATTTTAATGTAAATATCGAATTTCGATGTTAAATGTTTAGACCGTGGCTTATGAGTTGGTGATTAGGTGGTGCTGTATTTTGGCATCTAAAACTCTTTAATTATTATCATCGATTTGTCATGATTAACATATAATTTATTCGTCCAATAAATTATGTATTTTAATTAGGTATATGATTCAAAGGGATTTAGAGTACATAAGGTATTAAGTACTTATCTAATACTCCGAATATAAAATTCAGCGCAAAATTAAAAGGAACACATTAACAACTTATCAATACATTGTCAATACCGTCAGACAAGCTCCAACTAAGTTGACGTTCAGGAGATTGCTTCGGGAACATTACCTTAAATTATCTACCACGGGTTAAGCATCAACGTTCCATTTATATGTATTGGCATTACATATTTATGTACACGTATATCTGTAAAATATTATAATATTATATATATTAGATACTATTATATATATTAGATACTATTATATATATTAGATATATATTATATATATATATATTAGATACTATATATATTATTATGTATTTATATTTATTACATGTGTGTAGGATATATAATATAATTTATATTTATTAAAAGTAAGAGCTTTTTTGACCGATTAAATCGACAATTTGCGCCTATCTAACTTTTTCACCAGCACCCAGGGCTGACTGGTAGAGAATGCCATAAGGCATTAAGTTTTTGCCCTTGTATACCCTAGATTAAGGTGTTGCAAAAATAAATAAATAAATAAATAAATTGTCTTTGGTAGTTTATAAATGTGTATCTGATTCAGTAAGACTGTAGTTTTTTCTTGTTGATCAAAGGATACTTATAACAATTTACACTCTTATTTATTGCATACCAGCTGTATGTAACGTCTATTAAAAGCTACTAAAAGATACCCTGAAGAATTTTGCAATCTTCAGTATGTTTGATTTAACATGAAAGCTATAGGCAGTAAACAGCGCAATTTCATCGACAAAGCATCGATAGTTATCGATAATGGCCATCAATCACGATTCACGGGGCTAGATGAAGTCGTCTTGACTTGTGATGGAGCGTCTATAACATGAACTTTAGTAGGTTCAATAAATCTCAGTGTCAATTATACTCGCATATGTAATTATAAGCTTTCGTCCTCCTTTACAATTTTTGTGTAACAGCCAATTACAAGTTAGCATGTTTTACATTGGTCTTAACGTATGAATGTTGTTGTTTCGAAAAAAACGTTAGCTGAGTCACAAAAAATTAATCAATTATAATTAGTAGGTCCGGATGATCGAGCTTTGCTCGGTATTTTTTTTGTTGGTAAATTGTGTTTTAAACGCCATCTACTGAAGTAGCTTTAGTGTTGCTACTTGCTACTCGTCAATAGAAGTCAGGAAGAGTCTATTATAGCAGTTTTTGATTGCCTGAAAACACGGATAAAACGACATTTTCTAAGAATGAATCCTAGCTAGAACGATTTATCACCCCCGAAACTCCCTGCATGCTAAATTACATTAAAATCGTTGGCGCCGTTTCCGAGATTCAGAAAATAAATACATATACAAGAATTGCTTGTTTAAAGGTATTAGATTTATATGTTACAAAGTCTCCGCTGGGGTTAAAAACCGGAACGTATGGGTAGTATGTATGGAAAATTGTCAAGTTATTAACCCATTACTCATAGTTACCTAATTAGATTAATTGCAGAAGGTGTGGTCAGTGGTGGTACGGGTATCGACTAATCTAACGTTATATTATAAGGCTGTTATTAGTGTAATAGTCTGTATCTCTGAACATCACTCTCCCGCATAGACTTGGGTTCGATTCTTGCATGGATCTTTAACATTTCAAATTAGGTGTCAATTAAAACTGTGCATAATAATAATCTAATCACTCTTATATCTCTGTTAATAATGTTCTTAAAGGTAGTCTGCCAATCGCCCAATCCGCAGTTGGTAAACGGTAAAGCGCTCATAGCCCGGTGGCTTGTGTAGAAGAGTTCGACAGAGTTAAGTAACAGTGGGCGCGGTCCGTAGTTGGATGGGTGACCGTTAGGAACTAAAATTTCTTGAGCATTTCCGTGCTTCGGAGTGCACGTAAAGCCATTCGTCCCCGTTGCTATCATAAGATAACGCTCGCTAAGCCATGTTGAAGGACTTTGGTTGTCATTAAATCTTCCAATACTTGGGTTGGTCGGTGGTCCACCAATATGCTGGAATAGCGGGATGGAGTATGCTCTTGGCATCCTCGAGAGGAGACTCGTGATCTGTACTGTAGTGGGCCATCAATTGGTTGAACTTGAAGCCAAGCGGTGAATTTGAGTCCAGCAATAGGACAATAATTGCCCTAATTAGTTGTGATTTGTTGATGATGATGTTAAACAAAGATTCAAACAACCCTCGACATCAATGTCTCAATAGGTATTAATAATAAATGTGCTTAACGGTGTTTTCGTTTATCCGGCGATCGCCAGTAATGAGGTTTCGGTACAGGTTAAATATTTAAAGTGGGTTTCGGAATAAATGAGATGTTTCTTTGAACTTATGTGGAGTCACTTGCTTGTTTATTACTCGGCCGTCGCTGATATACTGGGTGATCCACTGAGATGCCCAGCGTGGAGACTTGAAATTATCAGTGACAGAACAAATTAAATCATGGACTTCGTCTGATATAAATGACATTATTATGCTCCTAAAATTATTTCTCCATAATTAACAATACGTTGTTTAATGCTGTGTTCCGCTTTAAATGCCGAAATGTCAATATATTATTGACCTTAATAAGGCATTCGTGTATTTGACTCATCTGATTGTACGACGTACGTCTTCATAATTATTAATGCTTTGAAATGTCGATGTAGAGGACAATTTAATTAGTGGGTGCCTGTTAAGTGCTTCTAAAATGTTTTTTGATATTTTTCGTTGCTCAGTGTCATATTTATGAACTTAGGCGCTTTACACACGTAACAAATGTTGTAGCCAGCAAAGAAGGTGATAGGAGTATTCGGAGACAATAATCAAAAGCTTTTTGATATTGAAGTTACAAACGGATATTCTATTACTGTCTAAAATTGTTATTACAACCCAAGGGCGTCTGTGGTGTCTTGTTCTTATGTCAGGTCAAGAGTGAGGTGATATTAAAATAATATTGTCCTAAGGTTGGAGGTGACCGCCTCACAGTTAAAACTCTCAGCTATTGACAGCCCAAGTGTCAAGACAGGCGCAACTGTCTAACGTCATAATAGAAGCATTATTATGAGCCTATCCGAATATTTACTATACTTAAGTACTATCATTATTCGTGATTCGTAGGTACCTAATCAAATATGAAAAACTACGAAATACGACTTGACGACAATGCATCGGGAATGTTTTAGGCAAATATGTCACATGCATAAAATAGGATGTCAACTTTGTTTTTCAATTAAAATTGCTGGTGGCTAAAGAAAGTTGCTCGGGTCTCGTTAGTACAACGCCTTAGTAAATTGCAGCTGATATGTGTCAGGTCTTAGCTTTTCTCAGTCAATAGAGGTTATTGGTATAGCAGAGGAGGTCAGGTTATACTAGCTATGAAGTTTTAGTGTTTGTATGATCATTTTAATTTAATTTTACGACTTACGTAGACGTGTGAATTATTTTATGGATAAGTGACTATGTCCTTATTAATATACTTATTTATATCTGAATAATTAGCTTTGAAGAACGTTGTGATGTGATTAAATTTTGTCGTGTGTACCGTTATAAAAAGGCATATTGGTCGTAGTTCATCTTGCTAACCAACGCGCAAATAGACCTACGTATAGTACATTTGTGAAAAGTCGCATCGTAGCATAGCATCGTCTTTAAAGGACCAGGATTTCTTTAGACTATAAAAAAAACTAAAATATGGTATTTTTGAATTTATTTCCATTGCACTAAATTCAAAAAAAAATTGAATGGCTGCTTTTTGCATTAATTCGTTATTTCTTATAGCGAAGATATACTAATATTTCTTAGTAAATAATAATATAACGCAGCAGTCACATATTCTGTACTATATTTTATTAGAAATGTAATTAACTTGTTGTTGTGCTGGTCGATTATATTATTAATAGACGTAGACTAGAACGTAATTACTCCAATGGTCATGCTGATTAAACATGGATATGATGTCATAGACATGGATATTTTTTTCATGTTTTCATAACGCTTTACTTTATAAAACAATATTTTCTGTAGCACTAATAATATTAAAATAGTATTTTATAGGAGATGTTTTGTTTCTCACTTTTGAAAATGATGTCTGATGATTTATTGTACGCGTAGTGCTGTATTGTATTGGTACGCGTAGCGCTGTCTACGCACTACGTCGTTGTAGTTGTACTACGCACCGTAGTAATGTTTGAGGTTATACTTTAGTAGTTCATGGAGGTTCACGGAGGTCAGCGGAAATATGACCACAGCGATCATTCAGGAACTTAATTTCATTATTACAATCATAGCTTATTCCTAATAGTGTATTAATTATGTCAAATATTTGAATTAAAAATATAAAACTTTGTTTGCATATAGGTACCTACCTAATATAACCACAGACTTAAATACATATATAGACGGGCTGTTCTGAACAAAATCCGCGTCACAGTCGCGCCCTCAGAGTACTACTTATTAATACGTACTACAGAGTAATACTTATAAAATCATTACATGTCGCGTATTGAACATCACTTTCTAACAATTTTTGCAACTTTGTCTTTCTATTTTTTCATACTCTGTGACAGCGCTTCGTTTGGTCAAGTTCGTTTCAAGATGGCATGGCGGTATCAAATATTTTGCATTAAATAATTTTTAAATTACATTAATAATATTGTTATTTACAATGTTATTTGCCAATTATAATTTAAATAAACTCAAATAAAGTTTTAACTTTGCACAATAAACAATACATAATGCGTTATTATGTACATGTTATTTATTACATGCATGTTCTAAAACGACTGTGAAATGCATTGAAGCATTATTACTAGATAGTAGTGAAATGTGCGAACCCACCCTTAATAAGAGAACTTGATATACTAGAGTGTCAAGTTACCTCTCATTCTAAGACAAGATAAAAACTCAGCAGTAATGGCTTATAATTAATATAAACAATTCCGTTCAACTTTATAATGGTACTGGAGCCGGAGTTTTACTATCTACGTTCGTAAAGATTAACGACACATGTAGAAAGAAACGGTGTAATCGTACTATTGTCGCGTCGACGTCGTCCCACGCAAATATAAAATTGTTTTCCAATCGTGGGAATACACCATAAACAGAAATATTCAATGAACAACCCAATAAATAGATCATAAGAATAGTTTTGACAACTCACAATTATTACAATAATACGTATAAAATTTCAATTTGAATATCTAACATGAAAAGCGCGCGCGTCGAATTCCAAGCATTCAATATGGCGTCAGTTAAGGTTTTTTTAGGCAAAAGATTCCTGTCATTATGCCTATATATTATCTTCGCGGGGTGCTCGATTTAAGATAACGTTATGTGCGTTATATTAATCACAAATGGTTGGTCAATCTTTTTGATTTATTTTTTAAGTTAAACTAAATATCTATAAACTTCACCGAGCTTTTTGTATTAAGTTTCTGGATTGTATATGTGTGAAACTATATGTTTGTGATTTGACCACTTCCAACTTCTCTGAATTGGAGACTGGCAGCATACCTTTGATAAATAATTAATGTTGGAACCACGGATAAAAGTTGCATTGCCAAGCTAAGTTGGAGATTGGTTGGCGGAAGATATTGGATCAAACATTTGCCCCAAGCCTGCTCGATGCGACACTGCGTAAGTTACGGCGTATATCTGGTGATCTGTGAAACGCGAGGCGAGCGGCCCCGCGGGCGTCGGTCCCCGGCGGGCCCAAATTATTGTTATTGCCGCCAAACTAATGTAATTATTTTACCTTAAGAACAGCGGGATTGTGGAGACAACGCGTACTGTTTCGGGTTTATTGAATATAAATGTGTAAGTAAAGCTGTATGCATATATTAACTAGTGCGTCTGATTCTTCGATCTTACCTGTATATTACTTTGATAGATTGAGTGGAA
Source organism: Thymelicus sylvestris (assembly GCA_911387775.1). Lineage (NCBI taxonomy): Eukaryota > Metazoa > Arthropoda > Insecta > Lepidoptera > Hesperiidae > Thymelicus > Thymelicus sylvestris. Next base: position 15,984,002 of record OU426898.1, on the reverse strand, counting down.
CGACACGGTTGACATGTAAAAACATTAAAGTTAAAGTTATCTATTTAAATATGTAATTGTTTGTGCCTATATTTTATGTCATTCGATGGGTCGGTGGAGATTTGATAGAAGTTGAGCTACAAACGATAGTCATATATTGGCTACGTTTTGAACATGGTTTAAACCGAGTAGAAAAATCTTGAGTATTTGTTTTGTTAAGATGATAGTACGCGATGCTAAAAGCTGAGAGAAGGCCGTATTTATCGATTGAGATCGAAATGGCTCAAGTAGTAGGTATAACTTCAGCCGGATCTAAATAATAAATTAGTGTAGGTACTGTGATTGAACTCTTAAAGTCAAATAAGTTTCAACTTCAGTGATTGAGAGCTTTCGGCTGCACTAATTCTAATTAAATGGGATAAATGAAAAAAAACCGCAAGGATATAAAAATTAACTTAAATACCTCATTATAATTTATCTTAATTCTCATTACCTCATTATCTTAAAATAACACTAAAACTAAAATATCGGCACTTACCACACGCATAAAGTAGGTAAAAGGATAAATGCGGACGCTTCTACTAAAAGCTTATGACGATTTAGCGAGTACCAGTAGCCCCAGTAGGTAATAATTGTGAGCAATCGCACGTTATTATGGTAATCTTTGGTTCGGTAGTTTGTGGTAAAAACTGTGTCTCTTTAATGTGGACCTTGAGCTTAATGCTATTAATCTAGACAGGATGACTTGACCTCTTAGGTGTTTGGGAGACAAGGACGGACAATCATGTTGATACAAATTACAATGTAGAGAATTGTGTAATGTGGAATTGAAGATGATTTTGTAAGGTTTTAAAATAACAGTTTTTGATGATTTTTTAGCGCACACATGTCTGGTCTATTATAGTAGGCAGGTGTGGGTAGGTGGCTTTTTCAGGATTGATTATTTTTGTGTACTTCTATTTTAATTGTAGATAATTAAAATTGCAGATTCATACACTACATGATATGACACATTATTGTTATATTATGAATCTTACTTTACGATAAATATGTCGCCAATATATTCACACCATACAATAAATTTTAATAATTTTAATTCCAACACAAGTGACGCAACAAATATAACAAAACTATTTAAATGTCACATTAATTTCCTTCATGTCTAATGGAGCCAATGCTTAGGCGATGTTCGAACGAAACTAAAAACGAAATACGAAATGATTAATAAATAATATAGTCTGTGTAACGGCGATGTAATCTGGCATAGACAATAAAACGCGCTGCGTCCCAATAACTCTGCGTAACTGGTGTCCGACTGGGCTCACGCGGCCACGTGAATTATTACAAAGTGTTTACGAGCTTGGGAGACGTCCACGGTCCACTACGACCCATGTCGTTCTTTATGTACATAGTCCGTGAAATTAAACGTTCAAATACACTCAAATAAGTAGCGTGTGCGTCGTAGTATTCCTGGGTTACGTAATCGTATTTCTATGTTCGTAGTTATTTAAATTGCTTAGTATACCAGGAATAATCTTCAGATTATATCTGTATTCATTCACTAAGCACTCGTACACCACTACTTTGTTTCTTTATTAAATTGTCCTCTTCCCTAAAAGTTGCCTGGAAGAAATCGCTTCTTTATGGTGGCCACTCACGGTCAGTCCATCGCGTCAAATGGCGTGATATACAGCCAAAATTTGATCGTGAATGTGAAAAACTGATGGCGTGATTTAAAAAGTTTGTATGTCCAATCGCGCCATTTTGACATATGTCGCTTGGCGTGGCTCCAAAAATGACGCGATGGAATGACCGTGAGTGACCACCATTAGCGATAAGGCCGCCTGTTGAACCTACCCTTTTATGTATTAGTTTAAGATATTACTGTATAATGGTGTACAATACAGAGTTTTGTTGTTGTTGTTGTTATTATTTGGTACAAGAAACAATCGAACCCAGCTCTCAGACTAGACGCTGTAATGATATTGCTCTGTTTCTCATTAAAGTACACAGTATCGACATATGTCGCAACCGTGCAGCAACAAGCGACAAGCCACAGCCCGCCTCGTGCAGGGAGGACGATCCCTCAACTATTACTTACTGCTCGTGACCAAAATATACCCATAAATCGTGGACGAACAAGCGACCCACAACACAATTATCCCGCATTACATGGCTTTGTACTAGCGTTTAACTATACTCGTTACCATCGACTCTGAAAAACACGCTAAATACAAGCAAAAACCTCTCCTATCACCAAAGGCGTAAGACGCGATCGAGCGCCATCAATTTTGAAAACCGAAATTGTATGTTTGTCAAACAATTTTGATACAGGTTCCGTTTTACCCGCGGGGCAAAAATAAATCGTCTTAGCCCCCAATGTTAAAGTTCAAATTCGTACATCACGGGTTTCGCTAGGTTTCCGACAAATATAATAAGGACAGTTTATAGTTATAATTCTGGTGTAAGAGCCTTAAGCTATGACAAATTGAGAGTAATTGTAATTCGATCGAGTTTAAGCTTTTAGGGTATAAAATAATACAACATTTTCTGTGAACTGTTACATAATTTTAAAATGTCCTAACAAATATGATATAATTCGTTGTACAGTAATGGGCGCCATTGACATGCGGTCGATCGGTGCGATCGATCGGTGCGATCGATCGCAACGATCGATCGGTTCAAAAGTGCCACTCATACACGAACGATCGGTCGCAACGATCGATCGCAACGATCGATCGCTATCAAACATTTACTTGTTTGACACGGAAGGATAAAGACGTGCTCAAATAATTCAATACGTGCCCTACAAAATGGAAAATGAACTTCTTTTCCTTAGCTATGTGGCAGTAACTTTGATTCGGCTACAAAAGAAAAAAATAAAACTCTACTTGATTACAAAACTACTAAATTATCCGTTTACACGTATTAATTTACTTAAAATTTAGTTAACTACTTAATACGTGTAAACCGAACATAACCGAACATTTTTTTCTTTCTTTCTTTCTTTATCATCGGTCCTCGATAGGTCTACGAAGTTTGGTCTTCCAAACTTAGTCTTAGTCTAACTGTTTAAAGCTAATATAAAGCGTTTAACTAGGTTTTTCTTTCTTTCTTTCTTTTTTTTAATATTGAATTGTCATCGCGGCATCGGTCCTCGATAAGTCCACGAAGTTTTTTTTTATGGAAATAGCCGACAATCGAGCTGACGATCTACCTGATGGTAAGTGGCTATCGTCGCCCATGAACATTAGCAACACCAGAGGTAAAAGCGAAAAGTAAAAGTAAAAGCGAACCCCATGAAGTAATAACAATAGTAATAATGGTATTAATTAACAATTAAAATCAATATTACCAATATAATCCCTCCGAGGGCCTACCACCAGCGGGCCGGATTTAGTCGCCTCTTACGACACCCATCCAGCGTGGGTTTGGGTTTAGTATTCTAAAGCCGCCCCAATACGGCAAAAAAAATATTTGTTTCGTCCATCGAATGTTGATAGGGACGTAGTACCTACGTAACAAGTACGTAACGCACTAGCCAAGGCATTGAAGGCATGCGATGCGTGCGGTGTGGCGGCCGGCATCAGAATGAGACAAAAATCGCATCGGTGATCGCAAAGGTCCACACACTGTCGATTCATCGGTGCGATATTCAAGATTGCATAGATTTTTGTTGCGATCGCCGATATCGTCTGCGATCAAGCAAATCGTTCACGATCACAACATACACTACCGATCCGTCGTTGCGATCGGTCGGCAACGACGGATCGCACCGATCGATCGCATCGTCAATGGGGCCCATAAAAGAGACAAGATGTCTGCTCTACATTGAACAGCACAAGGCCGAATGTTTATGTAAAGCTATATTCCCCTTAAGTTTGTCGTACTATTTATTTTTCATCCTGTATAAGTCGGTATAGCTCCAATTTCACATAAATTTGCATAGTAGATGCAATATTTCATCTTCCGCCGATCGGCGACGTGTAATTGGACCGATCCGTCAACCGTGGGGGACAAAGGACACGGCTTTCTCAGGACTGGCAGGTCAGGCTTGCAACCAGTTCCATCGCCCGGTAGCTGGGAAGCTTTGAGAAGAGAGGTAATTATACGTATTTGGTTACTCAGAAAGTTTAATATCTCTTCATTAAACAAAAAATTATATGTGCGAACTGGCGTCGGAGAATTCATCCGCGAAAATATTATTTTTATATTCATTGTAGCGCCCATTTTATTTTCCGCTTTAGGTGTTGAAATTTCATAGATTTTCTTATTAATGCTCCTCTTGATTAGAACTAAGGAATCTCTTAACAAAGTTTTATGCTTCTAGCTTTATGGTTTAGGCAGTGCATTGTATGTAGAACGATGAGAAGACGATGATATGCTTGAATAATCTAAATTTTTCTAACAAAAAATAACCGACTTCAAAGTTACTCAAAAACTACTTGTCAGATCTCGTACAAATTTATGTGGGATTACATAACAAGCACCTGCTTTCGATTAAAAAAAGAATCATCGAAATCGGTTGGCGTGATATTGAGTTATTCGTCCATTTGTCGCGCACATACTTAATACAAATTTAAGACTTCTATGGTTTTATCATGGATGCCATTGTCAGATCTCAATAAAATTTATATGGGACCACATGACAGCCACCAGCTTTCGAGAAAAAAATCATCAAATTTTGTTCGCCCAGTCCAAAGTTCTGAGGTAACGAACATAAAAAAAAACAGTCGAATTGAGAACCTCCTCCTTTTTTTGAAGTCGGTTAAAAAGAAAGTGATGACGCAAAAACGTTGTGAATGATGGCTTGAAGTCTGCGGCGCATCTATCATTAACCACCACACTATACGAGTGTCGAGCTCTGAGCGACCACGCCCGGATAACCGGCCGGGCCAATGTATGATTAACAACTCTATAATCTTACACTTCTTACTGTTTGCAATAGTTTTTACCACCATTAGATTAGTACGTATTATTAAAAATTGTGAGCTGTAAGTTCGTTAGAAAACTATGAAGCTAAACGTGCAGATAGTGAAGATTTGAATCTGTTTATTTATTTAATAGCGTATTTAATAATATTAAACGTAGGTCTTTGGAAGAAAATTGAAAAATTGCTCCTTTAATTATTGTTCTACGAAGCGAATTTCACTGAAAGTGAATATTGAAGAGAAGGTAGTATAGAGAGTAGCACTTATTTGCAACAATGAAACAATTTGTAAATAAGTTTAAGCTCTTCTTCAATACATATCTAATTAATATTTAATAGAAAGTTTTAATTGGTGATTCAGTTTTATTGACACATAAAAATATATTTTATAATACTAAAAACTAATAAATTATAGTATCTACTTTTATACTTCTAAATATACTAGGTATAACTATACAAATAGTTATAATAATAATTTATAATAATATCATAAATCGAAACAGTAACAGGTATAACTATTTCTCGAATGAAAGACGTGAAAATCCAATAACGTTTCCCTTTAATACTTCAAAACCCGATAATGCTCGCAATCTAATATATTTCAAGAAAGTCTCAAATCCAATCTAAAATCCAATATTGAGCATTAAGATATTATAATATTTAATGTAAACCAACCTCATTTTAATGGGGAAATACGAGTGATCAGGCAATTAGCTCGGCCAGAGAGCGGCGCAAGCGCATGAGATATGATGACCATATCTCATGTGAAAACGAGATCGATAGCTATTTCAACACGAGATTCAAACCGCTATAATTTATTTACGTTGGCTACGGTGAACTGTGACCCGGTGTAGTTAACGCATGCTTTTGTAAGTTAATTATCACAGTACATTTTTTCGGCGCACTTATGGTACAGAAATGTAGTAAGTCACATTTTGGAACTTTAAGCTAGTCGACGCTGACATGAATAATGTTTATGATAATATAGCATTTTGAAAAATGTCTTTTCAAACTGAGTTATTTTTTAAACTGAGCCATGTAATGTAATGTGGCTCAATTAATCTAAAATACAATGAGATTTCAGAAATTTTATCTTCAGAAAATTTCTCCTCTCAAGTGGAGAAGCAATTATGTAGTTTAGGAAGTGCTATTTTATTTAAAGTAGGTACTGAATTCATGTAGTAAAAATAAAAATTTGTTAGCTCACATCATTTTGTTTTGAAATTACGAGGAGTATAAAGTAGTTTTGTAAGTAACAATTGCGACATGTCGATGTTCAATATTGTTTTCTCACAAAATAATATAATGGAAGTGCCAGTTCCCACGGCGCGCTCAATTATTGGTATTTTATCAACTGAGGACGCAAATTCGGAATAATGCACGTAAACTGTTAAAACGGTTAACTGTTTTTAATTTGCAGAAACAATAATTGCTCGTTCTGCTATTTGTAGAACTCACGAGAGAGATTCGTTACGACCTGATCGCTGTGAATGTGTGCCGTGACCAAACTGATGGTGAAATTTAAAAAGGGGCAAAATCTTTAAGAGTTTAGTGTTAATAAAATGTTTGAGATCGAAAACTTTAAAATGGGTGATAAAACTGCACTGGACTAACCTTTCAATTAGGTAAACGATTTTTATTGAGTGATTTTACGTTCTACCTACAACAGTTTTTAGTATGGTTTGCTGGATAGTAATTTTATGGCAAAAAAGTTTTTTGATTATACGAGAAATATTGCGGTGGTTGCGGTCACACTACGAAAATACCTTCCATCATCCACCAGGCGTCCTGCTGATAAATGTGTGTATCAGGTCAGAAGAAAGAAGGTATTTTAATTATCTTAAGTGACCTGGGTAGCTTATAAACCTATAACTCAACAGTTAGCTTACATTTCATTTTTATAAAACAAATGCTGATATAAAATATATTTTATCTTAATATTTTTATTACAAAAATAAAAATATTGGTGTCTACGGGGCGTCCACCTTGACTCTATGCCAATTGCCAACTTCCCTTGCTCGTGATGCATAACAACGGACAAGGCTGTCATGTCAGGTCTTTTCTATTAGAGATCGCTTGGCTCTATGAGAATACTCAACCATGGTGGTTGCAATTTTAACCAACCAGCTAGCTAAGATGCTACCACTTTCCTTCTAAAATCGAACGTGAAATGATTTTACGTGTTTCACTTGCAGTGTCCGAGAGTCAGAAAAATAATGCAAACCTTTCCCGTAAATTAAGGTGTTCCTGTTTTTTTCTTAAAATATTTGATTAGATGTACCAGTGAAAAATAAAATGTCAAACCTTTCAATTATTTTTTAAATATTTATATAATTTTAATTTTAATTATACTTACTACTTTAGTCATTGTTCAGCGGGCTGCTAATGATCGATATGTCGATCGGGATATAAAAGCTTGTTTGATAGCTCAATCGAACGATCGGCATCGGCGGATCGCTCATGAATAAAAAAAACATTTTAATGATGCGGTAACCAGTGCAGTGCTTGTGCGTACTTTTTTATGTTGTCACGGATTTAGTATAAACGATTACGATACGACTAGTCGTTATCTAAATTGTTGAATTATCTCAATGAGACAGATATAGTTAAGATACTTATGTTTTTTGATGTACGAGTATGAAATATTCTTTAGTGAAGATAATCTTTACATAAGATGGATTTTTCTATTTTGTTTAGTATCCTACCATAATTCCATGGATCGTTTCTAAAGTCTTTTTTTTATTAATAAGTTTATCTAATGAGCTCATGAAATGTAGAGATTTTTAAATAACTTCCATTTTAAATCAGCAATGTAGCTTTTTGTACCTACTCATATGACTCACTTAGTTTTCTAGTCCTATAATGAACTAAGTGATATTTAACGCGTAGATTCTTTTAAATGTTTATTTATTTTATTTTTTTATTTGTTCGTCGATGTCGTAAGTTACGAAAGGTCTCCGCACGCGTGTACCTACATTAATCAAAGTGCGTTAATCGTAATGATAGAATATTTTTTCACTTTTACTAATGGATTTTTATGTTGGATTAAATGTCGGCATAATTAATTTTGAGTTAGATTTCGAACTGTTAAAGATAACAAAAAACAATAATAAATAGATGTTACTCCATATGAAAGTTGTACTCGTAATAAGTAAAAGTAAATAACTCAAAATTTTACTGATTTTTGTCGTACACGATTATATTTTCAAGCATACAGTTATGACATGTGTTTTGAACCGATAGTAGCCAATAAAGTTTTTTTAACAGTACACAATATAAATGTAGCACTTATAACATAAAATTATAGTGTATGCAGTTATTGTAATTGCAATCATAAAGTGCTCGAGGTGCGATGCTTAGGTTGTTTTTAAGTGTTAGAAAATTTGATTTCAAAAAATATGTAGTTAGCAATTGGCTATTTGACAGTTGTCACGGTAAAATATGAAATGTGTTAAATATGGTTGCATATTGGTTAACATTAATTAAACAATACATTTTTTGCATGAAAATAAATTGTAAATATTTTTATTTTTGAAAAATAGATTTGAGTTTTTTTACCTGTGGACACGAGAACCGAAACGCGGGCGGCCATGATTGAGCATGCTATGACGTCACACTTCCAAAAATATAGCGTTGTGTACTACTAACTACATCGATTATCGTGTGCAATTTACTGAGAAAATTAATAATATATATTTTGATTTGTGCTTTTGAGAGGTTTTGTAAAATGGAGTCAGGCTATACAAAAGCTGACAGTGCGAATTTGCCTAAAGTAGATTCATTGATGGTCGCAAATTTCTTTGCGTGTAACCCTGACTTTTGCTTTACCGAGTTTCGGAATGCAAAAACCTCCTTGTAAGTACTGAAATTAATAAAGTAAAATTGGTCAGTCTTGCTAAGTGGTCACAGGGAGATTTTTTTGTAAGTTTTTCCTCAACGTCCCCTTAACGACACCATATTACTAATGATTTTAAATTACTTGTAGGTTATGTTTATGAACAATATTAGGTTAGGTTTAATTTGTTTTTTTAGTAAATCAGAGGCTAAGTTGATTTCTTCCAAATACTTACATCAAAGTGGTCCTCGCAAAAGAATATTGCAGATTTATCAGATGTTAACTGTTGGTCTCGACGTGCTAATTGTAACCACTTTTTTCGACGTTGAAGGCATTTAGGAACGTGTATAAATAATTTGTTAGGAAATTTAACATACTACACATAGGCACTGCACATGTCTTGTAGCTTGTCATTTTCACAATTCCAGTGAAAAAGGTGTAAGCTTTTCACATAAAATATCTTCAGAGTTAGAGCATAAACTGTTGTTATTTGAAATGTGACGTCACAGCCAGCAAGTGACAGATGGCAGACTATTTTCGCGCGAATTTCAAATTAATGGATTAAAAGTTATTTTTATTCCTACTAAATAACACTTTTTTGAAAAAATAAATATTGTAAGAGGTATAAAATAAACCTACGAAAATTTTAAAATATTTTTCCAAAAATTGTCTAATAGCCAATTCGCAAACGGCTATTAAATTATAATTACAAAGACTTCATAACGATAGATTAAATCTGATAAAAATGTCTTGATTTATATTGCTCTTAATATTTAACTCACGACTAGAATACATGAATACTAATCATTATTTTATCACAATATCTGTTAGGAAAGGTTGATAGGTTGCCTTGTGTGTAAAACTGCTTGTTACATGTTGATGTATTATTAAGTATAGGTCATAATTCGAGTTCGTCAAATTAAAATAACATCTCCCCACCTGTGTTATTGGAATGAAGATAGAAAAGCTACTTGGGGCTTTATACTGAATTAACTCAGTAAAAGACACATGAAATCATTATTAAATTAAGTACTTCATCCATCATTATCATCATCATCATCATCATCACAATCATCATAATCGTCATCACCATGGCGTTGAACACCAGTCGTGCGTCGGAGCTGACACACCTTTTTTATTATGTTAAACGACTCCACCGAAAAACTTCGATTTCTCTGGACTTGAAGGTCCCATAAAAGCAAAAAAAAAACTTGACTTAGCCAATGACCTTTATGGTCATTAAACAAATTATAATATTCAATGTACTCAAAAATGACACTATTTTATTTTAGTATTTTTATATTTTTTTAAAAACTAGCACGTTAAGATACCTTTTTTAATACTTGGATTGATTAACAAGGATATTATGTATAAAACGCTATCCGAATAATTGCTCTAAGTTGCAAGACTCGTGAGTTATTGCTGTTTGAATATGAACTTTACGCGAGTGTTCCATACTCCTTGCGTAGTTATGTGCTACATTAAAAAAAAGATGGCCAGACCCCTTCATTTTGTCGATACAATTAGATACATTTCATGCCCTTAAATTATTGCTAGTTTGTTGCTGGACACACTGTATATAATACGGTTTAAGACATTTATTTCCTCAAAAGAAAAAAAACATTTATAACCTATATACATATTTTCTTATTTTATTGTTATCAGGAGATAAAATCGTAAACTATATTATAATACAAAACATGTTTTTCATAATATATGCGTATAGGAGGCACACGTCACTGCCCTCAAGGCCGGCATATAGGACAATAATTCATTGTGTTTGCATAAATACAAATTTTAAAAATTGTTATACAGAATTTATCACCTTGTTTTCATACAATACAATAGCTATATTAAATTAATATATTGGATTTTACTTTTTAAATAGTTCTTAGATATATGAAATGATGGTGATGGTGACAAAACCGTAGATGATGATGAAGAAAGATGATGGAAACATAAGCTTAAAAAAATACAGAACGCAAGTGGCTCACTAGCCAAGACTAGAAGTGGCCACGGAGTACGGACCATCAGGTGTACTTTTATTCTAAGCTCGCCGCTTTCGTAACAGTAAAATTACATCGGTTATTAACTTAGGTAATTTTATACCATGTAAGAAGATATTAATTTTGATGTTAAATATTATGGTCTGTGGTGATCTCGGTGGGGATGCTGGACTAAAAATAAAATCTCTATCTTCGCCTGATCTCCGTTTTAATTAGAAGCCTACTGTTTTTATTACAAGCTCCTTAACTTTTATTATTCTCTAGTCGTAATTAGAATAGCGATTAATAATTTTATGATATTCTTAGTACAAATAATCCGGAATACTTTAATTACATAATTAATATTTTATGATTCATATTAATATGCCCTAAACGTGTTGAAGTATTTAGTGTAGTTTATGGAGGCTTATATTTCAAATGATATTGTTTTGTTTGTCGATTGCCCCATGGAATATTGTGTTTTTATTCAGGTTTCTAACTACATAACACGATTGATATTACTTAAATATTCAAATAACATTTAATGTGGTATAACCTAATTGTAATTAAAATTCTTTTTGATTATATTTCTCATTTTTTAAATCTACAACAGTAGAGCCATGCAAGTATCGTCAGGTTTAAGCTGGAGAGTACAGGCTCCAGAGCCCAGCGACCTTCAACCATCTATCAATCAGCAGGGGGGAGGCATCATGAGGAAATAAGATTGGCTTGAAGTCTAGCATGGGACCAAATGTCGTTTCTTTTACTTATAATTTTTTTAATCAGTTTAATATAATCACACTATGAACAAATTAAATGTAATACTGAACGAAGTGTGCTGTCAGTCTTCTATACAAAATATAAGTAACGTTTTTACGGCGAAGACTTAGTCTTTTAGTGGACTGGGGCCTCACACATGGAATCGGTTGGTATATATATATACTATTATACCACCTGGCCGCCTATCAAACATTACACAAATGAAAGCGTTAGATGAAGTTAAGTTGCCACATGATAATCCAGTTAATAAGCGCACGCACGAACCTCCCGCAGTTAGTGCTGATTAGCGGAGCTGTGTAGACTTCATCATAGCTGTACTCGTAGTATTTGACCATTTCCCCACATATCTTGTTTGGACAAACCTTTTGGACGGCAGCGTAATTGTTAAGGCAAATAGAGGGCTAAATTAGAAGGCACAATAAGAACGTAGCATGTGATTATATCAAATACATATTTGCGCCTGCGCTGCCTCGAGTATGGAAACTTATCCCTTAATATTTCATCTCACATCTAACCATAAATACTAGAAACGTTTTTTATTTTTTCGTTACATCAAATATTTAAGTTTTTGTTGGATCTTAGTTTTGTAAGAATAAGCATTTTTCTATATTTAATTGTTATTTTTTATCTGTGTTTTTAATTCATTTTAAATTGTCTATCTCATTTATTTTATTTTAACTGTAGTAGAAGAATACTTTATTGTACTTATGCGGCGAGCTGACATTTCGTCCGAACTGCGATGCAACAAAGGGCGCACTGAAAACCAGTAGCCGTGGCTGGCCGCGGCATATGCTGAGTGCGTCCCTTTTTTGTTGAGCGGTTCTGCAGCGGGTTATGTTATGTACATTGTTTATTGTTTAATTTAATTATTAAGTAACATTGTAACTCGTTGCATTGCATTGTGCTTGACAAAATAAACTTTTTCTATTCTATTCTATTCTATTCTAAATAATGGAATTGTTAGACGGGATGAAGTTATTACTTAAAAATTGAACTTAACTTATAGACAAACTTGACTTGTTTGGTGCAGCAAATAATGGAATTGTTAGACGGGATGAAGTTATTACTTAAAAATTGAACTTAACTTAGATATAGACAAACTTGACTTGTTTGGTGCAGCTACCGCAACTTTTCAACATCACTAGGGTCGCTGGTAGAAAATGCCCCTAGGCTAATGCCTTTTTTATGGAAATAGCCGGAAAACGAGCTGACGATCCAACTGATGGTAAGTGGCTATCGTCCCCCATGGACATCAGCAACATCAAAAGCATCACTGATGCGATGCCGGTCAAGAAAGAGAGAAGATAAAGAAAGAAAGAACTGGCTCTCAAGCCCCCAGCCGGAACACGACGAGTCGTTTGGCGGCTGACTCATGCTCAAGAAGGTAGCTATCCAGGCGCATCCCATGGAGAAATAATAATAGTTATAATAGTACATATTGATTAAAAATTAAAATCAATATTACCAACGTAATCCCTTCGAGGGGCCCTACCACTAGCGGGCCGGATTTAGTCGCCTCTTACGCCACCCATCCGGCGTGGGATTGGGGTAAATATTCTAAGCAGCCCCAATACGGCAAAAAATTAAATTGCTGTTTTGTTATGTATCTCTATCCACATCTAGATCTATTGATGTTATTTTAAACGTTTTAAAATTTACGTAAATTTACATAAGTTATGAAGCTGCTCTGAAAAACCATCGAAGTGCTGATCAAAAATAACCAAAGCTGGAAGCGGTTGGGAGTCTTGAAAGCCGAGACGACACATTACATGTGGGTCAGTTATCGACTGTGATGAATTGAAAATAATGTCCATTCTAAATTCTGAGTCCACGTTACCGAATTTCTTAAACTGTTTCTGCGCAAAAATGTACCTCACTTAGCACTAATTTATTCGAGCCAGATTTAACCAGAGACACGGATGCAAGATTTTATCTGTTATATTACATGTGTACACACACGATTTAATTCCTCTTCGTTGGTGGCAACATTCTCAATTGAAAATATAATTTTAATTAGTAGCACAGTAAATGAATTCCTCGTAAAATCATTGAAATATTGTTTCAAATCTTGATAATCAACCCGTTAAAATATTCAAATCCTAATCTAGTTTCTTATTATCGCGTTCTTTGAATTTAACTATCTGAAGATGCTATAAAGATTGGTGTCTGTACATGTATATATAGATTTTAGTGAGTCGTGTGTTTGTCTGTGAAATAGGTACAAGTTCGTTGAAAAACAAGTCATTAACGAAAATATTCCATTAAAGCCCCAACTCAGAGTCACTAACAGTTAAATCGCTCCTTAGTGCAGAATTAGTATGCTGATCATTTACTAACGAGCTATTTAAGTAACCGTTAGTGACTCTAAGTTGGGGCGTTAGTCTATTAAAGATGTACGTTCCTGTATAGAAGACACAATAACACTTGCAAATACAAGGCAAAATGAGGCATTTATTTCCATACAACTAATCTAATTGTAAGTTATCTATATTAATATTTTATAGAGGAAAGATTTGATTGTTTGTTTGCATTGAATAGGCTCCGAAACTACTGAATCGATTTGCAAAATTCTTTCACTATTGGGAAGCTACACTATCCCCGGGTGACATAGGCTATAATATATTTTCAAAAAAAATAGGGATCCTTAATAAAACTCCAATAATGTAATCCAAGGTGTAAAAAAATAAGAAAACCGAAGCAAAGCGAGGGCGGTTACTCGTAATGTATAAATTTAAAAACATACGAAATACAGGTACTGGGCGACCCTCAAATCTAAAGTTAATAAACATAGATATCATTTACACTCGCTTAATTTATTTGCCATAAAAATTCTTCAACGATTTGATACGATTTAAATAGCTGTAGAAAAAGTTGCAGAGCAACTTAATATTGTTTTAAATTAATTTATTAATATTAGTTAAATTCTATTTCACTAGCGTATTCTACACTTTAATAATTACCATACGGAATCGATAACGGATAATCAATTAACCAATAGTGTTAAAGTGTTGTCAATCTGTTTCCTGTGTATGTACACTGCAGGTGTTATAGTTTTTTTTGGAAGGAATTGGAATTTCCTTCGCCAATTTTTCCCTTGTCAAAACGTCAGCTCTATGACATAATTTTATTATACTGCATTGTCATACGATTTTCTCATGTTTTAAACAATCTTAAAACATCTTTAGTAGTTACATTGAAGAAATAATAGCACTTATAATAAGTAGTAGTTAAGTAATACTTAATTTGAACAAAATTTCAGCGCAATCGAACACCGGAAAATGTATCACATTTAACTTACGAGATTTTATTACATGTATCGAAGCCGGCACAGGTAAAATTTAATAAAAGCGTTTTATAAAACACACAATTCCACAGATTCAGACTCACATAACATTTTCTTGTCGTTTGCTGCATTTAATTTTTTTATTATTTAACATTTTGTTAACCTAGATTGTCTCTGGCACAGAAATGTATTCTTGATACATCTGTTCTGTGGTCTCTGGCCTCTGGTTTATAAATAGTACATACTTCGTTGTCTGTTGTTGTACTTCGTCTTGTGTTTTCGCACTATAGTATTTTTCCGTTTGTAACTTTTGACAGATCTGTTTGACAATTACTAAAGACTAGAGAATTATTCTTTGCCGATAATTAATAGCAAGCAACACAGAGACATTCACCACCAATAGTTCTGTACAGAACTGTATACAGACATACCAGGAGCAAATTGTATGAAGAATGAAAACAAGTGTAGGATCCGTGAACCCATAAAGGCAGCGCGGCGTGCTCCGAGCCCCTGTCACAATGCGCCATAACTCTCGAGTGTCGTAGGGCTCCGGAGCCTCGCGCTTGCAATGTTCAATACTGTTACGAGCTAGACACTAGTACACAGGTATAACGACTAGTTGTTGCCTGCAGCGCTGGGCTTTTTTACGTCTATAGCCTACAAAAGCAGAATACCTAAGTGTTAGCGTGGACGTCCATTACACTAAAGGAATCGTGTGTGGCCTGCAAGGACTAATCTGAGGTTCTTTTTATCGATACTGAAATGAAAGCAGACAAAAATTATTTTGTTTGATTTTTTCTTGGCCACTTAATCCTTAGTCTACAAATTAGAAGACGAAAGCTTGGAGGTATAATCTCCATCTCAACGACCGCAGCCTTGCAGTGACCGTTGAGTAGAAGCCCAACTCCGACATCCCACTGTCCTCCCTAACAACAATATAATACCTCGAGGGGCCCTACCACCAGCGGGCCGGATTTAGTCGCCTTTTACGACAACTATCCGGCGTGGGATTGGGGTTAGTATTATAACGCCCCAACTCAGAGTCACTAACGATTACTTAAATCGCTCCTTAGTACCTACAGATTTTGTATTGTGATTCTTTACTAAGGAGCGATTTAAGTAACCCTTAGTGACTCTGAGTTGGGGCCTAAGCTGCCCCAATACGGTAAAAAAATCTATACGTACTTTTTAATAAGATTAAATAAAATCACCAAGCGATTCATACAGGTAGCATGAATGAACTTAACCTAGAATAAAGTGTGTTCATTTATATCTGTCCGTATGGTCGAGATGGTTTCAATTTTAATCCTTATTAATAACAGATAATCGTTTATATTTCTCCAAAACCGTTAATAATATCCATTACGTCGTACCCATGCGCTAGAAGACAAACTGGGCGACATAAAGTTGAACGTTTTATAATTATGTCCGCAATAATTCGGAGATTATAACGGAATATTAAATTATTGATTCAATTTGTGAAACACAAGGTGATCTTGGATCTACATAGAGCTAATCTAATCTTATACGAGTATTCCTCGATTCACTGTTACATCCGGCCATATTTAAATAATTTAGAAAGTGTAACAAACGTGTGCCAAAATTGATAAATACGTATCATTAGCGCTTTTTTCTGGATAAAAACTGATCTAAATATTGAAGTTAGACCGGTGGCGCGGCGGCGGCGTTGTTGATCATAAGCCATCGATCAAGTGAGGCGCGGTCGGTAGGAAGAGTGACCGCTACTGGCAAAATGTCTGTCATTTCTTGTTATCGTAGCTGTAGCATTCGTGAAGCTATGTCGAAGGCTTTCAGGCGGCATGAATACTTCCGACATTGGTGACCACTGAACTCTTCACCAATCCGGACCAGAGCAGCGTGGTTCCTACCTACTTAAATAAAATAGTTTACATACACATACCCCTGTGTGCCTTGAGCACTCTCCATGTCACAAATAAAATAAATTAAATAAGATGCTAAAAATAACCAAGTGTTAATAGGAATTAATTTCTCACATAAATATTCCAGTCGGGATTTGAACCTGGGGCTGTATGTAGAGTCACAACATTAGGTATGCAAAGTTCGTAACTGTGTATATTGTAATTGTATTGTTGTGTTGTTGAGAGTTGCGGGAATATATCGATATTATCCAGAATACAAGTACTTCTTGCTGGTATATAAATGTGACACAGTTAGTATTATTCATACTCATATTCAACTTTATTGCTTCATGCGTTACATAAGGTGTTACATACATAATTAGACTAGAGCGGCATGTACCCTGCAAGGGCGTTGCAATCTTCAATATTAAGAATATAATTTTATTGTAGGATTCCACTTCCTATTACTGTGAAGCGTTGCTCGTACATAATTAAGGTCCAGCATTATTTAATTTAATTTTAAACTAATTTCTATGATAACGTGCGTGACGTGCACTATTAAGATCTTACCATAAACTATAATTTATTAGTGCGACCATTAGTTTGTGTATAAAACGGTATCTTCTTGAATGTGTACGCTGCGGGAGGTACATTTGTGAAGATTGACCGCTGATCGTCACATAAGTCGCTCTACTTTGAACTAGAAATCACTTGTCAATTTATAGCTGTTCTTTTATGTGAATTGCCGACAAACGGGTAAAAGTCTATTTTTAATTTTTTTAATTTTTATGGAAGTAGCCGGCATACGAGCTGACGATCCACCTGATGGTAAGTAGCTATCGTCGCCCATGGATATCAGCAACACCAAAGGCATCACTGATGCGTTCCCGGCCAAGAAAGAGAGAAGAAAGAGAAAGAAAGAACTGGCTCTCAAGCTCTTGATCCAGATGGTGAGTGGTCACCGCGTGGACGTCTGAAACCAACCGAAAGGTACCGCTGGAGGATTCTGACTGACGACCCGCGTTGCATAATAGCTACCATGCCGGACCGTTTGAACGGTGCAGGCTTCAATTTCCTCCAAGGCAGAAATTTGAATGATGAGTTGAATTTCTATTCTCGATCTGAGTATGTGTTCTTGTCTAACGTCCTAACTCAGAGCCACTAACGGTTACTGAAATCGCTCCTTAGTACATAATTTGTGTAGTGATTCTTTACTGGGGAGCGATTAAAGTAATCGTTACTGACTCTGAGTTGGGATGTTAGTGTGTTGTCCAATTGTCCATGGCACCTACGACACAGGGAATCCTAGTATGGGGCTACGTGTGCGTAGAGTGCATGCGAGTAGCATTCTTATTAAAACAAATGCAAAAGTGTGCGAGATGTCGTGATAAAATAAGTTTTCATTGATTGAAACTTCAGGAGTAGCTACCTGCGGCAATGACCGTTCCATGCATCAGCGGAAGTGGTCAGTTGTGCTTTTATTTCCCATCTTCTTTTGCTTACGTCGTATTCTTCATTACTGAAGGTCGTGTCCAGAATGAAAGTCCTTCAAAGTTCTTATGATAAGCCTCCATTCTCCTCGTTCTTCGGCTTCCTTTAGGGCTGATGATACAGAGAGACCAGTGAGTGCGGTCACTTGGTCACTCCAACGGCTAGGTGACCAGCCGCGGGGTTGTTTCCCTTCGACTTTGCCTACCACCATCAACTTGTCGCGATCGTCTGGTTGACGGCGGGCAATGTGACCAAAATACCCCAGTATTTGTTTTTTTTTTTCGCATAGCACAGTGTTATTACTGTAGGATTATAGCAATAAAACACCAGAAAATGGGTAATTGCGTGGAAAAAAATAAGTTTATTATGTGTAATGTTTTAAATGAGGTTTAAAATATTTGCAATTCATATATTAATTAAGTATACCAAGTAATCTGAATAATTAAATTTATACAAATTTCAAGGAAACAATTAAAAATTTCATTGAAAATAAAGTGTTCTGGTTACAAATTAATCTCTTTAATTAGAATAACAGTATTTTTGAGATAAATTATCAGGAAATTAGTGTGGTTCCAAGTATGAGTTAACTTAGTAATCGGTTTCACAGAAGAGAGGGTTCAAGTGAATCTTTTTAACCGTTCTTATTAACCGACTGTAACTGATTCTTTGTTATAAGTTAAAATCATTTCTATGAAATAATGAATAAATTAATCTAGATTTTTCGTAATTCGTGTGGGAAGTTTCGTCGAAATCATCTGATGTATTTTATTACGTCAGTATAAAAACGGTAAAGTTGCAAAACAAAAATCAGAAAGAACTTGGTGATAAAACGATTCATAAATGGTGCTGAATAGTTTTAACCAGGTTTAGGACACATAGAGAAAATTATGCGTGGAGTCCGAATTA
Organism: Thymelicus sylvestris; assembly: GCA_911387775.1. Lineage (NCBI taxonomy): Eukaryota > Metazoa > Arthropoda > Insecta > Lepidoptera > Hesperiidae > Thymelicus > Thymelicus sylvestris. The sequence goes on along the minus strand of OU426898.1, from coordinate 15,964,933 downwards.
GTCGTACGGGTACCAGGAAATAATAAACACGGGGGAGATTTCCAAGACGTGGTTCTCGTCGCGGAGTGCACTGTTAACGAAATCTCAGACTCTCAGTGGTGTGTGAGAGCCGAGCCGTGGCCCGTGACCGTGTGATCTACGCAGCGTGTCACCATATCTCAACGCCCTGCTGTGCGCGCGCCGAGCACTCTCATTATTTTTAAAACATAGCGCACTTTATATGGGAATATTGCTGCAAAAAGTTGATATACGCCGCTGTAAAAAGATTTCCCTCGAATCTTAATGGCGCAGGCGGAACGGGCCCCGGACTGTTACCCATTTATCACCACAAATTATTCGAAATTCGATTGTACGAGTTGAAATTGGCTGTGATTTTAATTTCTCGCCTCTTTCAATGTTTGGGGTCGTTGGACTGATGATACTAATGCTGATTTCTTTTTATTGATTATGAAAGTTGTCAACAGGCGTACCGACCGTACCGTCCACTTGGTGTTAAGTGGCTGGGCAGAAGTACTACATACGAGGGTAAACTTCACGTTTTTATTACTTCTTGTTACGCTTAGGTACTTAATATGACATGGAACGCACCCACCCACTTATAACTAGCAACCCTCACTCACTTTGCTCCAAGAAACGGTATTTATGCAGGAATAGGCTCGTCCTTCGTTCGTTATATAAACGTTTATTTAATAATAATAAAAAATGCGATGAAAATAAATTTTTAAATTAAATGCAAAAAACACTTAAGTTTTATGTTAATTAAAATGCCTGTTTACGACTGCAAAAGGACTTATTAATTACAGATTTGTTTCATCCATTAGTCACCTGGATGTCCTCTGCCGGTCGCAGGGATGCCCAAAATCTCAACTAAATATTATATTATTATAACCTACTATATTTTTTAATTTAAACTCAACCCGTAAGCTCCTATAAAACCTTTTCATTCTTTATTCGGTCATTAGGTAAATTCTGAAATTTCATCTTTCAACATTCATTACGATGACTTAAGTGTTGGTAATGCGAAGAGTTTTGGTTAAACGATAATATTTTTTTGTATTTTATTAAAAACCGTTTTCATAAATACAGCTTTTGTCTGATTTTTTATCACTTAATTTCTACTGAATGGTAATGTAATATTTCCATATCGGAACATGATTGTTACGAGCGGAGAAACTTTAATAGCCAGCGGTTTATGTGATCGACTACAGGGGATTGCTCGTGGCATTTCCCAAGCGCTTCCGTGTTACGTCGGAAACCAAGGTATGGGTTCATAATTAAAGCTTTAGATGTTTAGTATTGTTTTAGTATTGTTTGAACACTGAACATTTACGTCGGAGACTTGCCTTGACCACAAACCATGTAAATGGGTCGAAATATCGGTATTATGAAATACGAATCCCTTTGTATTTAAAATGTTTATTAATGTTAGAACAAATATTTTACAAATCAAATCAAATCAAATCAAATCAAATCAAAATAATTTCTTCTTATAGCTATCACTGATACACTTATGCATGTAATTTTTTTAATCTACCAGCCTTTCGGAAGGGTGCTTTGTCATGGAGGAGAAAAAAATCCGTAAAGAAACTCCTTGGCGTATCTTTTAAAATCATGAAAAATGCACATATAAGAATTATATAATAAACAGTATGCAATTCGTATTCGTGTAAAGAAGTCGGATCGAGTATCTTCTGCAACGCGTTGAAATCTAATGTACTACTAGTAGTGAGCAGTGACCATTACTTTACGTATCGTCGTGGACTATTGTGATGTTAATAAAAAGTTCATAAAATATCACTTTTACTTTCTAATTATTTGGTAGAGTTCATAATATTCGGCTTAAAAGACTGTCACTTCACATAGTAGAGCCTATAGAATAAAGTATTATCCTTTAAAAAATTACGAGAAAATATTTTTTACATCAACTTTTGAAAACAACTAAGAAAAAAATATCAAGCAATATTATCTACTCGTAAAAACATCTGGCTTCGAACCCTGGTTTAGCTAATCACGACTATCAAGTATCAGTGCAGATCGCTATCACAATCGCGCATGCGCAATACCGTTTGAAAGTCCTTATCTAAAGTGTGTGGATGTTTCGTCTAATTACGCATTCACACTTAACAAAATGACCTGTAACATGGCAGTTATTGTGCGCCACACCGCGCACCGCGCACCGCGCACCGCGCACCGCACTACTGTTACACAAGTCGCTTCCACTTGGGATGTACGAACGTCTTCATCGGGACTGGATGTGGCTGGGAGAGCGCGGTTGGTTTGTTTACACTAGGCGTAAAATACGATATTAACTTGTTATATTATTTAATAATGTATTACGGTAATAAGGTATTACGTTTAATTACTCATTGATGATGTTTTGGTGTTAATGATGTCCATGAGTAACTGCGATCATTTACCATTAAGTGGCCCCTCACACATAGCAACTGAAAAACATAGTATACAATACACAAATGTACACGGAAATATGAAAAATAATTGTTCGGAGTTATTTATATCCGTAAATATACTTTTATTTTACACTAAAGTATACGCATAACATTGAGGTTTTTCGAATTCGTAGGTCCATCTTCAGCAGAGGCTCCCTATGGGAACATTAATTCATAGATTCGACACATTAAGTTTTACTGAGCATAATTGACCTTTTCTCATAATTATCTTGCTTAACACTGCATTCTTTGATCATTCCAAGATTTACTGTTGGATTCCAAGCTAAGTTTTTTATGACACAATTCACCTGATGGTAAGTGGCCACTGTTGGCCATGGAAATTAATAACACAATGCATTACTGATGCACTGCCGAAGACGAATCAGCAAGAATATTTACAAAGAAAGAAAGAAAAGCTATCAAGCCCCCAGCCGGAATACGACGCCTCGTGATAGTCTTATCTGATATATCACTATCTAGTGTATCTTTGGAGTAAATAAATAAATAAATAAATCACTCATATGATTCAATATCATTGAATCTAATCTGTCACATCCAGCAAGCCGAGGTCCGTGTCGAAGACGCTCATGTCGCCGGGTCAAGGCGCGCCGTTCACATGCGACTGTAGACGTTCGCTTATGAAAATCTATAATTTTAAGTACTTTAAATATACATACGTGCTTTATGCCTTGTCGTGTGATTCCGAAATGTTTGGCGTCATTTACACGATCCTTTTACCCGACTCTACGCCACTTGCAGGGTAATTTTAACTGGGTGAAAAGATAGCAGTTAGTGCGATGGAGCTATATAGGCGGCTTTTTGTTATGATAATATTCTACGTAGATCGTTTAACCATCTCGCACCTAGCACCTTACCGAAGATAGAGGAAACGTCCAGAGTACACTGAAGCATTGAGTGGCTACCGTGTAAGGTTTCGAGTTCGATTTCTGGCCAGTGTAGATATTTTGGTCCTTCGGCTAAGACCTATCAAGACAAATTTAATAGATGTGTATGTAAATTTTTCGTACGGCCACTGTTTTATGCCATTAAGCGGCAACCGCGATCCGAGGACATTTGGAATATAAATTCTATAATGTTAAAAACGAAAATTATAAGCAGTCATTAATCACATAGACAATTTGTATATTCGTATTATTTATTTATATTAACAGCATGATAGCGGTTTATTTAGTTGTTTTTATAAATTATAGACTATAAAAACTAGCGTGCCTAACCTACCACACTTAGCAATAGTGTATTATTGAAACACAATGATGTGTAGACTGCCCTCGTGGTCTCCACAGCCACAGACGCCGCAGTAACGGTCGAGCAGTTGAACATGCAACACCATTGATTGCCTGTAGTCCTACTTAGTCCGCTACACATCGTGGGACACTACTAGCCAGGCCTGGACGTGGCGAGTTGGCTCATCCATTTGTAACGTCACACGTATGCTGGGTGCCTTAGAACATTTGATGATTGACGAATGAAAAACAAATCGATTTCCCAAAAGGTGCAAAAGTTACTTTCTATCATTGTCGAAGTATCTAATAGAAATGACGAACTTGCATTTTTTGGGCTCGATGCAGTTGTGTTTTGAGTTTTGACGGTTTGCCAGCACCGAAAGTCATTTAAACCACGGATCTTTGGTCCCAGTTTTCTGACTCTTTCTTCTTGTGGGAAGTAAGGATACTCGTAAAATAGAATATTTGGTTACAATAATACTACATTGCAACATTTATGCTACATTTTCTAGCAGCAATACTACCACAGAACCCTTAATAGTACCTATTGGTATCCTACTAACATTAAAAATGCGAAAGTCTGTGAAGATGTTTGAGTTAACGTCACACGCTAACTGGTAGATGAAACTTGGCGTACTGAAAGACCTTATCCAGACTTAAATAAATTTGGCAGAATTTGTCCCAGATATAAATACGTTCCCTTGGGATGATTTGTACGTGTACATATAATACCTATCTATGTATAAGTTCGTGAAACCACTTTTCCGTGGGCGAAGCCGCGGGTGAAATCAGGTAAAATATAAGTTTTTTAGCAACTTATATATAAAATCTGTCGTCAATTTATTACTTGTTGCCACATGTTAAACTGGTTGTTACAGTTAGTACAATTAGGAAATAAATTTAACATATTCCAATATTCAACGCGAGATTTATTAATTTCATAATTGTCCGTGAGATATGAATATTTTAGGTTTAACATAGAATTTATGAATTGGTTTCCATAATATTATTTACCTAAACTTTTATATTCATTATTCAAGATCTTTGTGATAGTTCGTCAGTTGATGAATTTATATTTTCACAATAATAATAATAATATCATTTTTTTAGAGATCTGAATCGACGTTTTTATAATTAATAGAAAAAGGAGGTTTCTCTGCAGACTAGGAGATCATGCTTGGGAAGTAAAAAAAGTTCGATAGCGTGATTCATTTTTGGCGTGACGTCACTGTGTGACGTATGGGGCCACACCTGTCTCCCGGCCATTGACGTTTTACAATAAGATACGTCTAAATCTTTTAATAGTGTCTTAAAAGGCTTCAAATTATTGGCGTACCACAGGTGTAGGTCTTACAGCTGAGGTGACCTAGAGAGCGTCCACTGTAGCGGCGACTGATGCTGTAAAACAAATTGTTATGGTTTTGGAGGTTATCTATGTGGTTTTGCATCGGTGCTGTTATATTCCGTTGTAAATAAGTGTTTTTGGAGCAAGGCGTCACTTACATTATATTATTAGCAAAACCTTCAACATCAAAAACAATTTTCCATGTCCTTTTTTATTTTCGTACATAATTACGTTTTTGTTATGTTTCCTCAGCTCCAATAAAATTAATTAAACACAACGATGAAATCTCGATCACGTAATTGTCGATTATTAAGTAAATTAACATAACGTACGGATATCGTTGTTTCGACGATAAAATATTGTAAACCCAATCAAACGGACGTTAACATAATGAAGTTTATTAATTAATACGACCGATTTCTAATATTGAATTTGATTACCTATTAAAGTTGACCTCTCGTTCGATTATCAAATCGGTGAACGGTGGAAAACAATACGGATTTAAATGCGACAAATGCGGACAAATGACAATAAGTTCGCTAAATGACTTGTATGGCGACTGTTGCGGGTTGTGAGGACATTCGGGCGAGCAGGCCATTCCTATGCCACGGCGGAGCATAGGGCAAGTCATCGTATGAGAACGTTTCGTAACGTATCGCGAGCGAGAGATACCGGCAATACGGCATAACGGTGGCGTGGAGTGGATGCCCACAGCGCGAGCGCAGGCAGGTCAAACATACGTGCGAATGGACCACACAAGATTCTTGGATTGTGTTCGTTTAGTTTTATTGTGTTTGAGCGATGGCTGGTTCTGTTCTATGTCACTATCTTGGTTAATCTAGCGATCAGAATCCGATGCGCACGATATTAATAATTAGGAATATGGAGTGGCGGACTAATTTCTTAAAATTTTCTATAGTTCGAATCAGGCATTAGGTTCGCCCATTGTACTCCGTAGTGTTAAGGTGATACCTACAATAATATGGGACAAAGTAAATGAAACTCGGTTAGTTATAAAATGTGTCTCAAATAGTTCGGCATCTCCAATTTTTCCGTGTGCAACTTATAGACCTATATGTACCTACTACTATATGTATACTATGTGAAACTTAGCAATTTACTTTTCCGTGTGCAACTAGCAATTGTTATCCAAGTTATAATGCAAAGACGCTACTAGGTAAAGAGAAATGAAGCTTTGAATTGTCTTGTCAATAATTATAACTCTTATAATCTGAGTAATAACTAAGTTTACTATTTAAATATATAGTGTAGTGTTGCAGAATTTTTGTTTTTCTAAAAAGTATTTATATTCACGTCTGGCTTTTTGTTTCAGTCTGTCGATAGTTGTTAATCCTAATGGTATTGTTAACTCATGAGAATATCAGTGGCCATCTTCAAATTCAACAATAATTTTATTTTAGTCAAATTAGAATTTTCAACATCAGCCAGATATAGTATTCAATCGCTACTTGTCAACAAAACCGACGACGCAGAGTCTTTATCTTTGTATTCAGTTGTTTTGAAAGGGTCCCATTACTACCACTTTATCTCAGTAGCTGCCGTCCTCTTTAACATTGACCGTCAAATGTAAAGTGTTACGGTAGCAGTTACCAGGCAGGTTTAACGCTACGTTTTAAGCTAGCAACGCATCGGTGACAAATTTGTTGTTTCAAATAAGTAATTACTTAAGTATGAGCGGCGGTCTACTTGGCATTATGAAGTAAGCTGCTGTGAAATAACTGTAATACATTGTTTTTATTTTATCATTTCCCAAGAATAATAATAAAATAAATGAATCCTATTTCGGAGAGTCCATTTATTGATTAATTCTATAAAGGATGGATTAAAATTAAACAAAGAAATCGAGTGCGTGAATATTTTATTTTGTACGTCTTCGTGGAATGTATTCTTTAACACATTTATTTGTCTATGTATTTAAAACATGCTACTTAAGTTAAATTATTTACATACAACCAAAAGATTGAAGTATTACAACTGAGTATGTGTGTTTGCGACTAAATTTCTCTACTTTATTATGAGTAGATAGCGAAATATAAAGAAAGACTTAAGTTCACAGATACATTGAGCAAATCCATAGGAATGTAACGTGAGAAAGAGTATATTTATAATTAAAGTATACATTGGAATGTCTTTCATTGGGATATGTTTATAGCAACACCTTCCGAGCACTGGTTTACTAAACATGTTGAAACAGTAATAACAGAAGCTATAGCCACCCGCATAAAAGGCGAGGACAGTTAAAACCACTGGGTTATCGATAAAATTGATAAAGCTAAGGATGTGTCGAAGGCAAATCGTATTAATAAATTCAGTTCAATACGTCTCTGTGATACGCTATAAAGGCTTCCAAAGTTACATGTATACTTTGTAATTAACAATAACTTACAAGAATAGTTTAGATACAAGTTACACGGAGAAGCAGTTCACGAGACACCCGAAGTCCACTTTTACACAATCAAACAACACTTCAATCAAAATTCTACTAAATGGAATAAATTATATTCAAATAATACAAAAAATATAATTTTACATCTTCGTTTCTTTAAAAATGGAATGTTGCAACTCCCGGCGGTTCCATTTTCATTAAAACATACTAACTAACCTAACGCTTACACGGTACGCAATAATTTACTTATTTACACGCAATTTGTACATCCAGCAACCGGGTTCTAAGTACCAATAACTTTAACTAAACGCTACTTAACTTACGTATTTGGATAGACTCTTTAATCAATCGATAACAATTCACAAAACAAACATCTTTTCAGAGTCACTACAATCTCCTACTTATTTAAAATCACAATCCGTCTTACTGGCCCTTTCTTATTGTCAATGACATACTTCCTACTACATTAACGGCACGATACGACGTCCTCGCGAATGACGTCACACTTTGGTTGTCAGATCGAGAGGATGGAGTTTTATCCTCTTGATTTGGGGGTAGGCGACGTCTTCCTCTTCGCTGGCGGAACCACCCGCGCTGCCGGAGTCTACGTCATCGTTGTCGGGCGCTATCACCTCGCTGTCGTCGGACCGTCGACGCGCAGAGCTCGACCGCCCATCAGATTTGACAGACAAGTCCATCGGGTTCTCTTGGAGCGGAGATTCGGACGTTCTTCTCTCAGCTGGAGGTGTAGGAACGAACTCCGCCTCCGATATGACGTCCCCTTGCGGCGTCGGCTGCGACGACCGCTGGTGCTTCAGGATGTCGTCCAGGAAGAATCGTTTTGACGAGTCCGTGTTGTTGTCGTCGAGTCTGACGTCGTTGTTGTTCTCGACCGCCTGTCTCAGCGCCGCGTGGTCGAGCAGGTGCCTCGAGTACAGCGAGGGGAAGCCCGGCGAGAACAGGAGATGGTGGTTGTGGGTGAACGGACTGAACGGCGGCGGGGGTAAGAACGGTGAGTGGGGGAAATGAGGCAAGGGGAGGTTGGGCAGTGGCAGCGGCATGTAGTCTCTGGGAGGCGTGAGAGTTCTATCCGGGGGTCTGGATTGCGTGATGCGCGCCTTCTCGTCCAACTTGGGGGAGGAGCCGCTTCGGTGGGAGTCTGGGGAGCCGGAGCAAGGCTGCTTGTAGTCGTCTAGCCCTAGGAGGGCGAGCTCCTCTTTCGTCCTGGGTCTCGCTAGGCCTGGGAAGAGATGCGGCGGGAAGGGCGGATGCGGCATGGAGTGTGGTGAGGGTGGCACTCTCGGCGGCGACCGGGACTGCGCGGCTTGTTGCTGCTCTTGAAGGAGGCAGTGGATTTTGAACCAGTTGGAGCGGCGGCCGTATCTGGAGCCGGACTTGGACATGCCCACCATGAGGCACTTGCGCAGTCGACACGCCTTGCACGCCGTTCGGTTCTTCTTGTTGATGACGCACTCCCCGTTGTTCTTGCACTCGGTGATCGAGTTCAGGTTGTTGTACGACCTCCCGAAGAACGACTGAAAACAAAAAAAATATACATTATGTTAGTATTTTTACATTAAATTACATTTCTATTAATAATAACGCTGGAAATATTTCTGCAAATTAATGAAAGCTATAAACTCGAGAATTTAACTGCTGAATTATAATATAAATTAAGTTTTAATGACTTCAAAATTAATTGAAAGCCGAAACATCTAAATATTAATGTTGTTATTTTTAAATTAATTGAGCAAAATTGGGCTTTTAGAAAAGAGCATTGAGCGTTTTGTTGTAATTTGTATTTGTAATTTCTTTAAATATTCTCGAACGCGAATATTAGTTAATTGAACTTAATTGAGATAGCTTTGGCCGGATATTTAGTACACGTCAGTTAATTCAGTAGTGGTAAATAGTTCTAACGCGTTTAGTAGTGCGAATAATTGGCTTAGAAGGAAGAGCATTCACTCTCGGCTCCATCCAACGCAACGTTGTAAAGGCGCATTTACACGGGCCGTTGGGTTCGGGCGAAGTGGGTAGCTCCGAAAGTGAAACCTGCCTTAAGTTCGGTGCACGTCACATCCGCTAGATATAGGCCGCGGGCGCGGGTTCAGTTCCGGTCGGTTACGTGCGATTATGTTCGGTTTCGTTACTCGGCCTTGGATTTTTCGCTGTTCATTATGTAAGCTCTTTGTATTTAAACGTGACGTTTTAATCCCTCATAGACCCGAGACGTCCCAGTCTAATGATAATGAGTGTCAAGAGTAATTGTAAATGAAACAATGTGTAATAAAACGAGTTTGTCATCAAACGAATTAACGAAGCTAAGCTTATTTTATTCAAGTCTTGAAATTATATTATATTGTATTCGATTCGAATTGTACGATGTTGGTATAGTTAACAAACGGGATTAAACCAATTTTATATAAATGATTAATATTAATTTGTTTTGACACCTACTATCAGCTCTTTCCACATCCACCCAGGGTTGATTGGTGGACAATGCCATTAGGCATTAAATTTTGCCCTTTGTTACACATTTTAAGAGATGACATAAATAATAAATAAATGTGAGTGGTCATTTACAATCTCAAACATACGAGCGTATTGTCAGTCAGACGTCTAATAAGCAACAAATTCGCAATAATTTGGATTAGCAACCAGCTGACACTCATCCATCCAAAAAATACGTCACCGTTAATCCATATTCACAAGCAGTCTGACTGCCGACGGCCGACTGCACTAAGTAATGGCGGGCAGTCGTTAACGCACGCCATTGCCAAAATGGCCGGCGCCTTGTGAATGATAAGTCGTTGCATCGATCGCGTCATAGATGAGGAATTTGAACTGAAACAATGCCATCTTTAAACGATTCGCGCGTGACTCGAATGTTATACGGTGATACGATTGCTCTGACGAGATACGTGATGGAAGTTGTGTCGGAGTTCGCTTGTTGGAGTACCTACTTGTACATTTATTCAATTCTCATTCGAGCGTCTTATTATTTGTTTGTGTTCGCCACTATGAGGAATAGTTAAGCTAGTAAAATTGAAGATGTAGTAGTGACAGCGGTGTGATTTGAAATTGGGTGGCAACTATAGACGTGTCGTAATTCTGCATGCACTTGTTTTAAGATTATCGTATTACGATTATTAAGCTTAGTTGTTAAGAGATCTTGCCAGTCTAGCAAAGGTATCGTATTTTGTCCGTGCTGAGCATTTATTTTAGATTATAGAGACCAAATTTTTGCAATATTTATGCAGAAGACGCACTTAATTCATTGCTTTTAATTAAATTTTAACCTGTATTAAATACGTCTTGAAAGAGACCCTGACAACATTACACATAATATTATATTATGTAATCTGTGTGTACCTACAGTATTTTATACCTACTGTATAGAGACATCATCAGGATATGTTATGGAATATAAATTATATAGAAGAATAGTAGAAGAATGAAAGTAAAGTACTATACCTAAAGAGCAAACAATACCGCCAGTCGGTAAGCCACTTAACCTCAGCTGTCAAATGTCAGTTGACAGTCGCGCCTAACATGCCCCTAACGCACAGGCCTGACGTTACGTAAACTCACTGGCTGTCACAATTACGTTTTCCCGCTCATTGGTAGCAGTTGAGCTTTATTTACTGGTATTTAGTTTAATGGCCGCGGCGGCGTGCGTCGCGTGTAATTACACCGGCTGATGCGTCCAAGTGATATAATAATATAATTAATAGAGTAGACGCGGGTCCTTGCGTCATCTCCACTCTTGTTTACTGCCGTTTAAAATGCAGTCAGTTCGAATAACGATTAGTGGCAGCGTGCTTGATATTTAATTGGCTTGATTATCGTCTATTATTGTTTTATCGCAATAGATCTGCTTTGCTAGTATGTAGTTTTATATCAGGCACTATCTGAGTTTCGGTGTCCTTTTAAACAACATTATACTGAGTAAGTGTAGTTAATCATGAGCGGAAATAATTTGGTAACATTTCACTTACATACGCTATTCATTATTATAATTGTATTAATTATTATAATGGTACCAAAAATGATATTCCAATTATTTGGCACGGCATGAATTAAACATATCGCATCGCACAGTCACACTTTTTTACAAGAAATTTGTTACAATATAAAGTTAACAACGAAGTGTATGTATTTCTTAAAACAATCTAAGGTTTGTTTGTAACTAGTATCGAGTGGAGGTAATGAATATGTGCACGATGAGAGCGTTGTGTAACTAGGATCAGAGGTGCGCTGACGGGACCCTCCGTCGCATGAAACCTTTGTGTGTTTGTAAACAATTAGATATTACACTCCTTAGGGTGTGCCATACGATGAGATACACTGTATTATCATATATTTAGAATATGCATAAGAGGAAGGTATTCGTCTTCTATAATACAGGTAATCCTAGTGTGGGGCCAATGATCCTCAACTTTATGGTACTTTTTATGATTTTGTTTCAATTAACTTTATTCGTATTCTTATACACTACTGACTATAGTTTTACAAAAATAAAAACCGCCTTCAACGAAATTATCACTAAACATTTATAAAAATCGTAATATTTGTTCCCCCCGTTTCCAAAGGCTCCCTTCATCAAATCTAAATTTGGATTAATATTGGGCCAATCTAGAAGTTAATTCTTTTAATAAAAAAATATAACCGAATTGAGAACCTCTTCCTTATTTGAAGTCAGTTAATAAATATAAGTAAAGTTTTTTGCTACGAATAAATTCGTCTCATTATTTCAACCGTGAGTACCGTGAAGCGCCTCTATTGTAAGGTTTATGGCAGTGCTTGCCCGACAATTGTCGGTGATACCTTTCTTTTAATGTTAAGGTACAGAAGACATAATAGTACATGTGGCGCTGAACATGCCATTATACATTTATTAGCCTTCAGTGTCCTTTTGGTGGCTGTTGACATGAAACACTATTTTATTTCTCTTCAAAATACGCACTAAAAGCGATAGGAATAATGATAGTTTTTAGTCAACATTAGAAAAACTTTTCACAAAGGATTTTTTGGTGATCATATATCATATATCTTTAAAGTGCACGTGTAGATATATCTTTAAAGTGTACCTATTGTGTAAACCAAGTAAATGTTTGGTCAGCGAGGACTATTGCATGCTATAGTGTTAGTACCAGAGAACGTAGAACCAATAAATATTCTGTGAAATCGACAGTCACTGTTCTAATACGAAGATAAACAGCTGGTTTAACTGTTTTTACGGATTTATGCAAGAATGGGCACGGCAGTCACGTGACCTGCGAGTCACCATTTCCATAGGCATGCTCCCTGAGTGTTGGCAAGGGGACTGTGGTAAGAAAACATGTGTTAGGAAACAACAATTTCAAGGGGTTTTTGTTGATTGGGAAGTATGGCAATGTAGTTTTTTAGTTGACCGGTCGCAGGGAGTTACTATTATGTATGCTTCCATTGTAACAACGAATAATAATACTAATAATAATAATAAGTGTTGTAATCAGTCGTGGTATGCTAAGGTGCGCGTATGTATAACTTTTTTATAGATGTACTATTTGGGGTCATCTTTGATAATACTCATATTGTAATTTATAAGGTGGCAAGTGTTTGACTCCAGAATCCATCAGTTTAAACTTTAAAGCTTTAGTACCAATTGGTTTCAACCTAAGAAAATTAACTACTGGTGTCTAAAGATAACAATCGACAGTTATTTCTTAGTTTACTTGTATATAGGTAACTACGTTACATTGACGCATTCATGAAATCATGATACCAATACTTAATTACTAATAGCAATAGCAACTCTACATTAAAAATTATGATGTAATGTGCACAGTTAACACCAATTAAGATTATTACGGTGTACAATAATTCTCAATAATTGAACGGTGTTGAACAGATGCATAGGTGTACCAATTTGCAGCTGTACCGAGTGCCTCAGCCGCTAATATCAATTTTCACACGTACCTACAGCCGGCAAACTTTAACCCGGCTCATATTTTGTACTGGTTTACAAATTCACAACGTCAGAGTTTAGTCTTTGGAGCTGGTTTTGAATAGGGTTGACAGTTTTTAAGTTATGCTAAATTTAAATATGGCTATGGACAGAGTCAGTGATACTTAATGATTCACTGCCGTGCAATCTGAGCTTTTTTCGAATGGACAAATTATCCCGGAAAAAGCAGGCAAAGTGGCGGGCTGACCGCTAGTAAAATATGTGCTCGTAATTGGAATACAACACTTGTTTACCATTCAATTCATTTTTAATTCAGCAGGCTTTGGACCTAACGGTGTGCTGAAAAGAATATCCATAATCTATTTATATAAAACAACGAATGTCCTTTAAAGACTTGGAAACCATCTAACTGATTTGCCCCAAAATAGTTTTATTTGAAAGGAAATACCTAATGCGAAGATGGTCTGAGACCACATGATTACGCACATTTTCGATTTGACTTTCCCATACTATTTTTTTTTTTGCGTAGTAGCACACGCCGGGTATCCACTAGTTTTTTTATAATCGTGTATAGTACACGGTTATGTAACATTCTAAATATTTTGTCATAGTTGTTGGCAACCCTAGCGGTGAAGATGCGCCGCGCCTCAATAGCCAGTCGCTAACAACAATAAATTACCGCCGCACTGGCTGGCTGCAGCACACCCGTACACTGTACACCCGCACACCGGTACACCCGCACGGCCGCACTGCCTCATAGAGAGACATTGCTCAACTTACAACACAAACTTCTAAGACATACAAGAACCTACGTTTAAGCGCTGGTCAGCTTTTAAAATTAGTAAAAAATTTTTTTTTGGTTGTCGACATCAAATTATAAAAAAGCCTATTTAAACAAACCTTTCGCTATTTGAAAGGCACAATTAAAGTTAATATCGTGTATTAATGTATGAATTAGCTACAGTCATGATGACATTCGTTAACATTATCGGAAAAAATCGTATTTTATGTCTGGCAATACTGATAAAAGGCGGTTCCTTTAATGTCACACTAGGGTATCATTTCTTACATACATTATCTTAGTATCTCTATATTAATTAACCTTTATTATCCTTACTCTTTTAAACGTCCTTAAATCGCCGTAGTAATATATGTCTGAGAATAGATTTATTGCACTGTTCACATTAGTAATACGGAAAACATTATAATACGGCTTACTCACTGTCCGTCTGGTATTAACTTCTGACACTACCTTTCTATCGCTATCGTAAAATAACAGTTGTAAGTTCAATCATTGATTGTAATTTTATACATTCACTGTAGTAATATGAGTTGATACAAAAGCTGAATAAGATTTTACGTCCCTTTAGATCCCTTTTGTGCTTTAGATGACGCATGAGGATGAATTTGTTGCGTTAAGTATAGATATAAACATTAAGTTATATACTACGGCAATTTATCATCTCGCAAGAATAACGGTTCCACTCGGATAGTGCATAAGATCCTTAAGTAGATTTATGGCACTTTGAATGTGTACTAAAGATGCATGCTGTTAGCAGATCGGAGATCGCTACTAGCAGCTAAGGTTATCCCGCATTGTAGTTGATGGCTATATAAACATCAAGTTTATAGTCTGGCTCATCGGTGCAGTCTGTGTGTACTGGTTCTCAAACTGGATGATGAATACCAGTCTTCGGTGTTGCTGTGAGTTTACAGTCCATTTTTGAGTTGTTGAACCATCTAGTTGGTAGGTGGAGTCAGGCAGTTTTTGGAGTTGTTGAACCATCTAGTTGGTAGGTGGAGTCAGGCAGTTTTGGGAGTTGTTGAACTGTCCAGTTGGTAGGTGGTGTTAGGGTTATATACCACCCCACAACCCAGGTTTTAATTTAACCCGGAAATGTTTCTTTATTGTTTCGATTGAAGCGTTGACCATCTGGTGGTCAGTTTCCGTTTGTCGACTTTAAATATGTAAAACATTCTAGAGCCCAAGTTATTAAACAGCAGACTAATATAATGAAAAAGACATAACTTGTAACATAAATAATAAATTGAAAATGCTTTGAGGAGTATAATATGTAACATTGTAAGAAATATAAGCCCTCGTGAAGGTCTCAATCGCTCAATTTGAGAACGTCTGCGGAAAGAAATCAGGTATATAACTGTTATACCAGAGACTAGATTAATAAGCATTGATTGCTTAGTAGCCTAGCTTCAAATAGAGAATACCATTTACCATTACCTGGGTCTGAAAACTTACTAAAATGAACTACTTAAGAACCATGTAGAATTTCTTATGTATCGAAGTAATGATTACATACTATTAATCTTCTTATTCATTTCTTCCTATTTAAAGAAGCTTTCGTGGACATGACAATATTTTAGGAGATTTAACATCATGGGTACTATACAAAGACAAGTTTTAATTGTTAATTACCATTATTGCTATTATCATTTCTCCATGGGGTTCGCCTGGATAGCTACCACCCTTGAGCTTGAGTCAGCCGCCAAACGTCTCGTCGTGTTCCGGCTGGGGCTTGAGAGCCAGCTCTTTCTTTCTTTTTCCACTCTTCTTGGCCGGCAACGCTGACGATAGCCACTTACCATCAGGTGGATCGACAGCTCGTTTACCGGCTATTTCCATAAAAAGGTGTATGTTTGACTAATTCCCTCTAATGGTAATAAATAATTCGAGTATCCTAATTTTTTTTGGTCAGCAACCTATCGGTTTTGGTGTTATAGTGTGGTGGACAGTGGTAGTGAGTCGTCTGTTTGTTTGTCGGCATACAAAAGTTAAAGGTTATAATATACATACATGGAGATCCAGACGAAGCCTGTAATAATACATAATATATTGAGTAGACGAGGTAATTAACTTGACAAAGTCCGATACCGTCGTTAATGTCGTTACAATATTATTTTAGTGGCGATAAATTATTTTAATTGCAAGGATAACAACATTAAGACAACGTTAACAGACATTTATAATACATTGTTATTATTATGTGTTTGTTAGAGTTGCGCAATGATACGAGACTTTTCCTAATTATTAGTTTGGAAATCGGCTTTTGTTTACTATGGTCCTTGTAGGGCACATAACACTTCAATTAGTTGAATAGCCTTGGAGTATTCTACTGTGAACGCTACTTACTCAAGGGTTGGGATATCAGGACACACAGACCAACAGCATCAACTTAAGGACAATGATTTTATTGTACCTTTCAAGGCACAAAAATCAAAACGAGCATGCGTATTTTGCACAAGGTGCCCTTGTAAATCCTCTACGCAATTGTTGCTTACATACATTATTAACACCTACTATGGTGAAGGAAAATAACGTGAGGAGAGCAGTATACTCTCATACTGCTCTCCAGTATAAGAGCAGTATCATAACGGTGTGTGAAATCTGCCAATCCGTTATTGACCAGTACAGTGAAGACACTTTACACCTCAAATTGTAATGGAAGATACACTAGTAACAAAACACTTACGTCGTGATAACCATTCGTCTAAATCCCGAACCATCTAATGCAAGAATGTCAATCCATTAAAATATTTAAACCCAGTTCAAGTAGTCCAAGTGAACTATTTGTGTGCACAAAGATTTTATGTTCGTAGTGTACGGACTACGGATAAAACGCAAAGATTTATGCGCATTGTGTACTTTTAACCTTACAGGCCATTATTATTTATCGCCAATAAAAGTGCAGATGGAGTTTAATGGTACAGCGATAAATTTTTGTTTAGCGAACTTGTATCTAACTGAGGGGTCTTATACGAAGCGTGGAGCGACAAGCAATATTTTATTTAACATTTTGTGTCTAATGTTGCTGAGTGTGCGGCGCGTATGTGTTTAGCTTTATGTTAATTATAGATACTATGACATATTGTGAAGCGCTCATAGCCCGGCGGCTTGTGTCGATCCTATGTGATCGACAAAGTTAAGCAACAGCGGGCGCGGTCGGTAGTTGGATGGGTGACCGCTAGTGGCAAAAATTTCTTGAGCGTTTCCGTGCTTCGGAGGGCACGTAAAGCCGTCGGTCCCGGTTGTTATCATAAGATAACAGTCGTTAAGCCATGTCGGAGGCCCTTGGGCGGTTTGAAAACTTCCGACACTCGGGTTGGCCACTAACCCCTCCACCAATCCGCACTGGAGCAGCGTGGTGGAGTATGCTCTAGGCCTCCTCAAGAGGAGAGACCCGTGCCCAGTAGTGGGCCATTAATGGGTTGAAGCCATTGTGATACACAGATATTATTTTAATAGAAAAGTATATTTTTATTCAGAAGATCCCATTTTGATATGAAACAAGCGGTTTAGATTTATTTATAGT
Source organism: Thymelicus sylvestris (assembly GCA_911387775.1). NCBI lineage: Eukaryota > Metazoa > Arthropoda > Insecta > Lepidoptera > Hesperiidae > Thymelicus > Thymelicus sylvestris. Next base: position 15,947,212 of record OU426898.1, on the reverse strand, counting down.
TTTGCATAGACTTCACTGTTTTTGTTGTTAGCCAGTGCCACAACGAAGCGTGCGCGTATGTATGTATCTACTTTCAATGTAAATGTGAATATGTACTTCAATTATATACTTGACAACAATCTATATATATAATAAAACTGTAATTCGATAGTGTCTGTACATTGAAGATATTTAAGAAAATTTGATATCAGGGGACTATATAGGAGCAATATACATATTGCAAATCTGTCATTTTTAAAAATCTTGTATTTGATAAAATATTTAGTTTATCTCCAACAATGAAACAACTTCCTAACAAGCTAGAAAATATACATTGTTGAAATAAAATCACAGTGTCGATGAAAAAGGAAATGTCAAATGAATTGCGAGTCAATAGTATTTATTATGGACGATAGTATCTCCGAAACAGGGTATACAAGCGGAAATATGTATAACTTTCCAAGTTAGGCGCTATGAAGACGTTATCTTGTAAATAGTTTCATTGTGTTATTTATTGTGAGGTGAAGCGAAATAATTTGTTAATTTGGAAGCATTTGCAGGTTGTAACATAGTGGCAGGGGTAGCCCAGGCTAGAGACTATTTAACGGTCTCTTACGAGCCAGTACTTAGGTCCAAATCCTATGCGCTCCTTTAATTAATTAATCCTCTGTTGTATCTTTAACTCTTGTATCTTCTGCTTTTTTATTTGTAGAAGAATGGAATAATAAGCATCAGGTCCCGCTAAAAATCGAATCCATAACCCCTACAGGCAGGGTTATTACAAAATTAGGCTACAGGATCAACAAAATACGATGTCCCCAGTACAAGGACGAGAACAACAGGTGGTCATTACATTCATTAGGTTAGACTACTTTACTCCTGTCGACTCGAAGTTATCCATGACGAGAGGTCAACATTAAAGAAAGAAGGAAAGAAAGAAAATTGTTGTATGTATTAATAATCTATGCAATTTATTATCTGTGGTCCCCCACCTCAACTCTCTCTCTTCCGCTTGATGTGTGTTCGCATACTTGTGTGCTCCGTGTAATTTTGCAAATTAAAAATAAAATAAGTGAGTTTCTACAAAAAGGTGCATTTAATTTTGGAACCCACTGCCTCAAGAACCGAAACATATAACAAAAATAGAAAAGAAAAGAAGAGAAAGATAGTTCTGTTTACAATTATAAAGGTTCTGTACAATCTCGACAAACGTAACAAAGTATCCATCACGACGCGACGTGGCTGGTGCTCCACCGCCTCGCCATTAAGACCTCGTAAACTGGGGTGTAAAACGTTATTGCTCGCTTTACAGCGCCCTCTATCCGCGGTACCTACCGCAGACAGTGTCAGTCAGGTATTAAGTACTGAGCGTTTTTGTTTAGAATTCCAGCAAATAGCTTCATGAGCTGAGTGAGTAATTCTTTAATATTGGAACTTTCCGAAATTTTAATTTAATTTTAACTGTTCTCTGCACATCCTGAAGGTTAACTGTTAGATAAAGCTATTTAGCATTAAGTTCGACATTTGTACCACTCTTTGGGGTTCAATAAAGATTAAACAAATAAATTCTCTCTTTGCTGTATTGTATTACGTGCGCTACATGTGTTTTATGCAATTTTGAATGGAATAAATTACATGTTATGATGAACTCAGAAAAAGCTTTTCACTTTGCTTTTGAATACACCCACTCGGGAATATCGACTCGGGCAAGCTATTCCAGTTCTTTGCAGCGCGCATAATGAAACACGAAGGCAACACAAGCATTACTTTTTTATGAAGCCATGATAGCCAGCCTTTTAGAAGTAGCCAGCCTCTCGGTTTTCTACAAGGCACATTTCGGAGAGTGTGCACAGGAATTGTTTGAGATAATTCCCACATCTCCGTTTCTCCAAACGACACACCGCACGGGTATGACGGTACGACGCGACGACGCGGTTTGCCTCGTCATTCATTATACACACATTATTATATCAGGTGGGATTGTGGTCGAGCATTAACTTATTTGTGTAAAAAAAAAGATGAATGATAGGCAAAAATATTAAGTTAAATCCAGAAAAGCTCTAGGATTTCGGAAATAAACGTATTACCAGTTGGTATAGAAGCTGTTATGTACGAATTACAATCAATTTCGCCAGAGCCTTGTACCCATCAGGCTACAAGCGATGGACCACCCTCTATCGAGGTCAGTCTTGTCCAAGGTCAGAAGTCTCGATTTCTCACCAGCAAAGTGACAAATCGCTCGCGAAACTGCTGGTCAAGCATCCAACAATCACGCCTGAACACGAGGCAAGCGTGAGAACATCGGATAACATTTCCAACTCGACCTCTGCACCGAACATCCAATAACATCGACAATCTTATCTGAACGGTACCGTGATGGTCGTTTATTAAAAAGTGATCCTATTTTTGGGTCGTTAAAGTTCTTCTTTCTCTAGAGGGCCTTGGACAGTTGTAAAAATAAAGTAATGAAGAATGCTCACGCGTCATCCCGCGTTTGCAGTCGGAAGCAGTGACCTGAACGAGCTGAGCGATGTTTTGATTGCGGCTGACATTCGAATACAATCGATTATTCGTGTAACGTGAGCCGATACCGCGCATCGCTTCTGGAGATCGATATCCGGTTTGTTTTTTCGATTCGATGGCCGTAGATGTTCTATTTTTGAAATTACTCTTTTCTATTTGGATGGATCGATCAACACTTTGTAAAAATATTTTTTGGGCAAAAAGAGAGTGCTATGTTAGTGGAGTATATAATGTTTACCTAAAATATACTTAGAGACAAGTAGTTTAAGCACGATTTATTATGAATCTGTCAGCCGATTTATACGAACTGAAATGTGACATATCAGACAGTATTTATATAAAAGGCAGGACAAGATCCTTCATTACTATTCAATTTATTTACGAAAACTCGTAAACCAAGCAAGATGTTACCTCAAACTGCGCTAATGAAGTGAAATACGAATAACATTCTATTTCTGCGAAATATCACGTCAATAAACACCTACATACATCTTCAATCAAACAAAATTAGCGTCACACAACTCGCACTGCACCTGTGGGACCGCTATCTGTCAAAATGCCAAACGATTCGCTAATAATCTAGTTAAGATACTCATACATAATAGCGTTGGGCGTAAACAACGTCAGTGCGTATCGTCAACGTCGTGACGGGAATAAAAATCATCGCCATGCTCCAATAAGTCAATCGGTGTGCCAACTGGCCGGTTGCGTCGGTGGACACTTTCATAACCTCCATAAAACAATGACAATCATTATCCGGCGACCGTTGAGACACGATTCTCGACTCTATCTCCCAAAACAATAATGAACTAAACCATAAAATCCCGTGCACTATTTCGCCGCTTGTGACAAATGGACTGTCCGATACTCCGAGTATACAAACGAGCTAGTGTTAAATGGAATCGATTCGGCGTTACAATCGAAACGAATCGATTCACCCGTGAATGGTATTGCAAATAAAATAGATATAGTTTCAGTGTGGTTGGTAGTTGACTAGTTGCAAATAAATCAACCGGTAGATTTAGATCCAGTTTTTTAATTGAATCTTCGTAATGACAAGGGCGGCTGCAAGCGGTAAAGTAATTGTAATTGTAAAATAAATATCCTTTCCAACCACAATACTTCTTTCCAGAATTATCACTGATCCGTTTTGTTGTGATTTCATTTACTACTCCAATTGTTATTTTAAAGCGATAAGAAATGTGGAACCCAAAACAGTATTTTAGAATGTTTTAATTAAATAGTTACGAAAGATTTTTTTGATATTATAACTGCTTATACTAGCACAAAGATATCTCAGTATAATTTTTACAAAATAAAAAGAAACTTCAACGTGCGCTCTTCTGTCTTCAGCGATTAATATGAAAGCTTAAAAGCTTTTACCGCATTAAAGCTGAACTTCATAGATGTAGAGCGATTTGCAAAACAATTCGCATCGCTTCAGATGGCGCTTCACCGCTAAAGTCGTCCAATTAAGTATATACCAACCATTCGATTAATTCACTCGCGTCCAGACCCATTAAGAACATCTCTTTTGTTTCTTTTCCAAAAGTAAGGGTTCGTTTACATTGCATTACCTACGTGACATTTTCGAATGCGATTGTACGCGACCAGCTGCACGCGTAGAGATGAGTTTCGATAAACGTAATTATGAAGATTAAACGTTCAGTGTCCATGGAGGTTATGGTCTTACATTTCAGCAAGTTAACGACCGGTTGATATTTTTTACGGAATCAAATAAATCATGTGTAATTAGTGATAGCAATATATTTATGTAAGGAGGTTGGAAATTAGCTACATATATAAGCTTATAAGTTCTTCTGGTAATAAATTTTAATATAATTAAACTCTTAAAAAGCAATTTTCACTGATTAAGTAATTACATCCATCTGAAAGAGGAACGAATTCGTAATTAACTCAGAAAATAACTGCGATCTCATTTGCGTTTTATAGATCCAATGCAATGACCATTTAGCACCAGGAGTGTAGAAGTTCATCAAAGTAAAAATTAGTTCGGTAAGTCGCCGCCAGCGCAAGGAGGCGCTAGTCGAGAAAACCCCTCGATGTAAATCAACCATTAAACGGTTGACAAATTACGGACCGCGGCGGCTTCTTTGACTACCGCCAACTAGGCCTCTGAACGCGCACAATGCCGGCGCGCCGCCACGCAGCCGCACTCGATTGTCCCCGCACAATACGATTACACACACAGATAATCGCAGAAAACCTTTAAAAACAAATTAGAAGCCGTGATTTATTACGGGCGGGTTACGACACCGCGTTTAGCCGAATGTGTTTTCCGTTGAACGTTTTCCGTTCGCGTGCTCTACTGCAATTTGAATGTGCTCCCAATTCGAATATAATTCGTGCGACCACCGACCGCCGACCGCCAACCGTCCGTCACCGTCGACGGCTATGGACGAAGATGCATCGCGCACTGTAAAGGCGATTGTTTTACCATGGACTAGTGACACGTGACGAGTAGATACTTTTTAGGTGACGTCTTATTTTACGATATAAAATCTCTTCCATATTAAACAATGAAAGGTTTGACACTTACTATATCTAAACGGCATGATTCTACTAAGATAATAATTAACTCTTTTAGTCATGTCTCGCTCGCCACGTAGGGTTCAGCTAACAGCTAACTTCACTTTCTTTGGAACCTTACAAAACTTTTACCAAATGTTGATCATCGCGATTATTTGTTACGATTTGAAATTATCTCTGATTATTTTTTTTGTACTTTATACAGCTAACTTCACTTTCTTTGGAACCTTACAAAACTTTTACCAAATGTTGATCATCGCGATTATTTGTTACGATTTGAAATTATCTCTGAATATTTTTTTTTGTACTTTATACATCTCTACATTATAAAATACTCCTCACCGTTAAAACCTAAATTTGTAATAGAAAACTATTTTAAACATGAATAGTTGGCGGTGAGACAAGCGGATGAAGATGTTTAGCAATGTTAACCTTGTACCTTCTCATCGTAAGCTTATGAGATCTGAAAATATTGCCAAGTTTTTTAAAGTCTCATTGACGCAATGCTGTGAGGAACACATTGTGCTAGCGGATGACCCAGGTCATCGGGAGAACTATGGAGTTAGCTGACGTTGAGAGATATTTACTATATGTAATAAATAATTTATATATGTATACTAATATTATAAAGATAAAGATTTGAATGTTTGCATGGAATAGGCTCCGAAACTACTGAACCAATTTCAAATATTCTTTAATTATTGGGAAGCTACACTATCCCCGGGTGACGTAGGCTATATTATATTTTCAAAAAATTAGGGATCCCTAATAAAACTCCAATAATGTAACCCAAGGTGTAAAAAAATATTAAAACCGAAGCAAAGCTAGGACGATTACCTACTCGTTTTTATATTTGTAAGATAGTGCACTTTTTCCATTAAAATTTAAATACCCACTTGTTTGATAAATTGTAATTCCTTATAGCAAACAACTTCAATGGTCATCAAGTACATCGTCATCGTCATCGTCAAGTTACCTCTTACTGGGACTTTTACATTAAAAGGTTCGCATTAAGCTACCGCATGTTAAGAACGTGTTAGGACCAATGATGAATAAATTACGTAAAATCAAGTGAGTCAATTGAATACGAATGTTATTAATTAATTACCCGCTTTATAACCGCGCCTATTTGTATAAATAACTTTAAAATGTGTAGTAAGTGTATCGTTATCTTTTGACAGCTGTCTGATTGTAATCACTGATGGTTTGCGATGTAAATAACAATAAATTAAAGTAAATTCTACATGTTACTGTCGCTTCCGTAGAAAATTTGAACTTGAAATAATATTTTTAAGATCTGTTTGACAGTGATAAAATTATTTCGCCGTTATGATACAATTATTTCATTTCAGATAATTCCTGATGAAAAAATCAGAATACTAAAGTCAATGTAATCGCATGATTCATCAATTACATCTTGAAAATTGAGAAACAAAAAAAAAATGCACTTGGGTAATATTTTGTTAATATTCAATTGCATCAAGCCAATTTATTTCTTTCCATTGTAACTCTGCCACGAAGGCAACATCCGATCCCTAACTATAATTTTATTATTTGCACGATCCCACTGTCAAATTTAGTTTATTTCAAAGTTTAAATCGACTAACTATATCTTCCGAGCAAAATAATATTCAAGAAACGCTCCAGTTCAAACCGTCTCGTTCGCTCAATTGAGCAAGCTGTCATCTGATTCTCAAATTGTTTTTTGAAACGCTCCTCGCAGTTTCGATATAATTTCGTCTAGCTTCATTTTACGGCCTCTGAACTGGCTCGTAATCCGTTTCCCAACGCAGAGCAAGCACCATGACCGACCTTTCGGCCCGATCTTTGCCATCGCTCACCGGCTCACGTGTTGCGACACCGATAATCTGTATGTAATTCAATTACAAATATCATCGGTGGCCTTTCTGTCACTGTGCAATATTTGCTATTCTTAGATACTAAAGGAAATTAGTAATACATGTGGTCAAGGAAAATATGAAGGGCCCGTCTCAGTATCGCGAAATAGTAGTCGTTAAACCTTGTTGCAAGTCTCTCCATAGAAACTTGGATGTAAGGTATGAACGCTGAACTATTAGTCTTCACTACAGCCGGCAAACGAGCTGACGATTCAACTGATGGTAAGCGGCTATCGTCGCCCATGGATATCCGTAACCCCAAAGGCATCTGCCAAGAAAGACAAAAGAAAAAGAAAGAAAGACAGATAAAAGAACAGTTAATAAGAAAGAAAGATAAGAATCACATCTATCACAAATAAGAATCACAAATAAGTCACAATTACAAATAAGAAAGAATTAGAAAGGCTTAGGAAAGACCAGGATCGCAGAAGAGAGGTGCAGTATCGTGTGTCGTTCTTCCAACCACCGGACATGTCGTCACCAGCTGACCGCATTTCCCTCATCCTGCTACACTTTCCGTCCCTGACGCAATCCCCATTGTACCTTGATTGTCATTGGTACCGATTCTGTTCTGTTCCAATTGATACCAATTGCTGTTGCGAAACTGAGACAACACGAGTATTGGCGTGATGCTGCTTAGTCACACGACATACTACTGCATAGTCTAGTTCTTATTAGTAGTTATTACTTTTTGTTAGTTTGTTTGTGCTTGAATACTTTGAATAACATACTACCTACTTGGATGCAAAATATTTGTGTGGAGTAGGTTCCCTAGTTACAATATCGTTACAGACACTTTAAGCAAACTAATATAAAGGAAAGGGATATTAAAGTAAGTCTGGTATGATTAAAAACAATTTTTTATCGTCACAATCACCAACATAATTCCAATCACAACATAATACCATCACATCATAATACCGCTATCAAGGCATCACGATCATTACTACGGATTTAATAAATGTTTTGAACTGATGATGTCTTTATTAAATGTAAACAATAAACAAACCTAAGGAGTAATTAAAGTAATTGTTCTAATTCTGTACGCGTCAGTAAAAAAATTATAACGGAACCGTTGCGTGTCGAGCGAGTTATCGACGTGAATCTCCCGGACACAATCAATCTCTCGAAACACGTTAGATCAACATCAACTCTACTGCTATTACAATACGACGGCTATTTGCATGCACGAGATGTAGCCAAATTGATAGGGATAAGGATGAATCGGTTCCGAATCAAAACGAATCGTTTGAAGCAATTAATATTTGAATACCAATACGTTAATATAGGGAGCATACTTTTACATTGGCGTTTTTACACGCTTATCTTAAGCAATAAATGACGACTTCATTTTATTTTTCCTATTATTATGGGAGTTTAATTGAACTTTTTTTACGGTAAAAGTTGTATCAAAATTGTTCACTTACTTAACCTTACACCGATGAGAAGTACTTTCTTTAATTTTTGAAATTAATCGTTTTGACAACATCGTGCAAATATTGTTTTGTATAATAGTATTGTATTGTATTTTACAAATTGAAGAAACGTTTTGTGAGCGGTAAAATGCGCTAGTATAAAACGCCGCCAGTCCTTGGTACGCTTGCTGGAAAGTTAGGTCGGTTTTCTATTGCATTTCCTACTTCACGATAATTATAACTGATATTGTGCGTGGCCGATCTATTGTAGTTGTTTTAATTTACGTTCCATTAAAAACTCAAAGGGACTTCGATTCAATAAAACTGTAAGGTCGTGTAGAGTGACTGATGGCCAGGGTAGTACCGGAGAATAACTAACTAGCTTCTATTTACCTACTGCAAGGAAAGCCTCCGCATGATAACATTGATGAAGTAACGTATTGATGATGAAGTGTTTAATATTGTACCACGTACTGCAAATATTTATGATTTTCTTCTAATGAGTACCTTACTGGATTTAGATACTCCTATTTGTTTTCTTACGACTACTTCAATAAATAAATCAGATTCACGGAGAATGTATATTTAGCTCCCTATTTATTATGGGTAATTTTTTTTTAATAAAACACATTTTTTTCTTTTCACGTCCTGCTGTGCATGGGATTGGGTTTGTATTCTAGGCCGCCTCAATGACTACATTCAAATAGATGGAGATGGATCCTTACCTTGCATCCCTCGCAAGTGAAGGCGCCAAAGTGGAAGCCAGCCGCGGGCTCGCCGCACACTTTACACTTTTGGTTCATCTGAAAAAAAAAACATTATACTGTTAGAAACCTTACGCCATCTTTATGAAACACTAGTTTCTAAACACTAGGATGAATGGTTTGACAAACATAATTATAAACGTTCAAATTATCCTGCGGGAATGAATAAACGGGAAAAATCTATGTTTTTAAGTCTGGATACGTACTATTTGTATGCCAAGTTTCACCTTAATCCATATAACGTGGTGGTGACCAATGATTTTAAAAATATAGATACGTTATGCCCTTACAAAGCGACCAAAAATCTGTTCCGAAAAGAGCTACAAAACACACATGTTTATCTTTTGTTTCACACCAATTACACTACACCAATTACATTGGTATAATACACGAAGGCATTTTAACGCTGTATGTCAGATATCAAGCAATTCTGACATCAACAAAAGCGTGCGTATCGTCTTGTATTGACAGAGCGACTACGAGCAGAACGGTCAATTGCCTGTTCTTACGCTCTTCTTCGTCGGCGCGCTAGTGACATATCAACCTCTTTTTTACATTATAATTATCATTGATGGTGACCCAAACATCCAAACATCTTCACAATCATTCGTATTTATATATTATATTTATATATATAAAAAATAAATAAAAAGCAGTGATGGCCTAGCGGTAGAACGTAGGTCTCCCGAACCAAGGGGCCCGAGTTCAAATCCTGGCACGCACCTCTGATTTTCAAATATTATGTGCGTATTACAAGTTAATTATCACTTGCTTCGGTGAAGGAAAACATCGTGAGGAAACCTGCACACCGGAGAGTTCTCCATAAAAGTTCTCGAAGGTGAGTGAAGTCTACCAATCCGCACTTGGTCAGCGTGGTAGACTATGGCCTAACCCTCACTTTCTGAGAGGAGACCCCGAGCCCAGCAGTGGGACAATTATGGGATGTTGCTCTTGCTCTAATATATATAATAGGTAATAGTGGGATGCCAGGAAGCAACGTACTTGAGAGTTACGACTTACGAGCATTTATTGCTTTGCTGATAGGTAGGGCAATCTATCATATGTTATTTATACATTTGTCTAGAGGCTGTGTAGTCGTAAATTATTATTATTATCACACTAAAAATACGATACTTGTAAGAAAACTACTTATGACTCGTCGCCGCGTCGGTATGAGCTATGAGGCACTTATAAATCTGAATTAAGACATTAACCTATTATTATTGTAATCATTATCAATCTTCAAATCAAACAGTAATTTCATTCTTATAAAATCTTATTGAAAATAGTGTAACTTGTTAAAACTATTGAGATTGAGATTTTATTCGGTGCGCATTTACGGTACGCTTTGAAACCTACGTCAAGTATATAGTTACATTTGTTTTAATAAACCTATTGAAAATTAATAAGAATTGTAATTGTAACTACAATTTTACAATAAAGATTTCTTTTAGAAATAAGCATTGCCTATGTACAAAATTTCTTTTATAACTTTTTGTAACCAATTATATACGTGTACATGAACAATTAAATAAATAAATAAATAAATAAAGTGCAAAGCGCAACTCACCTCGCACCGAGTAGTCCAGTACGCCGCTTATCGGTCCACATAAATGAGTACGCAACTGAAAACCGTCTCAGAAACCCAATTCGATGTTAATACGCCGTGACCGAGTTGCCATTTCCAATCAGTCATTTAGTTGTTAATTTCGAGGAGCATGGTGCATGTTATTGAATGCGTTTCCGATAAATCGCTTTTCGAACCATTAGTCGACATACCGCGATTAAAATTATAATCAGCGGGATATACTCGTAACTACCGGTTGTTTGTGGCACTTTGTTTCGATGTGATGTCTGTGAAATAGACACGGATGCTGTTATTGTTTTATGTTTGCATCTAGAAGACTGACTGTCATCTGTTACTCAAATGCTCTTGCAATACAAAATTACAATGTTATTAAAAAAGTGTTACAATTCAATGGCATTTCACTGCAAGCACTAGCTTATCCTACAGAAGAAGGGTCTGAATTGTATTTTGGCACTGTTAAAGACCACAAGGAAAAATAATCTTAAATTACTGGTTTTAAAATCCCTACTTTTGATGAACAAAGAAAAGTACAAGTTAGAATATTGAGCGACTTTAAATTACTTTCCATGTCACAAAGATATTGCTGAAAAGTATACAAACATAAATAAAATCAATGCAGTTTATAATCCGAATTCAATAAATTTTGAATCTGTTCAGAAAACAGAACAAAGATTTCAAGAATGCGTCGCCGCGTTGGCTCGGAACGAAATCCCATAAAGATCCCATCCATTACATTCCGAGGCATCAGTACGTCAGAATACACCTGTAAAACTATTGAAGGGGCAAGAGGACAAAACGAAAGACAAATAGGTTCGCAGCAAAACCGCACTGAGTTGAACCGCGGTAATCGTTTATCTGTGAACAGCGGGACCATCCAGGATCTCTGGCGGGCGAACATTACTGTGGAATGCTAGCGAATGTTCGGGAAGTGTTTCACAAGTCATGTAAATACATTTACTTATTAGTTTAGTATTATAAAGAGAATTAAGTACAAATCATCCTACATAATTACAATACCTCTACAAAACTTCAACATTTTCAGTCGAAAATATTAATCGAAAATTGCTTTATTATTTATTTAAAATAGTGGGCCTGGGGCAGCTGTTGTATTTAGTTTACTTGATGTATTAGCTTTTAATGGTTAAAATGTTATATTTTATTTATGTATTTATTTTTATAGATTCGAGTAACAAAGACTCATACTTGTCAGAATAGATGACAATAATATATTATGTATAATGGATGACGATTTCATGAACATAATGTTGAATTCGCAGTTCGAACACGACGAGAGTATACCACAGCCATCACAGGTGCGCCGGTGCTCGGTATCGTTCGCAGTATACGCTAATGTATGTCCGAGATCACGCTGATAGCGTTATGGATGGCCGGACAGTTAAACTGTTGTTGTTTGTAAGTGTTTATGAGTTATTTGTTGTGGACTTGTTATACATTGCTTGGTTATTTGATACTCACATGTTAAGATATAAGAAGAAGTATTGGTGGGTGAGTTAAAAAATAATACCATGATCAAACGTTATGTGCATACGCAGACTAAGTAATAAAATATTAGGAGTAGCAGTAGCAGTAGA